>PVKU01000229.1:0-109313 GCA_004027475.1 Anoura caudifer
TCCAGGCAGAGGTGTCCTCTCCCACTTCTGAACTCCCACTGCATTTTATGTGTCTCCCTCCTGTGGCACTGCTTATGATTAGAGCCCGGGCTTAGTCATTGTTCCAGTATCCGAAGGCTAGATACTATATCATCTGTTGTACCTCTTCTAGATTACATGCTGTGCAAACAAGAGAACGAAGGAGTGAATGAATAAATAAATTCACAAATGATTAACTTTATACATCATTAATCAAATGTTACTGTTAGAGTTGTGGCTGGATTTAACTCTGTAAAAATAATTTTCTTGCTGATATGCAAGATGACTAAGTGTATGCTATAATGACATTGATATTTGATTGTCATTTTAATTTTCATAGGGATCAGCTATCAATTAGTAGACTTGGCTCTCAATTTTAGGCCTAATATTATTGTATGTCTCTCTCTCTCTAATTCTTACCCAAGGCTATGCTTATTGATTTTAGAGAGACAAGAAGGGAGAGAGAGAGAAACAGAGAGAGAAACACCTATTGGTTTACTCCCAGATGCACCTGGACCAGGGATATAATCTGCAGTCTAGGTACTGGACTGTGCTCCAACCAACTGAGCCACCGGCAAGGGTACGTGTCTCTTTTATAAATGCAAATCTTCAAGAACCAGCATGGTTTTCAGCTGTCTCCTATATTAGGTTTCTTTTCAAACTTTGTCAATCTTTAATTGGAAAAGTCCAGGAAAATATGTCTCCTCACCCAGTGCAAGCATTGTATATCATTGCCCTCGTATTGACTCCCATGCTGTGTACTCTCGCCTTCTATGCTTTCCGTTCTCCTACTCACTTTGCTGTACCACTCATTTTTCCAGGCTTCATTCCAGTCACAAGATCAAAACTAAGCCTTGATTCACTTCAGTCTTCTCATGTCAGAGAGCATAACAGTTCTTATATTACTGATTACTTACATTTCCACAGCAGGTCTCAAACACATTGAGGATGGGAACATTTTGTTTGCCCTTTGGTTTACTCAGAGAATAATAACAATAATATTAATAGAGAGCATTTAGTGGGCAATAACTGTGTCTCAATCATTGCTCCTAGCACTTTGCACAGATTGATTTAGTAATCCTCACTAATCTGAGGCATGGAGGAGTTAAGTACTTTGCCCAAAGTTCACACAGCTAGTTTGTAATTTAAACTCAAGTTGTCTGAATATGGAACTCACATGCTTAACCACTAATTGTTTAGTCAAAATAGGTGATTTCCATCTTCAAAGGCATTATAAATTGTGCACATCCATACACTACTTGTTGCATTAATTATATTGATAAATTATGAATGTTCTTATATATTGTTTTTAAAATCCTATAAGAATTTATTTTTATTTGGAGAGGGTTAGATAAATATACCAGAAAGAGAATTAAAATCCAAGATAGTTATGATTTCTTTTATTCATGGGAAATAAGTTCATATTCAAGCCCAGACATGTGAAATACATAATACAAAAACGTACCCACACAAATAAAACAGTTTGAAATAAATAAAACTCTTCATATGTACTTGCAGAAAAAAAATACCAAACTTTGAAAATTTATGTAAAAATATCAAGCTTTTCAAAATTATGGAGAAATTAATGTGTTTAAGATTTAAAAAGAGGAAAATCACAATTTTCAGGAAAGCTAGAAGTATCCACTGAAAAGCTGATATTAATCATTAGTGAATGTTGCATCAGATTTTTCAGCAGAAATTTTGTGTAGAAGAATGAGAGAACATATTAATCAAGGAGCTGGGGAGGGTTCATTCTTCTTCATTTGAGGGGATAATTTGGCAGGGCTTCTTGATTCAGTAAGATTGGGTTTTGCTGACCTCTCAGGTGAATTTGGTAGACACCTGAAGCATAAACAGACTTCAGAAATTTAATAGACAATGCTGCTGCTTGTGGCAAAGTTTGAGAAATGTTGAAAGATTTGGAATGAATAAAGATAACACTGGGTGTTGGTTAGACAATTACATACAAAAAGTGTTGATAAGTTATTGATTTGCCTTGTGGTGCTATAATTCTAAAGAATACCTGCCTGTACCTCAGAGATCAGGGTTTTCTTTTCCACCACTTCCTCTCCAAGAAGCTAAGAAGCTGTGCCAGGTGTTTCTGTATTGTTAGAGCCTACCTCTGACATTTTGCACTGATAGTCTGATAACTGGTTATTTGTTGAAGACTCCCTCTAAAATGTTAATGTTGCATAATGCCTTAATGTGTCATCTCTCTCCAAAGTATCTGCATGTAAAGGCTGGAATTCTAAGGGTATTGTTGCCTTTTCCCAAATGACCAATCTTTTAAGGTAGTAATTCAATTGGCAGAGTAGGCCAAAAGTGGACAGAATTTTGGTCCTAGAATTAGTATTAGTACTTTTGGCCAAATATGTAACGCATTGTGTGTGTGTGTGTGTGTGTGTGTGTGTATAATAGTTCTAGAATTCTCCTGGGCACTTTTTATCCTCTTGTTCTCTCAACACCATCCTCCTCTGCAAAACTTGCCTTCTGGAAATTCTGTAATGCTAGTCACTTACAGCTTAATGCAAATTTAAGCACCAGTATTTCTCTCCAGTGGCATTTGAATTTTAACTCTAATTTAAAATCAAGAGGTTCTACCCACAGTAAAAGATGTTTTAGTCACTGTAACATGGGGAAGAGGGAAGTCAAATTCTGGCTTTCCAAAATATCATCGGTACTGGGCTTAACAGTGCTCTCCCACCACCACCTCCCAAATTCATGTCTACCTGGAACCAACAAATATAATGTGATTTAGAAATAGAGTCTTTGTATATGGGTATAATCAAGTTAAAATGAGGATTAGGTCCTAATCCAATGACTAATGTACTTATAAAAAGAGAGAAATTGGGATACAGGCACACAGATGGAAGATCCCATGTGAAGACAGAGGCCGAGATGGGAGCTGCTGACACAAGCCAGAGTGCCAAGGATTGCTGGCAACTACTAGGAGTGAGGGAGAGTCAAGGAAGGATATTCTCCTTAAGCCTTCAGAAAGATCTTAACCCTGCCACCACCTTAATGTCAGACCTCTAGCCTCTGGAAGTATGAGAAAGCATATTCCTGTTCTTTTAGCCAACCAGTTTGTGGTAATTTGTTACAGCAGCTCTAGGAAACTTATAGGCCATCCAAACAGCCTGGTATTAAGACAAAGTTGAGTTTATTCCTTATTGCAGTAGGGCGAAATTACCTCTTCATAGTCTTAGTAGCTTCTTAGCAAGGGGAAGGAAAAGTCATCACAATATTCATTGAGATTTTTAAAGGTGGGTTTTTCAATAAGTGGCCTTGATTAGCACTGAGTAATGATCATGTTTTAATTTTTTTAGGGTTGGTGAGCAGCAAAGCAAGAAAGTTGAGGTGAGAGGTAAAAAAACTTATGGCAATGTTAACTGTCATTTGAGCTTTCTAATAAGAGTTGATGTGTCATTCAGGACATTCCTAAAATAAACATTAAATTTCTTGGCAATCATCATCTCTCTGTCAAGAGATTCCAGGAATAGTAATTTATGATGATAAAGACTGTGGAATAGTAGAGTCATGCCATGTCAACATAGACTGTAAGGTGTGCGAGTGTACAGGGTTCCTTTTCTCGGGAAATTACCACTGGAATCACCAGAATCACAACCTGTAGTCAGTGACCTGTTCTAATCATCCCGTGCAAGCAGTTTCTGGGAGGGACCTGCCATCCAATGAGCCATGATCTCATCAATCTCCTCTTCTTGTTAGCAGTTCACAAGGTCGTGCCTCTCATTGGGCAGATTTTAGGGGTCAGTGCTTAGTTCTAGAGTGTTCAGATGTAGAAAGAACAAAAAAGAGTCATGTCTCATTTTGGGTAAGACTTTTAAAAGCTGTAGTGGGCTACCATTAAGTACTTTTACCTTGTCCACTGTAAAAGGAAGGTGGTCCTAAAGGTCCAGTGTGAGTTTTACCACCTCTAGTGGCTCAGAAAGAAGTGTGTTTTCCCTTTTTTTGTGAGACGTGGGCACATGTATGTCTCTTTTCTATAGAGATTATGTATTGATGAGAGTAGACTGTTATAACAATCTCCAAATATCAATGGCTTTAGACAATAGATATTTATTTCTGTGGATAGCAGGACTACCATAAAATAAACATAAAGTATATAAAACAAAGTGGAGTCACTCATGTCGACCAAAATGGCTGTCAGCAAGCCATGACACTTTGGTTCAAGAAGAAAACTACCTAACTCAAAGCAGGCACGTCTGGCAAGGAGAGACACCTAAGATCTCTGAACATGTGATCAGAACTGGACCATGTCTGCAGAGTAGGACCACCCATAGACAGGCTCCTGGGGAGCTTCCACATTTGCCATCAGGGAGGCTAAGCCAAACAGCCATGTACCACCCATAGGATCCTAGGCAAATTACCCACTTGGCATTAGGAATGCCAAGACATTTATGAAAAAGGCAGAGAAGGGTGGAGCACACCACTTTCAAGGTACAACTGAGGCAGGCTCCATATCATTGCTGAGACAGCCAAGCTCCACACACCAGAGTGCTGCTCCACACCAGGCTGATCTCCCTTGGCATTGGCCCCAGAGGTTCTGCCCGGCTGGACTGAGGACTTCGCCTGCCTTGCTGCCCACCTGGCTCTGGAGGTCCTTCCTTGCAAGATGCTGACAGCTCCTTTGCCCATCGTGCTGTCTCTTGGACCTGCTGATTGAGACTCTGATACTGGGGTCTGTTATCCCCATTGATTGCTGTATGTGTGTGTTATATTCCTTTAAGACTGTTAGAGTGTGAGTAGGGTATTAAGTACGTTGATGTTCTACTTTGAGTGAACCGGAATTCAATAAAAGCTGATTGAATAGCATAGTTACTGTGTGTGGCTCTTGTTTATTCCTCGGTTCTAGGCTGCTCAGCAGTCAGCCAGCTGAGCAGTTGTCTGGCTGACTTACAGGAAAGACTATATCACAAACATAAGCTCATGACAATTTCTTACTCACATAAGCATTCACTGTGGGTATTTGACATACAGCCTGGTGAGCAGAGTCTCTGAGGTGCATGTTCCTTTCACCTTATGTCTCTGTCATCTTTGATGTTCTGAGTGTTCTCTCTACTTATCAGTACGTGAAGAAATAAGGGAGAATATCACCTGTGGCTGGTTTCTATGGAATAGTCCTGAAATGTCAAACATCATTTGCTTTCAAATTCCATTGGCAAGAACTCAGTCACATGACCACACTTACTGCAAGAGAGCCTAGGGAATGTACTCTAGCTACATTCTCAGAAGCAAAATTGAATAGGCTTTTGTGCACACACAGCAGTTGATGCCATACAGAACTTTTTCCATCATATTGTAATTCAAATATTATTTATCTGCTGATTTCTCCCACTGTTCATGAGCTCTTTGAGGACCAGGACTATATTGATTTATAATTTGGTATCCTCAGAGCCTAGCAGCAAAGTACCTGGTACAAAGTAGTAGGTGCCTAATAAATATTGATTGAATGATTGAGTTTAGTAGCATGTAAACTGAAAAACTATTACTTGCTATTTTAGGCTGTATAGGAGTTACATAATATTGTATTTTCAAAATTTTTGCTGAGTAATAAAATTGGCTAAGAAATAACTCACATTTAGTGTGTGTCCACCCAATTTATTCATCCACCCAATACATTCTAAAGCACAAATTAAGCCTTTTTTCTCCATGTTATCACACAGCTATTATTTCAGCTGGACCTGCATGCACACTGTTATTATGGGGTTAATTTTCTCACTTAAGTTTTACTGGAAACTGTTTTACTGACTACTCTGAAGGGTAACGGCAAACATTTTCCACTCTTTCCATTAAGCAAAGCAACCATTGCTTTTAGCATTTTCCTTATGGTTTTTGATACATTATATCTTTTTCAAAAGGCTTCTTCCAGTAAGACTGAGTTTTTCTCAGATGTTCACTCTTAAAAGTGTTTTAAATCCATAAGTACTATCTAGGAATAGTTACATGGGAAAACATTCCATACATGAGAAAACCATATTAAGCCTCTGAGTAAGATTCTTTTTTCAAATGTTAAAAAATGTGGTCTGCATTGCTGAATATTATAGTAAATAAATAACACTTGTACAATAATCATTCACAAATACTTATTCTACATCTGAGGTACTGAGAGTATATAAAGACAAGGTAGAGGGATCTTTTGAAATGTTATTCTTCAATTTTCAGTTACAGTTTACATTCAATATTATTTTGTGTTAGTTTCAGTTGTACAGCATAGTGGTTAGACAGTCATATACTTTACAAAGAGGTTCCTCCCATATTTCAAATACCTACCTGGCACCAAGCATAGTTGTTACAGTATTATTAAATATATTCCCTGTTGATATACGGTATTTTACATCCCTCTGACTATTTCATAACTACTGATTTGTACTTCATAATCTCTTCACCTTTTCTTACCCAGCCCTTCAGTCCCCCTCCCCTGTGATGACCATTAGTCTAATCTCCTTATCTCTGAGTCTGTTTCTATTTTACTTATATATTTTGCTCTTTAGATTCCACATGTAAGTGAAATTATATGACATTTGTCTTTCTCTGACTTTTTTCACTTAATACCATGTAGGTCCATCCATGCTGTCATAAATGGTAAAGTCATCTTTTCATGGCTGCATTTATATATTTATATATATATGTGCACACACACATATATGTGTACATGTATATGTGCATATATATGTCTGTACGTATAATCTCACAACTATTTAATCCACTTGTCTATTGATGGTCATTTGGGTTGCTTCTACATCTTGGCTTTTGTAAATAATGCCATATGCAAACATAGTTTAGGTGAGGAATGGAGGCAGGACTTGTGCTAGACCTTAAAAACTAGAGAAATGTTAGATATATGAATGAGAGAAAGATCAGCAGTTCAAGGAATGTGGGCTAGAATGATCAAATGATGACATTTGCAGTATAGACATGTTCATTCTGTTATGTAAATAGACCTGTACCATGGTTGATGTGAGTATCTGGATACTGCAGCACTAACTAAGAAGGACAGACTGTTGGGCAATTCATCCCAAGAACCTTCAGGCTGGAGGTGGAATTGAGTGGGCAGATATTGAAAGAAAACAAGGATGACTGACAGGTAGAAGGGGCTCAATCTATTACTTTTCTTAAAATCCTCTCAAGGGTCATCATTAAGTGACAAGCTCATTGAACTTCCCATGAGAATCCACAGGATTAGAAAAATGAACTCACATCAAAAAGTTTGTTGGAAGAGGCCAAAGGAATCTGATAATGAAAATGGCAGTGTTTAATATACTAAGGTTATGAAATAGTTGTGCAAAGTCATGAGGCTAGTTCATGAGTCCAATGACCATCTTAAGATGGGTAGTTGACTTGAATTTTTAATTGTGGTTTGCCTTTAAAACTCTACTGAAGCTCTGTGTTCTGTCTCCACTTAATTCCTATTTTAGGACATTCACTGTAGCTGTTGTCACTTCAGCAGTATTCTCCAGTAAAATTATTTTCTGGAGGAAATGTCTGATGCTGAGTTGTGGCTCAGTTTGCATCTACTCACAGACTTTTTTTTCTGTCTACAGAGTTATTTTGGTTGCTTATTGGTGATTATTCTCTTGAGTAATTAAGTTAATGCTCTTTGTAGTCCTACTACCAAAACACTAAGCAACTGAATAAGTTTAATTTTTGAGAAATTAAAAACTAAGCATCCTTGTCATCTCTGTTTTTGATGGTTTGCAATCTATATTGGTGTAAAGATTAGCACCATTAAGACATGGTGATCACCACCACCACCACCATCACCACCACTACCATCACCACAACCACCCCCACCCCCACCATTGCTATGCATTGTAGGCTCACTAACCATCATTGCAACTGTAGTGTCTGGAATCTTTACAAATTCTTATCTTTTTCACAAACCTCATTATGAAAAAAATATAATTCTTTTTTTGATTTAATAGTTGTGAAAATGAGGCATGGGTAACTCATGCAAAGTCACATTTCTGGTTGATGGGAAGAAAAATCTGGGTTTTCACCAAAGTTTGTCTTCCTGAATCTTGTTTTCCTATCCTACTCTGCATTTTAGTTTTTTAGCCAGCCTCAAACTGGAAGTCTGGTCCATGTCCCACGGAAAAGTATTTCTCATAGCCATAAATTTAGATAATTCAAGGTTTCTTGCAACCTGTACTTTTGATGTTTTTGGATAGATGTTCTTTTTGGCTAGATGAGGGGCTTTTTGTGGGGGTCGGTAGAGGGTGTCATGTGTGTTATAGGTGTTCAGCAGCACTATATGCCAGTAGTATGACTCCCCAGTCATGGTACTCACAAATATCTCCAGACATTGACAAATGATCCCTAGGGGGCAAAATCATCCTGGTTGAGAAGAACCAAGCTATCTTGGAAAGTGTTAGCTTCTTAGGAAGAGAAGACTTGGTTCTCCCAAGGGCATTGCCAAAGAACTTATTTCATAATGATGGAAATTTTAGGCATTTCCACAGATAAGAGGGAAGCTAATTTTAGGTATGAGGTGATGCAAGAGATTTTTCTCGATGCTCTTGGAAAAAATATTTGTTTTGTCTAAGTAGTTACAAGGTAAATGTTGGTATGGATATTAATAAAATGTAAAAAATTGAAAAACTAAACACAATGGTTGTCCAAATATTATAAATTCACTTACTGTGGACTTCTCTTCCACAAATCAGAATTTTATGGAAATTGATACATCTCACTCAACTAATTCAGTTTTGGAAGCAACTATTTTAACTAATTTAAAAAATGAATAATACAGAAATTTTAGAAAATCATATTACACAGTCAAATAATCATCTATCACCAAAATAAATTTTTGTTTACATTTTCGCCCATTTCTAGAGGTTTTGTTGTTGTTGTTGTTTTGTTTTATTTTGTGTGTTTGAGAGCAATAATAGTAACTTTGGCAAAGACAAACATTGAGACAGAAAGGTATTTAATAAATTTCTGTTAGGATGTGTCATGTATGCAAACTCTCCTTTTGGAATGATTACATCAACTGTAAAATATTTAAATATTTTATATACTTTATGGGTTCAGTTAATCATAGGGAAATAAATAAAATAGCTATTACTAACCAAATTCTGTACTATGTGCAAATGAAAATAGCTCCAGGAAGCTGTTCACTTTGAAACTCAATAATTTGGACATTCAACAAGTGAAATGTGAAATGGTGGCTCCAAATCAGCAGTTTCTCAGTTCAGAGCTCACTAGGCTTCACTCACTAGTAGTCATGGTTCTAGAAAGGTGTCTGTTTCCCTAAGTTAAAGGGAAATATTTGCTTTAAATGTATTTTAAGCCCTGGCTGCTATAGCTCAGTGAATTGAGTGCAGGCCTACAAACCAAAGGGTCATCGGTTCAGTTCCCCATCAGAGCACATGCCTGGGTTGCAGGCCAGGTCCCCAGTAAGGGGTGCATGAGAGGCAACCAATAGGTAATTCTCTCCCTCTCTTTCATCTTCCCTTCCCTTCTCTCTAAAAATAAATAAATAACATCTTAAAAAATAAAAAATTGATTTTAAGATGATTTACAATTAGGAATTGTGAGAGTCAGCAGTAGGCTATTGGGGTGGGGGATGGTTCTTCCCTAAGCATCCAGAAACTTGAGTTATTGACAGCCTACGCAGCAAACTTACTCTGGGACTTGTATTGTGTTTTCTCCTCTTCAATAACGAGGGTGGAATTAGGTCACTTGTAAGTCCTCTTACCATTTTCTCATTTTGATTTTTCAGTTTCATTTAACAAATGTATTCAGTTCTTTGCATGTAGATTGATAAAAATAGATTATTAGTATGCAGTATTTTAAATTTGTCACAAAAGAGATCAGAGAAGGTCCCCGGTAGAGTTCACTCAGCTTTTAAAGTAAGATTTAAGTGAGTCAAAGGATTTCAGCGTATGGGACTGAAAGAAAGGACTGGACAGCAACGGTGGTCTACTTTGAGGCACAGGCACCAAATGCAAAGTGATTTAACACAAAGACTATAAAGAATATCCACTGGACAATTGGAGAAACATGATGTTTGAAGTCTCAAAATTCTCTTCTCACATGGATTATAGTTTCAATTGGATCAGTTAAATGAATTGGAAATAGCAGAAGCTAATGAGACCCTATTGTATCTGTTCTCAGTCTACGCTCCATAGATGGTCAGAGAGCATACCCTGCTAGTGACTATCAACCTTGTATTTTTTATCTTAGTCAAGATGATGTGATTATATGCGCTATTCAACTATTCTGAACATCCATAAATATTACAGAAAAAACGTATTTTTATTCATCTATACATGAAAAACATCTGTTGATATCTATTCATTGCCAAACTCCCTGCTGGGCACTGGGGATACCATAAAGAAATATTTATTTGGCCTGAAGAGTCCCTGCCTTCATGAATCTAAGACCCTGATGAAAAAGGCAAATAATCAATCATTTACAGAAATGAATGCTCAATTGCAACTCTGAAAAATTTGTCAAATAATATGTTATTGTGAAAACACAGCATAGGGAGATAAGAGAAGCTTTCACTTTTTTTACCTCAACCAAACCAGTGGTGCAGCCCCAAAGATCTGACTGGCTACACGTGCTTCTTCCTCCCTCTTTTCTTCAGTCCAGTCCCAGAGGCTTTTATTGGGGGGGGGGGGTGTGGGGGAGTAAAATATGTATAGGTGTATATAAACCACTTTGATACAGCACTTTACTCTTTCGTATTCCCAACAAGTCAAATGAAGCCAAAATGCTGAGAACTGCAATATTGATTCTCACACCAGCATACATTTTGTTTCGCCAAATAGTGGATCGTTTTTAATTTGACCATACTTTCAAGTCAGGAACATGTGTAGTTGAATGAATCTGGGCCACATCAGGACACAATCCCATATTTAGTCCACGTCAGACTTACTGATCAATACTTCATTCTTCAGAGAATGCTAGTATATTTAACTGCTATAAAATGCCAGGTAACTTCAGAATTTTTCACTATAGTCTGGGTATTAGATCACAATCAGTCACCCATAAAAATGACAGTACAAGATATTCAATAATTGTAATAATTTAATATGTATTAATAATTGAATATACATGCCAACTGCTACTGCAGACATTTCCTATGTATTTTTTACTTTTCACGAGAGATAACAAAGGAAGCTTAACTAACTTAGACAATATCATATAGCTTATAAATTGTGAAGCTAGATTCAAAATGAAGCTCGTTGTATTTCAAAATTCATTTTAATTAAATTAGGCAAGTTAACCACAACCAGTAAGTAAAGGTGATGGGAAGAATTCTGACACTGCATCTGTGCATCTCTGCTTAGCTTATCTCTTTCATGGCCGAGGCAAAGATGAGTGTGGAAAATCATGTTACCTCCGCATATATTTTGCTGCCTTGCATGGAGGACGAAGAAAAGCTTCCCCAAGCCATAGGCATTCTGTTAGCTAACGTTTCTTTCTTTTTTTTAATAGTTGTTCAACTAGAGTTGTCCCACCTTTCTTCCCTGTTGATACCTCCTGCTTAGTCCCCCACATCATCAATCCCCACCCCATTGTCCGTGCCCATGAGTCCTCCATAAGTATTTATACAGAAGCTATGGATAATAAGATATCTGGATGTTCATTGAATTTATCTATTTAAAAATGGTATTTTTATAGAGGGTAAGCATTATTGCCTTCATTTTTTTCAAAGCACATCACATGGATGCTCTTTAAATGAATTAGAACCAAAGTATTTTTTAAAATTTTTCTTATATTTCTATCTTTTTCTATTAACTTTATTTAACAATTATACATTATGAAAGTACAGAATTATATATTGTGGAATGTCTTTTTTTATTTTTAAGGGATCATTTATCCTGCTCCCCTCTCCAGAGGCAAACTATGGCTAGTTTATATGTATCTGTTTAAAGATTTTCTAAAAATAAACAAATCTAGGTATATAGAAGTATATTTCTTCACTAATAATATATGATGGATACTAGTGCATGTTTATAGGTCTATATTTAATTTACACTTTTAACATACTCTGTATATTCTACTCTATGCATATGCTATATTTTACATAGCCTATCTACTACTAATAGGCATTGTTTCCAGTTTTTTGTACCCTTCCCAGTGATGGAATAAATATTTCTGTATATACATTTTTTTTGCATGTGTGGGAGTATGGTCATAGGAAAAATACCCTATTTTGGGTAAAATGATATATGCATTTTAAAATGTGACAGTTATTAAATTTTACACTCAAATAATACAGGAGCACTTTCTGTACACTATAATGAAAACTGTTTCCTATATTTTTGTTTAAAAATAATTTCAAATTAACAGTTAAGTTGCAAAAGTAAAAAAATACAAATAACATCTATATACCTCTTATTCGGAATCACCTATTGTTAATATTTTGTTTCATTTATTTGCTTTACCTTCCTCTCTTTGCGTGTGTGTATACATACACACACACAATATTTTAAGTGTAATTTACATGCTTCATGGCCTTTTACTTTTAAATACTTCAGTGTTCAGTTCCTAAGAATATGGATTTCCTCTTATATTACTATTCAGTTGGCTACAGTATATTTGACATCACTACATCAAACCAAAGTGGTTTATACAAATAGGTGAATGTTTTTACCAAAATTTTTATTTTGTTTTTTTAATGGGTGAGTTTGCATATTTGTTTACATGTTTAATTTTATTTTTCTATGAATTTCATGTTTATATCCTTTGCCCTACATGTTGTGTTGATTTGCAAATTTTTTTGTATATTATACAAATTTGCTCTTTGTTCTATTGTAGCAAATATTTTCTTCTATTTTGTAATTTGTGTTTTGACTTAGTTTATGGTGCTCTTTACTTTGAAGAATTATTACTTTAAAAAAATAGACTTTACTTTTTAGAGCTGATTTTGGTTCATAGCAAAATTAAGAGGAAGGTATAGAGATTTCCCATATACTCCACGCCTTTACAATTATATAGCCTTCCCTATTAGCAATATTGCCCTTTGAAATGATATACTTGTTCCAATCGATGAACCTATATTGATACATCATTATTTCCCAGAGTCTCTTGAAGTTGTATATTCTATGGGTTTAGATAAATTTATAATGATGTTAATGTGCCATTAGTATCACACAGGATAATTTCAGTGACCTAAAACTTCTCTGTGCTGTGCCTTATACCTTCCTGCCCCCAACTACTGGCAAAACCACAGATCTTTTTACTTTATAGTTTTGCCTTTTCTAGAATGTCATATAGTTGGAATCATAGAGTATATAACCTTTTCAGATTGGCTTCTTTCGGTTAGCAATATGCATTTAAGTTTTCTCCATGTCTTTTCATGGCTTGATGTCTCATTTCTTGTTAGCAAAGAGTAATAATTCCATTGTGTGGATGTACTACAGTCTATTTATCCATTTACGTCCTGAAGGATATCTTGATTGTTTCCAAGTTCTGGAAATCATGAAAACAGCTGCTACATATATCCATGTGCAGGTTTTTATGTGGATGTAAGTTATCAGCTCCTTTGGGTAAATACCAAAGGATGCAATTGCTGGATCACATAGTAATAATATGTTTGGTTTTGTAAGAAATCACTGATCTGTCTTCCAAAGTAGCTATATCATTTTGCATTCTCACCAGTGATGAATAAAAGTGCTTGTTGATCCACATCCCCACCAGCATTTGGTGTTGTCAGTGTTCTGAATTTTTGTCATTCTAATAGGTATGTAGTGGTATTTCATTATTGTTTTAATTTGCATTTTCCTAATGACATATGGCATGGAACTTTTTTTCGCATAGTTATCACCTCTCTCTATATTTTTGCTAAGCTGTCTGTAAAATTTTTACTTTTCATGAGCCAGATTTATCAATCATTCTATCAATCAATAACTTCTCTGTTATGTTTTAAATAATTTCTTACTATGAGATTATATAATTTAATACATATGTTTTCTTTATACTTCATGGCTTCATTTTACATATTTAAATATTTGTAACATCTGGACAGCAATGGTATAAGAATCTATATTTATTTTTTAAAGATGGCTTCACAATTATTTCCACACTACTTTTTTAAAAAATTACTTAATTGACTCTTTTATTCAAAATGCTACATTTGCTGTCTATACAATATTCCCATATGTACTTAGGTCTATTTCTGGATTCTCACTTGTTCAACTTATATTCCTCTGCTAATGTGCTAATTCCACACATTTTTATATTTATACTACATTTTAAGTTTTGGTAAGGCAAGTGCTCTGTAATTACCCTTCTTTTCAGGATTTACTGGCTCTTTAAGGCAAGTTATTTATATATATATATATATGAGCTTTAAAATATTTGTTTCTAATGTTAACTATATTTTATTAGATCAATGCAAATTGGAGATTAATTTAGGATGACTTAATAGTTTATGATTAATTTATAATTTTTCTATGTTTTAAATTTTTATTTATGCCCCTTAAGGATACTTTGTTATATTATTTTAAGAATACTATATTTATATATTTATTTAGTTTTTTTAATCTTTGTCACATTTCCTGCCCCCTGTTGTGTCCACATAACTTACCATACTTAATTCCTACTGGCAAGATAAGTATTTTAATAATATAAAGTTTGTGGGTCTATTTTTCATTATGATATGATCATTTAAATATATATGCACAAACTTAATACCCACCACACACTGTTTTCTTTGCTGATCAATATTAAATGATGACCATTTAAACGTTACATTTACAAAAATAAAACCATATTATTAGTTACTTTTTAAATACTTATTTTCTTGGTCTTCAAAATGTTTTGGAAATTTTACACACTACAATTTAAATTAATCTTTCAATGGCCGTGTAATACTGCGTGGTGTGGAGCTCCGCAATCCAGCTGGTGACTCCTTTGTCGACAGGCAGTCGCTTTCTTTCCAGGTCTTGGCCGCTGCAAGTGAAGCACGACTGAATGAACTTCCTTACCCGTATGCCTTTATGTTTTTATAAGATGCTATTTTTCTTTCCCTGGGGGAGATTACTGTAAGAGTTGTTTTGGGGTATGTATTGCTTAACTGCCTTCCCAAAGGGCTAGAGTACTTCATATGCCCAATAAAAATACAGGAGATTGTTTGCCAGCAGAAAGAGGTTTAGACTCTAGAATTTAGATAACACACAATTCTCACTTAAATCTGAATTTTACCGTCAGTGTTATTGAGCACATTTTTACCTATTTTTTATTTGGATTTGCTCTTCTGTGAATTGTCAATTACGATTTGCACACTTTTATGTTAATTTCTTTTTTAACTTGCAATAACTATTGTATATTATACAAATTAACCCATGATCTGTCGTCTACATTATATATTTTAGAATAGTTACTCTTTAATTATTATTACTAATAATTTAGTGGTATCTTTTGCCATGCAATTATCAGTTCATTCTCTTTTCTCTCCTACTCTCTAAGTTTCACTTAGGAAAATCCTGACAATTCTTAGATAGTATGGTTTCTTAGAGTTCTTCACAAGTCTTGGTTTTTGATATTGTTAACCATTTAATCTATCTGAAATTTATTTTAGGATATTGTTTGTGGTATTTGGGATGTTACAGGTTATATTTTCCTTCCAAATTGTTAGCCAGTTTTGCCAGAACTATTCTTTAAATTGTTTATATTTTTACTCACCGAATTAAACTTTGTATTTGTCATATATCAATATCCCATTACTATGGATATCTAATTCTGAGTAAGCAATTTATTTCAACTTCTGTGTGTTACCCATAAAATAATATTGCATTGATTTTATTTCTATGGTCTTATAATAGAGTTTCTCAATTGAGACTAAACAAAATGTTTTCAGGGGTTCTGAGAGACCATGCTTAGTGAAACTGTGGTTTTCTGAAATTTGGATGCTCGGCAATGCTAGCTTTGCCAGTAGGGAATATTGGCTGAGCAGCACCATGAACACTTTTAGTACAATAAGTGCATTAGCCTTATCCTCTGGTACACAGTGAGAGGCACCATGTCATTTGATCACCTCTGTTCTCAGTTTCTGAGATAAGACAGGGAGACCACTGATCGCTGATGATGGCAGTATGAGAGGGAGAGTAGGAGAGTAGGATGATGAGGCCAGCTTCTCCCTCTAAGTTACTTGCCCCATCCCACCCTGTGTGCTGCTAACTGACTCACAGTGTAACAAGAACAACTTTGAGGAGCATTTTCAATATACAAAAATTTTGCCTACCATGACTTAGCCATTCTTCTCAATGTTGCTGTTGAGGATGGTATTTAAATTAAATTGAATTGTGAAATTTCATTTCATTTTTTTACAATTTCATTCAGTAGCTATTCATTATACCCTTCTATTTTATATCTCAACTAGCCTTTGTATGTTAAAAATGTGCCTGGCTGTGCAACAAAGTGATGTTTAAAGCTGAGGTGAGATGTGGAAGTGAATTTTAGGTTAACAGCAATTATGATTCAATGAATGATGAAGAATCAGAACTTACCAGTGTAGCACAGGCTTCAGCAAAACTTAAAAGTCACTTAAATACAGCTCAACACCCACTTGACAAATAAAGCTACCAGTTATTTTAAATAGCTACGACATTCTTAAAACAATTAAGCCTTGTTTTGAAAGCTTTGTTTTGAAAAAGTCATGTTCAGTCAAAAGCTTCAGGAATAGAGTTATGTAGTAACTGAACTTATTGACCAGGAAGGAAAAACCATACAGCTGGTGAGAAACTAACAGTGGCATGTAGAATTATAGTAAGTCATTATATTTGGACAGGAGGCAGCATGAGAGATTGAAGGCTCCAACCTCAAACAGTGCAGAGTTGACACATTGGTGACACGTCACATCGTACTGAAGAGGTGTTGTGTAACATACTGAAAAGCAACAGTTTCTGTGCAGGTTGAGGAGCCAACAGATTTCACCCATAAACGTTATGATGTAGCACTGTCAGGGTTTTAAATGATGGTGAACTATGAGAAAAAGGTTTTTCTGCTGCAAAGAATTGCCCACAAAATGCAAATGCCGGGGTAAATTTTGCATTTGGTCTTCTTCATATATGGAAACCAGTCATATCTTTGAGGAACCAAGCTGGTATCTAGAGAGATGCTTCTCTATCAATAGTCAACTCTGTGAGAGATTTACTTCTCTTGTGAAAAAAAAAAAAGAGAGAGAGAAAAGGCTGATGTTGTTACAACAGGGCTTTCTTCTGAGAGATGCTGCTATCAGTAATTGTAACAGGTGAAATAAAATTTCCAGATGATGTCACAAAAGAAGGTCTCCTGAAAATTAACACCAACATCATAGTCCAGAGTAGCTTCAGTGATAGTCCAGACAGCTATACTTAAAATATATTCACATTTGTTAACAAGTATGAAGGATTGGAATATGTCTCAATATTATTTCATCCAAGTGGAGAAAAATTATGTATACTGGAGAGATTGTATATTCCAAACTCTTTAGACATTCAGATTTGGAGGTGATAGAGATAATTTCTTGATCTGCAAGATAGGATGATTTAATTACTATTCTCATTTTCTAACAGAAATTTTGTCTCATTATCAACATAACCCTTGAATTTTTAAGCTAAGACTTACAGTAGAGGTGTGGGACTTTGAGATGTGGGTCACTTTTTCTTTGCAGGAGAGAGGTATCACATTGCTTCTGTTTATTCTCACCAGAGTTGTAAGACTAACCTCTGGGCTAAGGACGGCTACCAACCACCTCATTACCAACTTCCTGACCCTGCACCTCCTATGTTCCCTTCAGCACAAATGTTAGACTCAGTCTCCTGAGAGTTTTCTTGCCTTATTATGTTTTCCTTTTAAGTTTGTCATTTTATATTTTCAATAAGTATAATTTTTCTTGATATATCTTTTTTTTGGAAAATACACACAGAGTCAAATAGCAATAGCTGAAGTATTTTATGAGCATTTAGCCTTAAATTTGCCTTGGAGTTCATGAACATTGAGAGATGAAGGTTGCATTAAATTTCTCTTGCCTTTTCTTCCTGTTCTTGTTTTGTTTTGTTTTGTTTTGTTTTGTTTTGTTTTGTTTTATGACTGAGTAGTATTCCATAGTGTAAATGTACTATAGCTATCTTTCCCCTCTTCTATTGACGGACACTTGGGCTGCTACCAAATCTTGGCCATTGTAAATAATGTTTCAATGAGCATAGGCATACATATATTCTTTCGAATTAGTTTCCAGTTTTCTTTGGATAAATTCCCAGAAGTGGAATTGCTGGATCATAAGGCAGTTCCATTTTTAATTTTTTGAAGTAACTCTATACCGCCTTCCACAGTTCCTGCACCAAGCTGCATTCCCACCAACAGTGCGGGAGTGTTACCCTTTTCCCACACATTTGCCAACATTTATTTGTTACTTTATTGATGACAGCTGTTTTGACAGGTGTGAGGTGATATCTCATTGTGGGTTTAATAAGCATTTCTCTGATGACTAGTGACATTGAGCATCTTTTCGTATGTCTATTGGCCATCTGCATGTGTTCTTTGGAGAAGTGTCTATTCAAGTCCTTTGCTCATTCTTTAATTGGGTTGTTTGGGTTTTGTTTTGGTATTGAGTTTTATAAGTTATTCATAAACTTTGGATATTAATCCCTTATCAGAGTATTGATGAATATTTTCTCTTGGTAGGTTGTCCTTTTATTTTGCTGATGGTTTCTTTTGCTTTGCAAAGACTTTTTAACTTGATGTCATCTGATTTTTAAACTTTTTCTTTTGTTTCTGTTGCCTGAGAAGATATATCTAAAAAAAAAATGTTGCTAAGAGAAATTTTACCCTTTGTGACAGCAAGGATGGACCTAGAGAATGTTATGCTAAGTGACATAAGCCAGTCAGAGAAAGCCAAATACCATATGATCTCACTCATGTGTAGAGTTTAATAAACAAATGGAACTAACAAGCAAAACAGAGGCAGACTCAGAGAGCAGGCTGACAGCTCGTGGGGGAGGGGCTTACTTAGGGTTAGGTGGGGTGGAGTGGGTGGATTGAACAAAAATACAATAAAAATAAATAAAGAGAGAGAAAGAACTTGCGGACAAAGACAACAGTGTGGTGATTGTGAGTTAAGGGTGGGGAGTGGATGGAGGCTGAGAAGCATGTGGGGGCATAAATGGCAATGGGAAAGATACAATGAAAACTATTGGAAAAAAATCCTGTTGCCTTAAAGTTATAAAAATAGGGTGAGATAAGACCTGTTATACAGCTTTTTAAAGAGTTTTTGTTTTTAAAAAATCAGATTTGTTGAGGTATGAACTTACATAGAATATTTAGCCATTATGTATACATAGGTATTGAGTTTGGCAAATATATTGCTAGATAATAGCACTCTGCAAAGATACAGAATACACCTCTCACTATGAAATTCCCTCCCTAGTTCCTTGTCCTCAATCCCTTCCCTTAGCCCTACCCTCTGTCAACCTGTGATTTGATTCTCTACCTACAGTTTTGCCTGTTCTAGAATGCCATATAAATTGAATCATGTACATATAGCTTTTTAACTCTAGCTTCTTTCAAACAATATAATGTACTTGGATTCAATCACACTACTGAATATACCTGTAGTTTATCTCTTGCCATTCATAGGTAGGATTTCTTGGTAAGGGGTACCACATTTGTTAATCCACTCACCAGTTGATGAGTATTTGGCTGTTCCTAGATTTGAGTGATTATGAATTCTGTTATAAATATTCATATACAGATTTTAGGCAAACATATGTTTTCATTTTTCTTGTATAAATACCAGGAGCAGGATTGCTGGGTTGTATAGAAACTGTATGTTTAATGTTTAAGAAACTTCAGAACCACATCTCAAATTAGCTGTATCATTTTGCATTCTCACCAGTAATGTATCAAAGTGCTAATTGCTTTACATCCACTCCAGTACAGGCAGTTTTTTCTCTTGCTTATTTGCTATGTGCATGTCTTCTTTTGTGATAAATCTGTTCAAATCTTTTGCCCATTTCTTAGTTAGGAGATTTGTTTCCTTATAATTGAGTTATAAGAATTCTGTATATATCATTTTTACAAGTCTGTTATTGGATATGAATTTTGCAACTATTTTCTTATAGTCTACTTCTTTTTTTTTAAATTAAATTTTATTTTAATTGTTGTTCTTATACAGTTTTCTGTTTTCTACTCCCATCCCATCCCTCCACCCCAGCCCTCCCCAGCTCCCTCCCATTTCCACCCCCCCCCCAGCTTTTGTCCATATGTCTTTCATACTTGTTGCTCTAATCCCTTCCCCTTTTCCCTGGATGTTCCTACCCCTCTCCTCTCTTGTTCTCAATTTCAGTGTCTTTGGTTATATTATGCTTGTTTGTTTGTTTTTTTGATTAGGTTCCTGTTAAAGGTGATATCATATGGTATTTGTCTTTCACCTCCTGGCTTATTTCGCTTAGCATAATGCTCTCCATAGTCTACTTCTTCATTTTAATGTTTTAACTCCGTCTTTCAAAGAGCAAAGTTTTAAATTTTGATTAAGTATCACTTATCGATATTTTCTTTTAGAATTTATTTTGTATATGTAAAAATGAAAAAAAATGCTTTAATAAAGGTCACACAGATTTTCTCTCATTTTTGGAGCTTTTATCATTTTATACTTTACAAGTAGGTATGTGGCATCATTTGAGATCAATTTCATGGTGTGATGTATGGGTCAAGGTCATTGCTAGGTTACTAAAGCATGATTTGTTGAAAAGATTTTCCTCTCTCCATTGAATTGCTCTGTCATCTTTATCAAAATTTAATTGATCACATAAATGTTTATGTCTGGCTGTTTTCTTCTGTTTAATGTGTCTAGATGTTTACCTTTTGCATGTATTACAATAGCTTGACTTTTCTTGCTTTGCAGACAATCTTGAAATCAGTCTTTGTGAGTACTATGCAAGTTACAAGCTTTGTGAGTACTACAAAGCAACTAGAATGCTGATACACTACTTTTGGGAGCAAGATAACTTTGTTCCTTTCTCAAAAATGTTCTAGCTATTCTGTCACTTGATTTTCCATATAATCATATTTGAAAATTATATAAAAATCTGCTGACATTTATTAGGGGATTGTGTTAAATCTAGAGATTAATTTAGGGAGAATTTTCATCTTAATAATATTAAGTATTTAAATCCATGAATACAGTGTAACTCTCTAACTTATTTAGGTTTTCTTTGATCTACTTTACCAATGTTATATTATTTTCAGGATACAAATTTTGCACATTTTATTAGATATACCCCCTAAGTATTTCATTCCTTTTCTGAGGCTACTATGAATGGTAATTTTGTTTCCATTTTAATTTTCAATTCTTTGTTGCTATTCTGGAAATACAACTGATCCTTGTTTCCCAAGAAGTCACTAAACTCACTTATTAGTCCTAAAAGCTTGTAGTCTGTTTTGAATTTTCTACCAATACAATCAGGTCTTTTGCAAATAAAGAAAGTTTCATTTCTTTTGCAGTCTATATTTTTAAAAATTAGATTTATTGGGGTGACATTAGTTAATAAGATTATATAGGCTTCAAATGTACATTTCTATGATTCATGATCTATATATTACATTTTGTGCTCACCACCCTAAGTCAAATTTTTCCTGTCACCATGCATTTGACCCCCTTTATCCTCTATTACCCCCACCCCCTTCTCTCTGCTAACCACCACACTGTTGTCTGTGTCTATGAAGTTTTGCTTGGTTTTCTTGTTTGTTCATTTGTTGCTTTCAGTTTTACATACCACATATGAGTGAAATCATAAGGTTCTTAACTTTTTCTGACTTATTTTGCTTAGCACGATATTCTCAGTATCTGTGTATGTTGTTGCAAATGGCAATATTTCATATTTTCTTATGACTGAGAAGTATCTCATTGTAAAACTTGTTTTTCCTGCCTTATGTCACTGAGTGGGGGTTCCACTATGGTGGAATCATGAGGGTCAGCATCTTTACATTGTTCCCAATTTTAATAAGAGAGTAACAAAACTTACCATTACAAATGATATTATCTGTAGATATTTCATAGTTTACTTAATTAGAAAGTTTTAAAATCATAAATTAAATTTCTTCAATAAATATAAAGCTCTCAAGAATATGTATTTCTTTCTGAATGAGCTTAATAGTGCGTGTCTTTTGAGGTGCTTGTCATCTTATTAGTTATAAAATTTATTTATATGAAGTTCTTGATCTTCCTGAACATTTCATCACTACTTCTAACTCTTTCACATCTAATATTGGTAATGTGTGTCTTATCTTTTTGTTTTAATTAGTCAGCATATAGATTTAATAATTAATTAATCTTTTAATAAATTAAACTGTTGATCTTTTCATTGTATAGTCTTTTTTGAAATTTTCATTTTTTTTCTCACCTGTAGTATTCCTTCCTTTTGCTTATTTTGGCTTTAATGGACTCATTCTGGTTCCATAAGGCGGACAGACACTTGTTTCATTGATGCGAAACCTTTCATGGTACTGTATGCATTTCCAGCTAAGCCCTGTTTTAGCTGCATTCACCAATGTTTGACATGTGACTTCATGGAAAATATTTTCTCATTTCTGTTGTGATTTCTTCTTTAACCTGCATGGTTTTGTTTATTTGTTTGTTTGTTATTGTTGTTTCCCAATTTGTGGTGTAACTTTGTCTTTTTGATTTCCTGTTTAACTCCGTTTTGGTCATTTCATATTTTTACATTTGCTGGTGTTTGTCTTATGACCCAGAATATGATCTATTTCAGTGAACGTTCCCTGTGCACTTGAAAATAGCGTCTCGTGCTCTTGTTGAGTGTGGTGTTCTGTAACTGCCAAATGGCTGAGGTTGGTGGATAGTGTTCAGTTCTATATCCTTGTTGATTTTCTGTCCATTTGTTCTGTGAATTACTGAGAAAGGAGATTTGAAGTCTCCAATGATAATCTTGGCTTTGTACATTTCTCCTGTCAGGTCTATGGCTTTGCTATATATAATTTGAAGGCTTGTCTTTCTAGGTGTGTGCTGATTTAGCATTTTTAGAGTGCCTCTATATACTTGGCAATCTTCCCTTGCTTTGAAGTCTACTTTGTTTGACATGAATCTACCTTTCTAGCTTTTTAAAAATCAGTAACAGCATGTCAATCCTTTCAATTATTTTGCTGCTTATATATATCTTTAGGCTTAATTTTTTTATGGAGGAACATATAGATAAATTTTTCTTTGTTCTGAGAAGTTTGGCCATTTAACTGGGACATTTATCGTATTTCCTTTAATGTAGTCATTGGTATGGTTGTGTTTAATTACTATCCTGATACCTCATTTCTTTTAGATTGAGTTTCTATTTAGTATTATATTTCTTCTGCTTGAAGAGCTTCCTTTAATATATTTTTTTAATTTTAATCCTTTCTTAAGTACACTTTTCCATTACTCTTTTAAAGAAGGAAGGAGAGATAAAGAGAGAGAGAGAGAGGGAAACATCGATGCTAGACAGAAACATCTACCAGTTGCCTTCTTGTACACTCCCCTACCAGGGATCTAACCAACAACCTGGGCATGTGCCCTTGACCAGGAATTGAACCCATAGCTTTTCAGTCTATGAGAAGACACTCCAACCAACTGAGCCACACCAGCCAGGGCTTAATATTTTTTATACTATAATTCTCTCAAAATTGGTTTGTCTGATACAGACCTTATTTTGTCTGCATTTGGAAAAATATTTTATCTGGGTATGGAATTCTGGGTTGGTAGTGTTCTTTTCTTTTGATATTTTAAAAATAATACTTGACTTTCTACTGGTTTTATGTTTTTTTGATAAAAATTCTTCTGTAATTTTTACTACAGATAATATCTTTTTATTTTCCTCTGTGTAATGCATCCTTCTTCTTGTCTTTGCCTTCAGAACTTTTTCTTTGTCTTTGGTGTTGGTATGTTTGATTATGATATCTTTTCTTCCCTTTTCTTCTTTATTTTTGAAAATCCATTTTGACTAGATTCCTAGAGTTTCCTTAATTCGTGGTTTGAGTTTTTCTCTTGGATAATTTTGCACATTATCTCTTCAAATATATTTTCCATCCTACTCACTATATCTTATCTCTCTGGAATTAAACATTATGGGTATCTTAGACCTTTTCATAATGTTACATGGTTCTTGGGATTTATTTTCCTCATTCTTTTTTCTCTTTGCTTTCTGGGTAATTTATATTGAACTATCTTCAAATTTATTTTTCTCCCTCTTTTATTGAGTCCATTAATGAGGTTATTAAAAGAATTCTTTATTCCTGATATCATGTTTCTTTATTCTTATATAACTTTTTCTTAAAGTTTCTATTTCTCCTTTGATGTTTCCCATGTGTCCATGCACTTTGCAAACCTTTTCTGCTATTTCTTTTAATATATTAACTATAACAATTTTAAAGCCCTTATCTGAAAGTTTCAACATCTGGGCCATCTTTGAGACTGAGAGTGCTAATTGCTTTATCTCCTGCCAGTGAATTGGATTTATTTCCTTTTGTGTGTCATACTTTTTGACTAAATGCCTGTGTTCGTGTGTAAAATAGCAGAGAGGAGAATAAATGGTAAGTAACCCTTGAAAAAGGCACAGCTTTCCTGTCAAATTATGAGCACAGGGAGTTGAGTCTGTCTGTCAGTGGCAGAGCTAGTTTTAGTATTATTGTTTTTATCATTCCCTTAATGCTCTTCAGCCTTCAAATTCCTCTGGTGGGGGGGTGCTTTTGCCTTGTACTTAGAGTGTGGGCTGCAGTGCTGGAGGGTAGTTATCAGTATTCCTGTTCCCTCTCCTCTTTCAGCTGTGCTATAGAGGGAGTCTGTCTCTATGCTCTTATTCCTCCCCTGTTTCAGCCTAGCAGCCTCTGTGCACATGGGTCTTGGAAATGAGTCTTTTTCAATGCCCCCCTCATCTAGAAACCCAACTCTACTTTACTTATGTACTTGGTCTTGGGCAGGTCATTTCTGCTCTTCCACCAACAGTTACAGACTTCTGCTTGGTACAGTCATAAGATAAATCACTGCTTCTTCCCAGGGGTAAATGATTTTTTTTTTTTTTTTGCTTCTAAATATGTTGTACATGGACTCTACCTGGACAAAAATTTGAGAACTAGATACTGTTAGTGAATGAAAACTCACACTTCCCCAAAATAACTAGTTTTATTGGGTTTTTAAGATTAAAAACACAAAGTCCCATGTATCTGTTTGCATTTGTAATATCCATAGGTATAGGAGATTTCTAAATTGGGATTCAAAAATATAAAAGCATGTCTGATGGAGGCTCTTTTAGGGAGGGTTGGAGCAATACCTGAATTTATTACAACCTTCTCAAATGTTGGGCTCAGGGAAGAAGGCATTTGTAGGAGAATTATTGGTTTTAGCACAGGGTAGATGTTGGGGGATTCCATCTTGACCTCATGAATACGCCTGAAGAAAGGGTGAATACTGCTGAATATAGAAGGAGCCAGACCAATCAAGAGTCACCACCCTGAGGATCCAAGTAGTCTTTGCTGTGAGACATTCTTTACTGATTTTCAGTTGAAGAAGAGAAAATGTGTGCTTTTAAGGAAATTACTTGGGTTAACTGACAGAAGTCTGAAAAGAATCAAGAGGAATATAAGGACCCTAAGTGAGTATTCAGCAATAACTGAGACATTAAGTGTGTCAGGGGACTTCACCATAGAACTTCCAGAGTTTTTGACATAGCCATTGACAACTGCTGCCCCCTAGCTCTTCCATCATGGCAAAAGCAATGCGAAGTAGCACCTGACAAAGACAAACAGAGTTGTTCAAAGGTTTGCATTTGTTGACTCTAGACCTAAGCGGAAGGCCTCAAAATCTGCTCTTATAGCAGGCAATTGAAGACGAGCAGTAATAGTGACTAATTCATGGACGTAATAAAGCCCTACTGAAGATTTGCAGGTGAGGAGATCCCCAGAAAATATTGAAATTTCTGTTAGTAAAATCAATTGTTCTCAGTGTCATCTTGATTTTGTCACAAAATCCTCTTGAGTGCTCAAAACTAGTGACATAAAAAGGATGTTGGCAATTAAAGACAGGAACTGACACAAAGAGGCTGACAGCTGCCTTGAACTCTAGTCTCCTTCAGGATGCTGACTGTGTGTTGTTCATAATTGCACCCTACTACCCACCCTGGTAGTTGATACTAAGAGTTTTCATTAAATGTTTACTAAATAAAGAATGACTGTAAACTTAAGGAGAAAGTAATATGTCATATGATACTTTGACAATATTTATTTATTATGCAGGGCTTTTTTTTCTTGAATAGTTCCTAATAAAGGCATTCTGTAATAGTAAAAATACTATCACTTCTATCAGTTGCCTATGTGTTTGTTTATATGGGTAAAAATAACAAAGTATATAGGTCATACATTTCTAAAGCTTCCAGATAGTAAATACTATGGTTTAAAAGTTTAACAAATTTGCATGCCTGCTTAAGATCAGTGGACTGTAGAGTATCTGCATGTCAGTTTCTACAGCTCAGGAGGCTCTTAGCATTGTAGGATCTTATCAGATGTTATGTGTAGACTCATTTTACCGTTGAGATCCAAAGATATTCTTTAGATATGGGAACGGCAGTTCAAGGAAGAACAAAAAATGACTACACCTATGAAAAATGCATTCCTAAATGCACATAGTATACAGCAGCAAAGATGTTCTCACTTGGTTACATCCAGGGTGAAGAGCAAGGCTAACTCAATTCGGGGATCATCTCAGACAGAAGATGGCAAACTACAATTCATAGTCCAACTCTACCCCCAGGCCTATTTTTGTAAATAAAGTTTTATTAGAATACTTGTTTATTAGAACATTTGTTTATATATGCTGTAAGAGAAGAATTAAATTGCAACAGAGACCAATGATATGGTTCCCCCCACCTAAATTTTTGTTTCTATCTGGCTCTTTACACAGAAACTTTGCTCATTCTTGCTCTAAAATAAACTACTTACATATGTGTGTTACTTTGTATGTGCACAGTAGTACAAAGTACAGGCAGGACAGATACCTGCCAAGACCCCCAGTGGATGCCTGAAATTACAGATAGTACCGAACCCTATATACACTATGTTTTTTCCTATGCATGCACACCTATGATAAAGTTTAATTTATAAGGTAAGCTCAGTAAGAGATTAACAACAATAACTAATAATAAAATAGGACAATTATAACAATATGTAGTTTTCCCTTGCAGATTGCAGGGATTGGGGACACCAAAGTGCCATAAAGCCATAAATCTGTGTTCAGTTGCAGTCGGACCTCCACATGCATGAATTCCCAACCACGGAGTTGATACCTGGACAGCACAGGTTTGAACTGTGATGGCCAATTGAAAGGAATCCAGGTATAAGTGGATCCATGCAGTTCAAACCCATGTTGTTCAAGGATTGACTCTAGTGTAATAAAAGTTATGTGAACATCATATCTTTCTCTCCCTCTCTCTCCTCTATCACCATGTCTTGTTATACTGTATGTACAGATGCACAGTGTGGATATGCCAGACAAATGGTTGATTCATATCCCAGGCAGGACTGAATGGGGCATGAGATTTGATCATGCAGTCAGAATAACACTCAATTGGGAACTTATGAATTGTTTATTTATGGAATTTTCCATTTAATATTTCTGTATCATGGTTAACTGCAGGTAAAATAAACTGTAGGAGTGGGGGGGTGCTACTGTACAGGAATTCAGGAAAAGATGGACTTTGCAGACAGGGTGTTATGTATTTGGTTCAGAAGATGCTTTGAATCCTATATGATGAGACTTGAGGCATTTAGTGTGTAATATTGTATCTGATTGTTAACATAATGTGGGAAACGCACATGTAGTAATGACTTGGGACTTTGGGGTTACATAGTTGTAAATATATAAAGAGAAAATCAATGATTCTTAGCATCAGACAACAGATTCTTCATCACAATATGTTCTTTTAGAGAACTTTACCTTGATTATTTATTATTATCATGCATTTGATCAAATATTAATAAACGTGCTTGGATAGAGTAAATGACTACCAGCAAAATAAAAGGGACATATCTAGGCCTGGCAGAGAACATTTGTAGGAAACCAGCAGCGACAATTGCTGTGGGAGGCAGATGAGAGAGATTATTTTTCACAACTACGGTTGAGTGAAATGAGAATGCCTAGCTTTGTCCCCCTATGGCAAAGGCTGGGGAACTATCAATCTTGTCAGCACCTGAGTACTATTTTGCTGGCGGACTCTAATTACATAGGCTAGACAGCTTGCAAGGGAAAAAAAGTTGAGAATCTCTATTCTGGAGTAAATTTCCTAAGCAGTGTGTGAGAGGTATATGCAGAAATCCTGTTGACAAAATATTTTGTACAAGTACCTCCCACACACAGCTTTAAAATGTTACCCCTATGTTTTCCCTTCCTGCTGCTATTCAAGTAACAAATGTCTGCAGCATCTTAATCTGTTTCTTTCTCTCCCTTGCCCCATGACTCCTCCAAGAAACATTAGCAACTATTGCATTCTTCTCCTTATGTCATTTCATATCATTTTAAAGTGATTTTGGAATTAAACTGAGTTCTAAGTTTTCCTGGAAGTTATCTGGGAAGTAAGTTAAATGAAATGAACCATGAACACTTCACACTAGTATAATACGCTTTTTAAGGTAATAAAATTTGCATATTCATTGAAAAAAGGTATACAATTTATTTTATATCTTTTGTGCATTTTAAATTATTCAGGGAGCACTGAGGAAACATAGCTTGAGATTCTGGAGTGACTAAGCTGTTTCTTCTATAAGGATCTAAATGTTCTAATAATGTCACCCTTCCTCAGTGACTCCATTGTTTTTCTTGCCTCCTTTGTTAAGCAAACATTGTGTTTGTCAAAATGTTTTTCCAGTTTCTGGAAGCTGTCTAGAACCTGTCCATGGAGAGAGCCCCTGAAAACTCAGTAACAAGAAAATTCAGGGTATTCCTTTACTAACCATTCACCCAATAAACTTTTATGGAACACAGGTGGTGTACATGATATTGAGGAACAAGTGGTCCAGTGGAAAGAACATAGACTGTGAATTCAGACAGAGGGAGCATAGAATCCTGTCTCTGTCCTTGCTGGCTGTGTGGCTTTGGGCACTATATTTATCCATGTTGAACCTCAACTCCTTCACCTCTGGTCTTCAGATCTACCCTGGCAAAGGTTGCGGCTGATCTGAGAGATAAAAACAAACTCTTTTCTTAAATATTGCTACATACATCAGGTGCATACGCATTTGTACATGACTAATGTTAAGCTATAACATTCAAGCTAGTCATGGTCTTGAACCTATGCACCCAATGGCATAGTGCAGAGTAGAGTCTTATATTAAGACGTATCTGGATTTCAATCCACACTGTAGCATTTTGGGGTCTAGTGAAGTCTCAAAATGACTAGTCCTACTCGGTAGTGTGGAGAAAAATATAGATTCTTTATTTGGTTTATAACCATATGGGGTCAGTGTGAAATGTCTAACACAATTGCAAGCTCAGGCTGTGCAATGATTTAAATATAGTCATGTGTCATATTAAAACATTTTGGTCAATGATGGACCACATATGTGATGGAGATCACATAAAACTATAATGGTGCTGAAAAATCCCTATTGCCTACTGATGTTGGAGCCCTTGAAACTTGATTGTACAATGCATTACTCACATGCCTCACTGTAGTTTCATAAAAGTATAGCAATATGATTATGTACAGTACATAATAATTGATAATGATGAAACTGTGATACTGGTTTGTGAATTTACTATAATTTTATCATTGTTTTAGAGTGTGCTTTTTCTATTCATTAAGCAATAGAATGCTGTATTATGCCAGCAGCAGCCTCATATACATATCTCTTGTTTACTTGGTCTCTTGATTACATCATTTTCTCTTGTCCTTGATTTAATCTCACATTGTTTTGTATAGTAACATGCTGTACAGGCTTGTAGCCTGGGAGCAATAGGTTGTGCCAGCAGTTTTAACCTTTTCCATCTTAAGGCACACATAAACTAATTACTAAAATTCTGCCTCACACCAAAATATTTTCTGATCTGACCAAAAATTGACATAATTTTGATTTATTCACACTGGATGGCTATTGCTGTACTGGCTGTTGTCATTTTTCTTTCATTCATTTGACAATCTAAGGGGAAAGAAGTCAGTGCCCTTGACTAAATAGTCAGGTGTCACATGATTTAAAAACTCTTGCAGCACACCAGTGTACCGCAGCGCGGTGCATGGGTGGAAAATTGTCTGGCTATACCATAGAGCCTAGGTGTGCCATGGGCTACCTTGTCTAGGTTTGCGCAAGTGCACTCCAGGGGTTCACACAGTGACAGAGTTGCCTAATGACACATTTCTGAAAACTCTCCCTTGTTGTTAAGTGCACCCGACTATATTCCCATGAGATCACTGGTTCTCAAACTCTAATGTACCTCAAGAGTGCTTGAAAAAGTTCAGATTGCTGAACTTTATCTCCATACTTTTCACTTTAGCAGGTCTGGGAAAAGTCTGAGAATTTAAATTTTCAACCATCACCACATGATGCTGATGCTACTGGTTCAAAGACTGCATTCTGAGAAACTCTGATTTAAGTAATGTTGAGTCTGAAAGGAAAATTTCTCCTCGTATTTTATTTTTTCCTACTCTTAAATCCTAGAAACCCAATTTTAATACAATTTTATCTACAACTGACAAAAAATAGAAGCATACTCAGTTAATTCTGAATATAAATGTTAATATTTATATGCTATATATAGATCTGTAAACATATTTATATAAATAATAAATGTATAATGTAAATCATGTAATATATCCTATACAGCATGTATTAATATTTTTGATAGTCAACTTAGGCAATGATAAAATCTTGAAGATGTAGTATTTAAATAACTTGGGTTTATCAATACAGAATATTAAACATTTTAAATTCATGACCTTAGTATAATTTATATTATTATCCCTTTTGAGTCACATTGTGGACCCACAGCTCTTTAATAGTTCTGTTTTCTTCAGTGAGGTCTAGTTATTATTTTTTATTTTATCTTTTTATTTGGGATTCTTGTTCTGTTTATCACTCCCCATGTATCTTTGAAAGCACCCCTGCTGTCTAACAGAAAGATATTCTAGGCACATTTTGTTTTTTCCTGTGCTAAATATGAAGTTCATTCATGTTAGTCAGCTATAGTATTAGGGATCAACAGTTTGTGTCCTAAGAGTATAATTTAAATTAGGCAATAGAACTGGGAACATTTATTAAATTTTTTGAATTCATATCAATATATAATTTATTAAGTTATTCTAACTTTATGAAGTCATTTCTTAGCCTTCTCTAATAGTTTAAAAACCTAATACATTTTTCTATTTTAAATATATCAGCTTTTATCAACTCATCACAAAACAAAATATTTGTAAATTTAGTATGCTGTGCCATATTCTGTCATTGCAAATAACATTAATTCTTAGACTATTACCATATTTCCTTAAATTTAAAATGCCACATTTTGTATCATGAAGAAAGAAACCATAGCATATGGATATTATTATACTTTATTTTTTAAACATATACTATTTATTATACCCCTGACAATGCCTTCCTTATAGTTTTACTTTTTAATTATATTTTATTGATTATGCTATTTAATTTATCCCAATTTTTCCCCTTTGTCTTCCTCCACCTAGTACACCCCATTCCGTCAAGCAATCCCCACACCATTGTTCATGTTCATGGGTCATGCATCTAAGTTCTTTGATTACTCCATTTCATACAATGTACTTTACATCCCCATGACTATTCTGTAACCACCTGTTTTTACTTCTTAATCCCCTCACCTCATCATCCATTCCACCATACCCCTTCCAATTGGCAATCATCAAAACACGGTCTATATCCATGGTTCTGTTTCTGTTCTTCTAGTTTGCTTAGTTTGTTTTATAGATTCAATTGTTGATAGGTATGAATTTATTGCCATTTTATTGTTCATAGTTTTGATCTTCTTTTTCTTAAATAACTCCCTTTAACATTTCATATAATAATGGTTTGGTGATAATGAATTCCATCAGTTTTTTTTCTTGTCTGAGAAGCTCTGTATCTGCTTTTTAATTCTAAGTGATACCTTTGCTGGGTAGAGCAATCTTGCCTGTAGGTCCCTGCTTTTCATGACTTTGGATATTTATTGCCAGTCCTCCCTAACCTGAAAAATTGCTTTTGAGAAATCAGCTGACAGTCTTATGGGAACTCCCCTGTAGGTAACTAACTGCTTTTCTCTTGCTGCTTTTAAGATTCTCTCTTTATCTTTAACCTTTGGTATTTTAATTATAATGTGTCTCAGAGGGGGCCTCTTTGCATCCATCTTGTTTGGGATTCTCTGTGCTTCATGGACTTGTATGGCTATTTCCTTCACCAAATTAGGGAAGTTTTCTTTCATTATTTTTTCAAATAGATTTCCAATTTCTTGATCTTTCTCTTCTCCCTTTGGCACCCCTATGATGCAAATGTTGGAATGCTTGAAGTTGTCCCAGAGGATCCTTATACTATCCTTAGTTTTTGGATTCTTTTTTTCTTCTTATTTTTCTGATTGCTTGCTTTTTGCTTCCTTATGTTCCAAATCATTGATTAGATTCTCAACTTCATCCATTCTATTATTGTTTCCCTGTAAATTGTTCTTTATTTCATTAAGTGTACCCATCATTTCTGACTGGATCTTTTTTATGTTGTTGAAGTCCTCACTAAGTTACTTGCACATCATTGTAACTAGTGTTTTGAACTCAGCATCTGATAGATTGCTTATATATGTTTTGCTTAGTTCTTTTCTGGAGGTTTGATCTATTTTGTTTTTTTGTTTTTTTTTTTTTTTTTTTTTTTTTTTTTTTTTTTTTTTTTTTTTTTTTTTTTTTTTTTTTTTTTTTTTTTTTTTTTTTTTTTTTTTTTTTTTTTTTTTTTTTTTTTTTTTTTTTTTTTTTTTTTTTTTTTTTTTTTTTTTTTTTTTTTTTTCATTTGGACCATGTTTCTTTGTCTCCTCATTTTGGCAGCCTCCCTGTGTTCATTTCTATGTATTAGGTAGAGATGATATAACTCCCTGTCAGGTAGAGTGGCCTAATGCAGTAGGTGTCCTGTAGGATCCAGTGGCACAGCCTCCCCTATCACCCAAGCTGGGTACTCAGGGTGCACTCTCCATGTAGGCTAAGTATGCCCTCTTCTTGTAGTTGAGTCTTGGTTGCTGTTGGCAGGACATTGAGAAAGATTTACCCAGACTGGTCAGCTCTAAGACCTGGCTGTGACCACTGATCACCAACCTCTGCCCTCCATGGAGGATCAGCTGTACAGGGAGAGGGTGGTAGTGCTCTGATGTTGTCTGTTGTTGCCCATTGGGTGTGCAGGCTCTGGAGTTTCCTAGGTGGTGTAGGCCAAGGTCAGGCCCCACCTGTGTCCTGCCTGGGATCGCCCTGAATAAGCTATAAAGCAATCTGCAAATGGCTGCTACTTGAGCTGGACTTGGAGGTTCCCAGGTGAAGCTAGGCTGTGAATCTAAGCTGGTTGCTGCTAGAGCCAGGCCTGGGGCCACTTAGCAAGAGGTACAAGAGCTGGGGGCTCACTGAGGCTGGCTGGTTGGCTTTTGCTTATTTGAGAAAATTTTGTAAGTTGGGAAGCATGAGCCAATACCAGCCATTCATATGGAAAAGCCACCATTAACAGGTTGGGTTGGCCCATAAATTGGATGAGGTGAAGCCTCAGGGGATTGCCAGGGTGGGGCAAACAGTGTTAGCCAAGATGATGGAGTCTCAGATATGGCACCTATGGCTCTGTGGGGGGAAGGTTCAGAAAAGGAACAATGCTCTTTGTCCACCTTTCAGCCTGGGGAAAAAACTGTCTTGCCTTGATGTGAGACACTTCAGTTTCCCCCTGTGTACCACTGGTGCCCATCAAGCTGCTACCCTAGTGCTGTAGCACACAGGGAGTGAGTCTGAGTAAGTCTGTGTGCGCATTCTTTAAGATGAATGGCTTGGGACCATAAAAATTCCTTCCACCAACTCAACCCTGCTGGTTTTTGCAGCCAACAGTTATGGGGACTTATCTTCCTGGCACTGGAACCCTGGGTTGATTGACTACAAAAACCAATCACCACATGGGTGTGGAACCAACTCATTCCTCATGTCTGTGTCTCCACCCCTCCTACCAGTCTGGATGGATGTGGTTTCTTTAATTCTGTAGTTATTGAGCTTCTATTCAACTCAATTTCTGATGGTACTGAGTGATGACATTTCTACATTTGAGTTGTAATTCTGAAGTGGTTGTGTGAGGAGGCAAGCCGTATTTACCTACACCCCATGTTGACTGGAAGTCTTGCTTTTCTTTGGGTATTAATATATTTAAAAATCAATCTTGACTTCTATCTCCCTATATGCAAACATCAGTCTAGGCCTCTTGTAAATCTAAATGTCAAAGTTAAACAATGAGGCTCCTAGCAGGTAAACTTCACATCTTAAAGCAGTAAAATACTTCCTAAGTAGAATACAAAACATTAATCATAAAAGAGTATTACTAAATTAGACTGCATTAGAATTAGGATCACTAATACAAAAATTACAGGTAGGCCACAAAGTGAAAGAAATTATTTATATTACAAATAACTGAAAAGTGGTCATATCCAGAATATATAACCAGTTCTCCAAATCAACAAGTAAAGACAAGCAGCTCAGTTACAATGTTTTTAAGTGGGCAAAAGACTTGGACAGTTACTTCATAGATACACACACAAAAATGTTTCCAAGTAGCCAAGATATATATGAAATATTTTGACTTTTATTTGTAGTCAGGGAAATGAAAAGTTAAAACTATTATGAAATTTCACTTCATACCCACAAGAAAGGGTAAAATAAAATGATGGAAATACCAACTATCAGTGCAAATGTGCACTGCTGGATCATGCCTGACTTGTACAAAGTGCTTGGGAATATCATTCAAGTTGACATATACACCCTATGACCCAGCAATTCCTCTCCTAGGTATATACTTAACAGAAATCCATACATATGTACACTGAAAGTCATGCACAAGAGTGTTTATGGAAGTATTATACTTAATTACAAAGGTCTAGAAACAGTCCAATATCTATCAACAGTAGACTGGGTAAATAAATTTTGATATATTTATACAATGGAATGCTAAAAACAATGAAAATGAATGAACTATTGCTAAATAAAACAACCTGAGTGAATTTAACCAATGTAATATTTTTCTAAAGACACCAGACACAAATAATACATACCATGTGCAAAATGTTTATATAAATTCAAAACAAGGAAGATTAATCTATGGTGGCTGAGGTTAAGGTACCAGTTACTTTTGGGGAAGCAGAGGGTAGTGATTTGGAGGGGTATAAGGGGGCACACTGGGTTTTTGTGAATGTTTTATTTCTTGACTTCATTCCAAGTTTGTGCTCACTTTGCAATAGGCCATCAATTATGCATTTCAATTTGTGTATTTTTTATTTATACTTCAGAGAAAACTTTTTTTATTGTCAAATTGTATGCCCAAAGTTATGTTGAAACAGCAGAGACAAACTAACTGACATGGAAAATGAAGGAAGTCATCCCAGAGGGAGGATTTGAAATCAGACCTTATACGGTGATGCATTCCAATGCAAGTACAGAAAATCCCCCTACCCCCCTTTTTTTTTCAATAGCTTAAAGAAGTAAGAGCTTTCTGTTCATCAGAAGAAAAATAAGCTATGACTATACATGTCTAAATAGCATCATCCAGAACTGAGGCTGGCTTAACTCCTGCAGTCCTAACTCTGTGTTTTGTCCTTTTGGCTGCATTATGGCTGCTGCTTCTCCAGGGATATAGTTTGAGTTACAGGAATGGAGAAGGAAAAGAGGAAAAGTTTTCCAGCAATAGCATACTTGTGCCTCATTGACAAGAGCTGTTTCACCTATAGGTCTGAGGAAGTCCGAAATGACAATAAAAGGAGGCAAGGAAGGAGGCTTGAAATGGGGGTGTAGTGAGCCAACTTATGTGACTTGCCATTACAATGGAAAGGTATGACTGCCAGATGTGTTTTGGGAGACATTACAATACAGAAAAAAGTGTACACAAAGGTAAAAATTTTTGCCACCATCTACTCCCTCTAGCTTGAGAAAGGTCACATGTTATCAGAAACTTTCTCATCTCTTCAGATGTAATAGCATTTAAGGTACACTGACAATACATAAAGTTACGATGAGTCTCAAGGAATAAAGGACCATAAAGGAGTTCACTGCATAAGCAGTTAATCAGGAAGCAGACAGATAAGTGCCTTGGCTCAGACAGTAACAGTGAGGTCTAAGTATTTTTATTTTTGGTTGTTTTTCTTTAATAATTTGACATAGATGAGGTGATGGGAGAAAACAATTTTAGGCGTCAATTCTTAGAAACATTCAAGAGATAGGCATCCAAAGTTTCTTTAAAAATATATAAGAAAAATATCAACATAAGTAACAGAAAGAACAAAACTATTCTGCTGGTCAGTTCATCTTCAGTGCAATAAAATAATTTTGGGGTTTCTGGGAATTGATCATTTAATCCTCAACAAATAATTATAGTGCATCCCATCTGTGCTAGATGCTGTGCTACCTACTTTAATGCCTGGTATTTTACTTACCTCCACAAAATTCCCTTCTATTCCCAAACTACAAAACTGAGTCCCAATTAGTACAGTTAAAACAGGCTTCTGGATTGTGAGTCTTTCTACTGTACTATCTGCTTGGAATGATCTTGATCCCTATAATGATCTTGAGGGTTGACTGCATCCACGCAACTGTCCATCTGAATAGTCAATTGGTAAGTAACAATACCTCAAGGTCACATATGTGATTAAGTTTCACTTCATTTTACATCAACCTCATTTCTTCAGTAGGTTCTAAATCATTTACCATCAGCTAATTTTAAAAGGGAAAAATGCTCATGAAGAAAGATATCTTGAGTGTTCTCTGGTTAACTAACTGGATTATAGAGCTTCGGTGTGAATCTAGCTCTAAATTCCAGCTGCATAAGAGGATATATCTTTATGTAATCTTATATTTTGAAAGAATTAGAAAAATCTTTAAGTAATCAATTGTTATGATTTTAAAAAAAGAATAAAAGGAAAGGAAAAGTCTCCATAGATGACATATCAAAATAAAACATACCACTCACTTTTTTAGGCTTAGCCAATCCTAAACTGGATCCTACCAGCACTGATATAAGAAACCTTTAAGAAGTGATTCTGTACAGGGGGCTGGGCCTCCATTTAGCTTCGTATAATAAATTCTTTTTCTTGTCATTGTTGTATTTTTTGAGGACTTTAACTTTTCTTAAATTAACAGTTGGGGCAAAAGTGTGCCAATGGATGTTAAAAGCGGAATCTCAAAGAAAATAGTCTATTCAGGATTCTAAAATAGAATCATTTTGTTATAAAATGTTGATAATCTCATGGCAGTGACTCAAAGCCAAATTAGGCAAAAAAACACATCGGTGCTGCTCTTGTGTAGAAGAACCTAAAGGCAAAATATGCATCATCTATGAACATGTAGGAACAGTGAGATGAGATTATATAGTTTTGCCTTGTGCATGGTACAGAACATTTTTACTCTTTCGCTGCCCTTAGACAACTGATTAACACTCAATGGCTATACTTACCGTATTGTGGGCTTTTTCATTTTTGTTAAGTTTGAGGCAAAATATTTGGCTTGTCTTTTAAACATGCAAATAGGTTCATATTTGTGAAAAGAAAGCAAAGATACAGATTTCTCATCTAGCTCTTTCAAGTATAAACCACCTTATAAATAAATAAAAAAATCCCTTGTTTGGGAAAATAAAACTAATCTGTGCACTTTATAATTATTTTTGTCAGCAAGCCATTGCAGAGGATGAAAAATCCCTTCTAATGGCTCATGAAACTTGTCACAGGTAGGTGGCATTTGATGACTCACAAAAGAGGAACTGTGGTGCAGATTAATTATTTTTTTGGACATGAAATGATGCTGGTTTATTTTTCAGTAATAATAGGAAAGTTAATAAATGTCATTCAAGTCATTAAAACTGAAGTTTCTGATACTATTAGAAACTGTAATCCAAGAATGTTCTGAGACAGAAAACATTTGTGGTAATCTACCAAAATTATTAATATTTTGAGCATTAACTGTTAATATGTCTTAGCAAATCTATCTTTCATCAAGCAGTGAATAACTTGCCTCATTTCTTTTCTCCAGCAGGGAATAATTTCAATATTAACACTTAATATTAAAGTTTCCTTTCTACATATAATTATTGTGCTATAAAATATGTGTAGCTTTAAAATATAACATTAACCAGACATGGCATAGGTGAGGGTATTGAAAATGGACATCTTCATGTATTTCCTGTGGGAGCAGACTCGTACAGCGTTTCTGGAGGGCAATATGTGTTAAATGTATGAGATGAAAATAGAGAGTATTACGGATGATTTCAAATGTGTTTAATATCGCTCCTACGTGTATTTTTTTCTAAAATACATTTGAACATTTATATGATGAAGATTCAAATTAATAAAAGATAGGTTATTCATTGACTTTCTTCCATACTCTCCCCCTGGGATGGCTCTGCCCACTTGTGAAATGGTAACAGCAGAGAGAGCAATGGAAGCAGTAAGCTACCTAGATCATGCCTCCTATTTTCAGCTGCACATAAGACACCAGAATTTCTACTTCCCCACCCTCCCCCTCCCCTACACACACAGATACAACCCATTCAGTGTTTCAGCTGGAGGGGGATAGGCAGAACATTGGGCCTCTTATTAGTGACCTGCCTGAATTTCTCTCTGATTCTCCTTCTTCCAGCAATAGGTTGAAACTTCTCCTCTTCATGAATTTGAAAGCTGTTCTTCCACTATTATACATCTTTATTCAGGTGGGAAAGGGCATTCAGAGTTTGAATCTGGGGTATTAGCCGGCTAAATTCTTCAACTGCAGGTCTAGGAAGTCATGAGCTCTACTTCCTCCCTCGTTTGTGTGTGTTAGAAAGGGTCTCTGCAGCCTAAGATGCTGATGACTCCTGCCACCTAGGATGAGGAGGAAATCTGCAGAGGGATGATGCAAAACCTTGGAAGGGATTATAACTTCATTATGGACATTCTACTGGTACAGACTGTGGAATATCACAGACTCTGTTCCTGGACCAATTTAAAAATAGGACACAGGAAATGAAGACAAAGTGAGACCACGTAAGTTCATGGTCAATAACATGAGCTGTTGTGTTAGGCATAGCTATCCCTGCCATTTACTGCTGGGTGACTTAGGGGCAATTCACTTAGGCTCCCTGAACTTCAGTTGCTCCACGTGTAAAGCTGGCATAAGAATATCTATTCAGTTATTATTAATGTTAAGATAAAAATGATAGTATTTTCAAAGCAATTACAGTAATGCCTAGTATATAGTGAGTGCCCCCAAACACTAGCTTATGGTGATAAGGGCTATTCTGGTGGATTGTCATCATCGTTGTGGTTATGGTTGTCAGGTGGAGTCCATCTCAGGGAATATAAAGGCAGAGAAGCTGCGTTAGAAAATGCATCGATAGCCACCACTGTTATCCATACATAATCATAATCACAATAATAGCTAATTGTTTTGTGTTTCCATATGTAAATTTACCATCCATAACATATAAACCTGGTTATACTACATGTGTAAGTTCAGCATTTGGTTCAAAACAAAACAAAACAAAACAAAACAAAACATAACAGAATAATTACACATCAAACAAGCAAAATATAACCAAAGACACTGAAATTGAGAACAGGCTAACAGTCACCAGTGGGGGGAGGGGAGGGAATTTCAGGGGAAAAGGGGAAGGGTTTAGAGCAACAAGTATAAAAGACACATGGACAAAATCTAGGGAGGTGGAAATGGGAGAGAGGTGAGGAAGGGCTGGTGTGGTGGGCTGGGATGGGAATAAAAGACAGAAAACTGTACAAGAACAACAATTAAAATAAAAAAATAAATGCTGAAGAAATAAAATAATAATAAAAAATAAAATAACCCACAGAAATATCAAGAAAAGCAATACAAGAAGTGCTATTAAAACAATTTAAAACAAAACAACAACCAAAAAAAAATTATGAGGTAAATAGAAGCAAAAGAAGTATATGTAAGATTCAAAATGTGGGAGCAGAGTTGATATAAAAGTAAGGGGGTATTAGGCCTTCCATGTCAGTGGTATTGGCCTTATGCTTTTATATCTTACCTAAGATCTTTGATTTGGATTCTTTTACTGTGAAATGGTGCTTTCTCTAAGATTTCTAAGTTGAAGTTTGTTTAAATGTTGGAGATATTGAATTTTTCCAACCCACAGACAATGGGTAAAATAATGAAACTGTCATATTGAGAGTGACATTGTCAGCAACACTATTGGAAGGTGGGTGTTCTCAGATGAAGACACAGATATAAGAAAACCGAGATAAATAGAATTGCTTACATCGTATTCTTTTAAGAGAAAGAAATAGAAAATGTTTGTACCTAAAGTACACACTTATCTATATATTTTTACATATATATAGTTGAAGACCTTACAGTAAGAATTCAGTTTGTCTGTTTTGAATTTATATCTCAAAATTTTCTTAGAAGAAATAAAAACTCAAGAATAAAGGACACTGGGGAATGGGTTGACACAAAAGGCAATTTGACATCTGACAGTTTTATTATTTTCTTTGATTTTGTAAGAAGCTTTGTTTTGAGAGGAAAAGTCAAACTGAACAACTTCCAAGTGAATGCAAGAAGTTGTCTTTGTGAATTCATGGAAAGTTTTTCAGCACTCAGACCATCCATTCAGATAATGTGAATAACTGAGATCATGCCTTAAATAATTTGTATAACAATTGTTCTATTAAGGGGATAAGAGAATCTCAATTATAAACTTAAGTTGATTGAAATATTGGAAAAATTATTTAACTCGATGTGTTTGTGAGCAGATTCACATCTCCAATCAGAATTGCTCATTATTGACTAAGAAGGGACATAGAAGAAGTTAGAGAGTTTCCTTGAAAACATATTGGTCTTTCAGGTCACGCTTGGAAATGTGACCATTTGAGGAAATTAACACATACAGTCTATTTTCTAAGAATTTTTGGACTACTTGGCTGGGTTGCCTAGCAACCAGAAATCTTCAGTATTCAAGGGTTATCTTTCCCTGGTGAAATGTCAGTCCCCTTATGAATGTTAAGTCCTAAGTGATGTCCTTCAAATTAGGGGTGCTTTGCACTCAGGGAGTGAAATAACTTCTATAGAAGTAGACTTAAGTGAGAATTCAGAGACAAAAATTACAGATGGATATTGTAGTCCAGGAGAAGATTTCTGTAGATGCCAAAGTAGCATTGTAATGAACTAGGAAAAGGATATTAATATTTGGAGTCCTTATAGATTTAAAAATACCAATATTGAAGAACAGTTTATCCACATTGCAGGGTGTTTATCTCATTGGCACAAACACTGGAGAAGTTCCACATGATAAACCGAGTAGTTTTTTTCTTTTATGTACCTTAACATTTATATTATCATTTCTTATAGCAGGAAAATATACTTTTATGGTTTCTATACATACAATCCACTATGAAATTGTGTTGATTTTTCTTGCTGTTTCTTCTTCATCATGAATACCCCAGTCTGTGTAATAAGAACTCTCCTTTACACTTCCGGAAGAACTTTTTTGATTGGTCTGCCTATATCCAAACTTTCTTACACTAATCTATTCTTCAGCCTACACATATTTTCAAAACATAAATTTAATTACATCAGTCCTTTATGTTCCCCCATTTAAAATCCTTCAATTTTTTATTACTTTTAAAGTAAAGTTAAATTTAGGATTAAGGTAAATGCCATCTCTTACCAAGCTCCTTCTCATTTTCCCAGCTCTGAGGAACTGCCTCACTCAGGTCTTTCCTTGTTCAGGATGATTTAATGCTTTTCTCTTAACCCAAAGTACTCGCAGAGTAATGCATCGTTTTTCTTTACTAAAATGTACAACATCTGCAGGTTTGTGTTGATTTATATGATTAGTTTATTAGTGCCATTCTCCCCCACTAGACTGTACTTGCATGCTCCCTAAGCATAGAAATCAAGTCTGTTTTTAATCATTGTTGACCCTGCAATTCCTAGCATATAGCCTAACACTTAGTAGGTGCTCAATAAATATCTTGTTGAATGTATAAAAGGAATAAATACTGTATTATTTCTTTTCTTTGTCTTTTGACTGGCAATCTATAATTTTAAGTGTCTTAACATGTCCATAGGATAATATTCCTTCAACTTTTTAAGCTCAATATATTTATTTTTAATAAAAAAAGAATTAAACACAGAGTTACCACCTGCCTAAAGTGATTTTAGCCCAAGAAAATGTGAAAACATTTATATATTCTTAATATTCCAAAGAATATAAAATTTTCATATTTCCTCCCCACCCACTATCTCACAGGTAACATCATAAGTCCTCAGTAAAATACCATGCAGCCTGGAAAGAAATACTCCATTTAAAACTTCCCATACAGATATCTGAATAACTCTATTTTTATTAACAAATAGCAGAATTAAACCTAATTCATTTTAAGATAAGCATATAGCATATAGGGATGCTTTAATGAATAAAGAAATGTATTTATTTATATATTCATTTTAGCTCATGGAATTTTTAGAGGTAATTTTTTTTCGAAAATCAGTGATCCAAAGCCAAACTTAATCAGTGGTGTGGGAGGGATCACTAATTAAATTTCTAAAATTACTTTCTCTGTTAATATTTAGAAATTCTCCTCTGAATTAAGTTAGGTGGCATTACGTAAAATGAGGCAACTGAAGTGCTAAACCAGAGACCCAAATTAGCAGCAGGCTTTACTGGTATTTGGAACTTGTAAATTAAAAAATCACAAACATTAATTGCATCTTTGTAGTATATAAATTAATAATATAATGATGACTTCATCTTCATGTTTAATCATACCATAATAAGATCACTTTATGATTAATTTGGTTATCTTAAGAGCTGTTGGGTTTTCTCATAAATCAAAATTATTTCCATAACGTGTCAGTTGAAGATGCAATTATCTTTGGAGTTATATTTTAGCATTTATTCTGCAACTGCAAGAAAATGAATGAGCTGAATCCACAAAGTAGGCACATGTAGCACATGTCCATAATTGATTAATTAATTAAATAAAAGCTACCATAGAACTTGCACATTCACAATTTTCTTCATGCTTAAAGTTCTCTTCTTTGGTGACTGCCATTAAGTTTTGTGATTTGGAGCAACTGAGTTCAAGATCAGGTTGCCAGCGTGGTTGGGTTCTGGTGAAGACTCTTCCTGTCTTGCAGATGGCTGCCTTCTAAGTTGTGTGCTCAGTTGGCCTTGTGCATTTCTGGGTCGGGAGAGAGGGAGAGAGAGAGGGAGAGAGAGAGGGAGAGAGAGAGGGAGAGAGAGAGGAAGAGAGAGAGGGGGAGTGAGGGAGAGGGAGGGAGAATCCTCCTCTTCTTATAAAGCCACCAATCCTGTCAAATTAAGACTCAACCATATGATTTCATTTAACTTTAAGTACATCCTCAAAGCTTTCTCTTCGAATACAGTCCCAGTGAGGACTTAGGCTCTTAACATATGACTTTGGAGGGTATATAATTCAGTCCACAGTATATGGTTTTAAACTTGGTAACAAGTCTGTTACATTTCAAATGTTCACAAAATAGAATGATTTCCAGCCATAGTTAATGGGCTGCTTGCTTAAAGCAATGTTCTATACAAAGCAAGACATTTAAAGAACATAAAAATACATTTCTCTGAAATCAGTTGTTAAACGGATTTGACCTGTATTTTCAATATGATGCACTCAATCATTTTTCGCCATTCCTTACAGGTTAACACAATTGGGGAAGATATGATTCACACAGGACAAGTTTCCTGTCTTGCTGTGTTCCTATAAAGGTCTGACTCAGGTGTGAGGATCCAATTTAAAACTAGCTCTTTGCTTGGGTCAAGATAGAAAAAGGAGAAAAGGTGGTGGCTGTTTTTAAGCTTTCTTAAGTGCAAATAATTATTATAGAACAAGTCATGCCCTCTTTGAAGGTAGCTGAGTATAAGCCTTATTTAGGTAGGAACTTTAAATTTTAGGTATAAATTGTCAATTAATAAGTTAATGAAGCCCTGACATAGGGAAAGAAAGGCCTGCAGTATTTGAGTATATGTTGCTATATCCTGTTGGGTTTTTCTTTTCCTACAGAATGGGAATCAATATTTCTATTACTCCAACTTGCCATGCATGAAAATCAAAGGGACTGGATTAGGGTTTGCCTAAAATATATAATAATAATACCTGATTGGAAAACATAAAAGTAAAATATTCAAAACAGAAGATTATTAACTATCTCAAGAAGGGATCTCTAGCCTTCTCAGTCTTTAGGCTGATATAGTCCCTGCTTATTCTTATGATTTTTATATCAGAACACAGAAAAATACAGGACAACATATTCCAGTATCCTAAGTTGGGTTCTTTAGCCAAAACATTATTTATTACATGTTTTCCTCTTCCAACCTGTTTGAGGAAACTTCCTCTTCACAATTCTGAAAGCCACTTAGATGATCCCTCCTAGTCACTGGGAGAATGTGAAGTAGTTCGCTGGGGAGGTGGTGCTCTACTCATGATTGACCATATTCACTGGTACAGAAAAACCAGCCTTCAGAGAGATAAGAAGACCGGAGGAAAACAGAACAGCAGCAAGAGGTAGAAATAGACCATTCTGGGAGAAAGCAAGAAATTTCTACTAGTGAGGTTTTAGGTTCCTTTCTCAGTCCCTTTGATGTCCAACTACTTTCAGTTTTTGGTCATAAATGAATATGTACTGGACTATCTCACACCAACAAGAACATCTGCTTTTAACTTTATTTTTGCACTCTTTTTTCCTTTGTCACCAAACATGTCTAAGATCGCTACCAAGAAGAGGGCTCTATTTGCTGCTCTCCCAATTCTTCATTTCTTCTCACAGAGTAGAGTTTCCTGTATATATCAGGAGTGAAGTGAATGAGGTAAACACAGTGAGTCTGTCCTTCAATATTAGGAGACCTTGTTGGTAGAACTCTTCCAACTCCTGATCTTGACATTGAGGATTCTGGCCTTGATGTTCTTCCAAAGGACTTAGGGCAAAAGCCTATTCATGGTGGCAAGGCTCATTTTAGGTTTTCAATATTTGGTCAGTCATTTTTTTTTTTCTGTTTTTAGCCAGGAAGTTAGTATGAGACCTAAGGAAGACATTTAACAAGAATATTCAATACATACAATCTCTTAAGCAAAACTAAAAGCTATTTTTTTACTTCCCAAGTTCTATGTTCACTAACATACCAGCTTCATACCAGAAATGAACCATTGAGGTTTCCACCAATCATACCTTCCCTATTTATTATTGATGCTGATTACCAATAATGATATTGTTCCTAATATATGATCATTGGTCTTTAAGGCACATCATTGACAGGACTAAAATTGCTGCACTTTGCTATATATATATATATATAAAATTAACTTTAGATCACTGCATGCTCTTTTTAATCCTGAAAGATGCTTCTTATTCTCCAAGCATCATTCCTCAAACATCTATTATCCTCACAGCTTACTCACTGTTTCGGCTGTCAGGCCACGGAATGCTGATGAAAGGAAAAACACAAGAGTGTGACAATTATAGATTCCTTCTGTGGAGTTTCATCACGATCATGTCTGTCATCACATCAACCCCTTTATTCACCTCTCAAATGTCACGAACCTACTCTCTCACTTACTTTCTTTTCTCCTTAAAATATCTAACAATCTTGTGTTTCTCCCCCTCATGCTTTGTGAAAACGTTGCCTCTTCCTTATGCTAAATCCTGAATTTTGCTGAAAATTCTTTCACATTCCTTCATCCTCAACCTAACATTTTTTTCTATGTCTGTTCAGGCTCTTTGAAGGAGAGGTCATGGGGCTGTGAGCTCCTTTAAGGTAGTTGTCATAATTTATTCACCACTTGTGTCTTTGATGCCCAACTGAGTTTCCTCCATGTAAAGGTTGCATCCAGACTTACTCAACTAAATCTACTATTAAAACCTTAAAAACCTTCTTTTTAATCCTATTACTTTTTCTAGTTATTTTTTAATGTTTCCATTTATTATCAAAATCTTGACAAGAGTCTTCCATTGCTTCCATTTCGTATCTACTCACTCCATTCTAACTATGGAAAAATAGGGTTCCCCTTTCTTCCAACCCCATTGAACTCTTGAAAATACTATCAAAGATGAAAAGTGAGTAGAAGAGTGAGTGAAGAGTTTATGTCCCTTATTTTTCTTGGATTCACTTAGATATTTCATATTTGAGACCACTTACTTCTTGAAACTGTCTTTTGCCTGAGTTCTTGCTGTTTTTACAGCATATTTGTAGCTTCATTCCTGATCTCTATGCAGGTAAGTCTCAAATGACATCTTTAGCCTTTGTGTCCTACATGCCTTCTTCCTGTGCTTTTTTTCTTGACTAGCAATGGTTTAGATTGAATTGAATTGTGGGTAACATGCAAATTCAGTGCATTCCAAATAAATTCAGAATTTGGATCTCCATGTGGCCCTTGCTTTCTTGATGAAATTGTGTGTAGTAGTTTTCTTAGAGTTTTAGGTCCTTGAACTCAAATCATAGAATTGCCATTCAAGTCTTCTTTCTATGTCATTCACGTCAGATATACCACTGTCTTTTGATTTTTCTTTTGAAAAAAATCCTTGGATTCTTTTTCTTTTCCCCTTCTCATCATTTACTGAAGTAAAGAGCTCAGGCTTTGAGCCCCCAACCTAGGTACTGTCACACTGATTTTACTGTCTATTTCACTGTTTTTCTATCATTAAATCATCATGATATCACTAATATTTAATGAAACTTTCAATCTGTCACTCTCGTCATTAAGTTGTCTATAATATCAAGTTTATACTTTCTGGTTTAGGTTAACCTGATAAGCTTACCTCACTTTACCTAGTTAACATTTCCTCTTTAAATACTCAGTTCTAACTTCTGCCCTAAATAAATTTGTTCTCACATTTTCTTTTTTATATTTTTTATTGTTGTTCAGTTATAGTGGTCCCCATTTTTCCCTATTACTCTCCCCTGTGCTACCCACCCCCACCTCCCACATTCAATCCTCCCTACCATTGTCTTTGTCCATGGGTCCTTTATACATGTTCCTTGACTTGACCCTTGCTTCCCCTTCTTTACCCCATTATCCCCTTTTCTAAAGAACTTTTCAAATATACGCCAAACTCTTTTCTTGTTTCTAGACTTTGCTTATTCATTTTTCCCCATGTAATCCTACATTTCCTGTCCTACAGTACATATCTCATTAAATTTGAATTTCCTGTTTACTCATCAGTCTTATCAGACTCATGGTGTATAGGGCATCGTTATTGTTTCCTGCTATATACTCAGTGCTTAGTACTCTGTCTGTCATTTAGCAAGTGCTCAGTATATATTGAAAAATGAATTTCCTAGCTATGAATCATGCATAGGGTCTCGTCAACTGAGTGCCGCCTACTCTGCCCTCTACTCATCCTGGCTGTTTAATTAATATCCAGACCTTAATCATAGTGATATTTGTTATTGGTAGCACTTCATCTGGTATATTTATACTAAATGCACCCACATTTATATTTGCTTTTTATTTCTTTTCAAAATGTCTATATGATGTCTATGCAACCAAATTGCCAAAAATAACTTTAGTAAGAGTTTACCTTCCATGGCTTCATATAAAATGGATGTATTATGGTGACTATCACAGGGATAACATCATTACTCCCCTACTTTATTCCCGATCATTGCCCTTATTAGAGGAGTGGCAAAAATTCCTATTTCTTTCTGTCTACATTTTAGACAGTTGCATGCTAGTTGACCAAGCATACTATTCTTTACTTTTATCGCTAATTTATAATGTTATGCTTGGAAATAACTTAGGCTTTTGTTCAATATATTCAGGTTAAACAGAAGGTTTATTTTACTGTGTTAATGTTATTGTTTTTATTACTCAGCCTCTGAAGAATATCAAAGAAGGTTATTAGGCTTAGATATATTATTGGAATAACATTTTGTGTCCTTTAAATACATTTTATACAATTTACAACAGTTATGTTAAAGATGAGAAGACAGCCAGCAATTCTGTATTGAAATGACAGCCCAGAGAATGAGTGTATTCCTGAGAAGAGCAGAAGAAAACTATAAAAAAAAACCTTTGATTTAATATTGTATAAATTTAAAAATTTAATTCTTGTTTGCTTTGTATAATTCCAAATTACTAAGGACAATCAAGAAATAACTTAAATTAAGACAAAATGACTTTGTTCTTTATAGTAATCTCTAATGTTAAGCTAAATTATAAAAAATACATAGGTGTTGATAAAGCAAGAGCCAGCAGATTCTTTAGGAATCTTTAAGCATAAACTTGACTCAAAAAATTTACTTAGCTTTGGTTTCATTGATTTTGGAGAAGGGTCTTGACAAGTTTTCTTTTCAGAAACTCTGTAAACATAAATACTTTCGTGAATAAAATTTGGGGGAAATGTGACCTATGCATCAACCATAGGTTAAAATAACAAGAAGTAATACCTCATAGCATTTTGAATGGGAAATTGGTACTCAGAGTCTCTTTTCTGCCCCAGGCCTTCCCCTCTGTCACTTGCCACCCACTTCTGACCTATGAGTCACTGACTATTCCAACTTCATTTAAAATCTTTATTAAATTAGTTTGAATCCTAAGCCTTCTGTGTTAAAAGAAACTGTATTGCATTTCATACCTTTAAAATGCAAAGGATTGCAGAATCCTTGGCATGTTTGTATATTTGAAAATTTTGGAATATGTATAAATATATCTGTTGGGGTGAATGCACGTGTGTGTGTAAACATGAATGCAACTGTATTGACACATCCCTATTTTTTTCTTGAGTCTATGATGGCATGCTCTGTTGCTTTGAGAAGGAATAACAATGCTAATAATTATTATAATTTATTGAATGTTTGTTATGTGGAAAGTTCTATGCTAAGAGCTTTGTCACTTACTATCACTAGTAAAATCTCTTCCATTCAGTAGTAAGCTTAGTGGAGGAGCCTGTACCTTGCTCAACACTAGTTAATACCTATTATATAATAAGCACTCAATAAATATTAGTTGAGTGAAGGAATGAGTTCCACAATGTCCTTACAAAGTAGACATAATTGTCTTTATTATGCAAATGAGAAAAAATGAGACTTGGAGAGACTGAGAATGCCCAAAGTTTACTGTTATTATCTCCAAAGCCCATGGGCTTAACTACGTTATAATTAGATAGAAATATTCAACAGAAGCAAACTTTTTAGACAGGATTTTCAATTTAAGTTATTAGTTTCACTGTGGAAAACAGATCCTACTATTAACACATAATTCTTCATTCTCTCTGAAACAGTAACCTACTAAAAGCTTTTCTTAAGTAAATGTATCTGCAATGCTTCACAACTGTTCCAGACTAACGCCGTGTTAATAAATGTTTTTCAAGGCTGTGATTTTTAAAGATTTTTAAAACAGATTTATGTTGTTTCAAGTTATTTTTATTGTTAAGATATGGAAATCCATAATACTGGATATATTTAATAAGCATAAGTTTATATATGTACATATAATTTTAGAATTATTTCTTTAATTTTGAAGTTACTTCTCAGATAAAACTATTAGGAAAATATCACTCTTGTCTTTGACATGAATAACTAGAAGATATATGTCAATAAACTTATTTTGATTAGCCCTTATAAACATGAAGAAAAAATGTTTCTGAATTCAGATGTATTTGTTTTCTAGATTCTCAGGGGTATTATGCCTTTTATAATTAATAATATGAGTTCCCCCCATATTTTCACATAGTCTGTATTTCTAAGCTTTATCACTCTGAAGATATTTAGTCTTGTATTCCTAACATCAATGGTTGAATTCTAATTAACAATAGCTTACATCAACATAGCTAATAAATGAAGTGTTCTCCAAAGTATATAATACATTTAAAAACAAAATAAGTTTATGTGTCATATGCTTGTCATTTCCTTGTCAGTGTTCCTTTCCATTGGAGTGGTTATTCAGGAATGTGTTAGAGTTGAACAATGAAAGGATACTTACTGAGTGCTCCTATGTATGTGCTAGGCATTGTGCTGGAGAATGGGAATATCAGAATGAATAGGGTTAATATGGTCCCTAACTTGAGTCTAATTTCATATTCTAGTGGGAAAATACAGAACATTTAACAGAAGAACATAATGTAATATTATAAGCTGCATTGCAGATTCAATTTTAGGCACTCTCAAAACACATAAGAAGGGCATGTGAGCCATGTTTGGATGGTTAAGGGAGGCTTCCAGAAGGAAGTGACATTTAAGATGAGATGCGGAAATGATGATATAACTCATCATTTCTAATGACATCTGAGATGAATAGTATGAAGTTTGGGAGCCTAACCTTCATTGAATAGTTAGAAGAGTGATGCTTTAGCAGAAATCATTAGGATGAGTTTCTATTGGAAGAAGAGGAAGGTAATTCTGGGGCTTCAAACAAGAGAAGCTGCATGTGCGAAACTTGTGGTGGAAGAGAGCTTGCAGCTCTGGGAAAAATGCAAATACAACCTGCAAGAAAACTGCCTGTAGGCATAACAGAACAAGTGAGTGGAAGGTGGAAGAGAGGGCCAAGGTCAGTCCCTGTAAGTGGCTTTAAGCAGGAAAGGGCAAGAGTGACAATCCCATTTGCATTTTTCAAAGACCAGACAGGCACCCTTCCAAGGTAATATATCCCACAGGCATTCAGAGAGACAGGTTGGGAAGCTGATGCGAGGACTGTGCTGAGTGTACGGATTTGGGTATTATCAGCATGTAAATCATAACTGAAGGAACAAGAATTTACGAGAGCACACTGGAAAAATGTGTAGAGCAGTAAGATGAGAAGGACAAAAGTGATCCCTGAGAAGTACTAACAGTAACATTATCTGTTGTGGGTTGGATGGAAGTCTAACACCCATTTCAAAAAGAAATGAACTCACAACCAGGACTTGTGGCTCTCCAGAAAATGGCTCAATTTTCTAAATTATGTAAAAAAAATGTCAATTTTATTATTATAGAAGGAATAGATGATTATTTTGGAACATCTACAACACGCAGAAAAGGGAAATAATATATAACAATTACCTAGACTCCTACCACTCAGGGCTAAGGGATATTCAAGTTTTGGAAAGTTTAACACCACCACTTTAATCTGTTCATGCCTTCCTGTAGTCGGGTACTCTGAACTTGGCCATGTGGCCTGTTTAGCCAGCGGAACAGTGGCAAATATAGCATACACATAGGTGTGAAAGGGCTTACTCACTCCTCCTCTTTGGATCTGAGACTGGCGTGGGAAAAGGTCCATGCTGGTCTGCTGGGTGATGGATCAGAGATGAGTCATCTCAGCTGAGACATCGTCCTAGACCAACCGTGTTTCCAATTTTTGAGGCCATCTGAAGTCATCCAGCCCCAGTGAAAGCTGTCCAGATCAGAAGGACATTTCAGCTGATCCAAAACCATGAAAAAAATATTTATTCTTTAAGTCTCTATATTTGGGGGAGATTTGTTATAGAGCAGAAGTCAACTGTTAAAATGGTTGATAAATAAATTAGCAAGTAGGGAATATTTTACTTTGAAGTACAACTTCAAAGGCTTAGGTTCGATCTCATCTCTACTGTATCCTGGCTGCATGGCCTTGGGTAATTAACTTCACCTATTTGAACTTCATTTTCTTTATCTGTAGAATATTTCTCCAGATGAAGTACAATAATGAATATGAAATTAGCTTATAAGCTCTGAAACATTAGCTGTAATTGTTTTGCTTTTATAACTCTTTTTTCTAAACTAAATTTCCTATTAAATACCTATATCAATTTAATGTGATAAAATTTTAATCCAGTTAATACTGTTATGATATCCAATACTATGCAGTAAGGCTATTCCCACATTTTCCACAGAAAAACACCCAGCCAGCTCAAACATTATTTCTGTTATTATTAATAAGAATAAAATTATATTGACCTGATATGTGTTGTCCACTCTTAAAGTTGCCCATTTTGTCCACTTCAGATCACGGAAAACCTCCAACAACATTATGAAATAAGTAGTTACATCATCACTTCTCAAGTGGGGAAACTGCCAGGACTTACCCTCTAACTTGGGTTTTTCTGAGCTGAGAACCTGGGTTCCTAACCAATCTGCTGTTGCATTCCAGAAAGAAAATCTCAAGTTTCAAAGAGCAAATGAAGTGTGGAAGCCTTGTATAATTATGTGACCATTTGGACCAGGAGCCAGGGGACATTCTTCTTTATCCACTTCTGGCTCTTTAGAGAGCGATTCCAGATTCCCAGATTTCCCTGTGGAAAGTGCCAGCAGCCTGCAGGAGCCGTATCCATCGTCCATGACTTGGAACCTCTGCCACACATCAAAGCCCTCTCAGCTCCAGTGCAACCAGTACAACTTTTAGGAAAATTTACCTCTTCCTGCAGGGATTTATTGCTCCCTCTTAAGCCCTCTTTTCTCTTCATCTTATGTCAGATGGTTATATTTTAATGTTAAAATGTAAACCTTAGCACCAGTGTTGAAATACAAACCTTACCAGCTTCTGATTCCTATCAGGCTTACTGTCTCTATTTTTTAGATAAAATTCTCTCAAACTGGCTTCTGAGCTGGACCCTTGCTTTAAACACAGGTGCTGCTGACTCCTCACCTGGTAGTAGGTCAGTGTGTAAATATGACACTGGCTAATGTGTTATTGGAGCTTAAACAAGTAAACTTTTATAGATATTTCCCCTTTCCAAAATAAACAGTTTTGATCTTAATGATTTCAGTTCAAGCCAAAATAAGTCAACAGCTCCTGATAATTTAGAGCCAGCAGAAAACAAAACCACATTAGCTTCCAGAGGCTTATTCCTATTACCTTTTGCTCTTTCTCTCCACAATCCCCTCCAAGTCACCCCAGGGACAAAACATCAGTGGGCAATCAAAAGGTTAAACAGTTCGAAATGACTTATTCTTATGGTTCATGTGTGTTATATCTCTCATAGATATCAAATTATCCCTCACTTCTTGATTCATAAATTGCTAACAGGTCAGTGCTAGTCGCAAAAGTTAACTTCTCCTCTCTGCACTGCAGCCTTAAAGCAGCACATCATTGCTGGCTTGTCCTTATGACAGATGCTACTGATGTAATACGTGTGGGGAAGCCCCGATAAGGCACTGTTTAAAAATCTGATAATTAAGTGATATCTGGATACATTTCAGGTTTACATTTAAACATAAACTGGAGTTAAAAGGAATTCTGACTTTCCATTGCCTGAGTATGCGTCTTTTCACAGTCAACGAACAAGCAAACCCTTCTGTAATGTGTTTTGAAAAATCATGAATCTTGTATACTCTCATCCATAAGTTATCAAATTTTATTTTTCTTAAACTTCACTGAGCAAGTTAGATTTTTTTGGTCATTTTATTTGTGTGTGTGTGGGTGTGTGTGAGGGAGAGAGAGAGAGAGAGAGAGAGAGAGAGAGAGAGATCCTATTACTTCCAATAGTAGTCTGTTTCTTGCTATCAATACCATGGCCCAAAATAATTTTGTATTTGTAAATGTAAATTACAAAAAAAACTTATCTGTTTCCCAACTTGCTTGCCTTCTAGAACATGAATTCCTCAAAAGTGGGGATTTTAATTGACTTTCTACCATCAGTGACTAATTTGGGATGTGAGGAAGGAACAAACTTTCCTCTGTCTTCCAGGTTCTTCTGGCTGATCTAATGATCAAATAGACAGGACACAGATTAGCAAGAGAATAATAACCAAATTTCATACATACATATGTATATGGAAACCCCACATACATGAGCAAGTCAGAGACCTGACTTGCAGAAGTTCAGAGACAGACTCGGGGATTGAGATATAAAAGACACCCTAAACAGCACTGGCTGGTGTAGCTCAGTGGACTGAACACGGGCCTGAGAACCAAAGGATCCCTGTTCGATTCCCAGTCAGGGCACATGCCTGGGTTGCAGGCCAGTTCCCAACAGGGGACACACGAGATGCAACCACACATTGATATTTCTCTCCCTCTCTCCTCCCCATCCTCTCTAAAGATAAATAAATAAAATCTTTTTAAAAAATAAATAAAATTCAGGAATAAATGTAAAAAAAAAAAAAAACACCCTAAATGAAGGCTGAGGTAACACACCTTGGGGGTTTCAGAGGGTTGTTGCAAGGTGATAAGAAGAACAAATATTTAGTAAATAGAAGTTTGTTCTGCCCTCTAGATAGTTGAAAAGAAGTTATCTGACTTATCTGTGATAATCTCCTATGGGCAAGACCTTAACTCAAGTTCTTCTAGGTGGCTCAGGGTGGTGCAGAAGTTTCTCTTGAGCCTGTGCCTAAAGTTGCCTTGAGCTCAAAACAATCTGCAAACTGCAGAGGCACATCTTGGGGTGCCTCATTCTGGATCCCCGCAAGGGACTTACACACAATGGGTCTTCAAAATTATTTGTTGAGTACATGTATCATTTTGTGATGTGTCTGACTCTCCCTTTCTCTTCATGTTTCTCTTTTGCTTGTCCTGTAGCGGTCTCACTTTTCATCTAATTTTTAAATCTGCCTGGGACCCTAAAAGCCTTCCAGAGTGTCCCAGGCCCAGTCTTTGGCCCTAATGTAAGGAGCCCAATATCTTTAAGGTTCCCTGCTGATTTATCACTGTCTGCTCCAATCCTGCACAACATCTTAATTATTACATTTCCTTCTTTCTCATTCACTATTTCTGATTCTTTGAATAGCTCTATTCCCCTATTTTTCCACCAGGTCCCAAAACACAAGCCCAGCTGGATGGTATGGATGGACTAAAGATGATGTGAAGCAAGCTGATGGCCACCTCTGCAGAGTAAGTTTCTCGTTTCCCATCACTTGACTGGAGTAAAGTTTAGAGTCCAAAGGTAGCTTCTCTATCAGGGGACTAACTTTGGGCCTTGGGCCCAAGGAACAATCAACACTGCAAATGTGCCCCAGCTGTAGGTTCCTCTTTGCTTTATATGTCTGCAATCTTTCTATTTGTTCTTTACAGCCAGCTGCTGGCCTGCCACTTGGCAAGCTCATACCAACATGGTGTTAACCAACTTGTTTCCCCCTCATCTGGTTCTGGAAATTCATCCATGCATATCTGATTCATTACTTCAAACAAGCCTCTGATCAAGAGGCTTGAGAACCACAGGTGGCCACCCCAACTGGGGCTAACAAAAGGCCCTGTGGAGAGGATCTCTTTAGAAACAACAAAGAACCCCAGTTTTATAGCACTTACGTCTGATTTATTGCACATAGCAAGTGTTAATTAGCATTTTATTATGATCAGATTTCTCATGGCTTTCAAATGAATTTAATATAATGAGATACAACTTTGCATTTCTTTCTACTTAGAAGAAAACACATTATTTAATGTGTTTTCTGGTTCCTAGTGTTGCTGATAGAAGTGGGGTTCTCACAGTGTCCCAAGGAAAGCATTCCAGGAGACCCACAGGGAGGATGAGGTCTGGTGATAATACTGATTTGTGGCACCCAGATGCAAATTCAAAGGAGTTCCCCTGGGTCCCCAGTGTTCCATCTCCATCTGTCCTGCCAAGGCTAGTCTGGTCCAGCCTTTCTCACCATCAGGCTGGCTTAGCTTGTTTTCCCAGCTGCACCTCAGCTGGGGCCCATGTTCAGAGTCCACACAGCCACTGTGGCCACAAGTGGCAGCTAGTCCTACATGGTTGCTATGCAAAGAACACCAGAATGATGGGGCAAGTGCATGTTACCAGGCCTGAGAGAAGGAGTTTCTTTCTTAAGCTGATTGATGATATTATCTCAGGCTTGGGAAAGACGAGGCACCTTTTAAACTAACCAATTAATTTCCCAAGCATTCCAGACTTCTGAGGTGCCCACTCACTAACCAATCTGTTCCTTTCCCAGGCTGGACTGACAGGCCTCTATGGCTGTAATTTTGGCTCCTACCATCTGGGTGTTTTCCTTCCCCTTTTATTATTCTATCTCTTGCCCCAGTGATCTGCCTGGAATGACTGGTGGCTCCCTGGGGAGTGTGTGAAGCTGTTACAAACTAGTGAAGCAAGCAGGCTTATGTCCCCTAGTCGATTATGCTTTATAATGTCTGATGCCCTTCCTTCCTGTATTATATCTAGCTACCCACGCTAACACTTGTGCTTAACTGAGCCCTCTCATCCCAACTCTCAAACAAACCCCAGTAAAGAAAACATGATCACATTTTAGGACAAAGTAGACTTATATGTAGGTATTGCTGAAAAGGTATTATATCTACTTTGCTTGGACAGGAATAGAAGATGAGAGAGATGTATTACTAGGATTATTATTAAATATTTATGTAACTATGACTAGGTAGGAATTAAATATGTGCATTTTTTGGTCTTGTGCTATTTTTTTATTCAACTAAAAAAACCTATGGAAAAAAATACAATATCCATGTTATACACGAGAAAAAAGAGACTTTGTAAAATAAAGGCACTTCCTGTTATTGTCATAGAACTGAGAAAAAGAAAAAATGTATTTAATGCTAAAGCGATATTTCTTTAACCTGATGCTATTGTGTCTGTGGAGGTTGGTACATAGGGTATCGTGGAAACAGTCACAGATTTGCAACTGAGCATTGCGTTGCATTTTAACTCATACTTAAGTTGCCTACATCTACCTAGAACAATTCTCTTAACCCACCTGGAATTGTGCTGTAACATACTACTTGGAGCTTCTATGAAATGAAATCTGGATGCATCAGTTTTTTTGTTTGTTTGTTTGTTTGTTTTTAAGAACTTTAGTTGTGAGAAATTCTGAATGGCTTGACTACATTTGTATGTTTTTATTGAATAGAAATGGACTCAGACTTGCTGTTAGTCTCATGTGGAATAATTTGCAATGTAGGTTCAGCAGTGTATTTTGTTCTTGTCTCTGCCTTTTGATCCCCTTCTCCTGGTAAACAACCCATTGAAGACACTGAGCTGATCACTGTATACCTCAAATGCATTATCTTGTATACCTTTGAGCTTTGCACATGCTATTCCCTAATACATGCACATTACTTAAAACAGTGACACAGTGCTGTGACGAAAGAGCTAATATGATGTTATTACTATTACTGTTACTGTTTTCTTCTTGCCAAATTTCTCCTCAACTTTCAAGATTCAGTTAAAATGTTGCCTTATCTGTGATTCCATGTATCAGTAAGAAATTCTATAGCATGTCAGGAAAAGCCCAACTCAACCTCAGTACAATAAGCAAACAAAAACCATATAAATAACAAGGAACTTACTGACTTGTATAACTGAAATATTCAGGAATACATCATATACATCAGTATTTGGGGTGCTCAACTCTCAGATAGTCCTTCTTTGTCTCTCAGTTTTGTTCTTCCTCTTTTTTACTAAATTTATTAGGGTAGCATTGGTAAATAAAATTATATAGGTTTTAAGCGTACAACTGTAAAATACATCATCTGTTTATTGCATTGTGTGTTTACCACCCTAAGTCAAGTCTCTTTCTGTCACCATATATTTGACCCCGTTTACCCTTTGCTACCACCACCTACCCCTCTTCCCTCTGGTAACCACCACATTGTTGTCTGTGTCTATGAGTTTTTGTTTGTTTGTCTTATTTGTTCATTTATTGTTTTCAGTTTTATATCTCATATATAATTGAAATTATATGTTTCTTATCTTTTTCTATCCGACCTATTTCGCTTAGCATGATAGTCTCAAGATCCATCCATCTTGTCAAAAATGATAGTATTTCAACTTTTCTTATAGCTGATAAGTATCCCATTGTACGTATGCGTTGTTCTTCTTTTCTTTATTCTCTTAGTCTTATGAGGTAGCTGCAAAACTAGACCCACTACATTCATGACCAACACAAGGAGAAAGAATGTTTCTTTTTGGTAGCTCTTATACAGGTGCTTAGATTTTCTCTGATAAAAGCTATTTGTATCATATGTCCACTACTGAAGCAATCACTGTGGTCTGTGGGAAAGAAGGATGCATACTGGCTGGGCTTAGATATAGAACCTACCCTTGAACCAATCAGCAGTCTAACTAAGCAGCACATTTATTTACACCCTCACTTACCCAGTCTGTAAGTTTCTTCAGTACCAGCACTATGTTTCATGCTCTTATGCATCCTTAGAAATTATGATGATGGCAGGCACATAGTAGATTTTCAAATACTTTTGAATTGTTGAAGGGATGAATGGGTGTGTTCATGGACTCATGAAAGCCAAGGGCCTGAGAGACATTTACAGGGCACTGAAGTAATGAATTTATTCTTTATTTGCTTATTTATTCAACTAATACTTACAAACCACCTCTAATGTGCTAGGCAACATACCATCAGGAAAACTGCAGTGAATAAGAGGGACATCACTTTTGGCCTCACTGAGTTGAAAGCCTGCTAGAGAAAGCCAACAAGCAATTACAAATGAATAGCATTATAGTAGAGACTGAAAAGACTTTTGGAAATTTGGGAGCAAATTGACCTGACTTAATGTAAGGATCAAGGGAAACATCTTATTAGGTTTACCTTTAACCTAGCCCTGTGGGGATGAGCAAAATAAGGTCAACATGGATTGAGTAGCACCATGGCACATTCAAAGAACTGAAAGAAATTCCAAGTGGACAGTCAGAATGAGGGTGATTTGGCTGGAGGGGGGCTTGAAAATCATTTCTGGGATTGGGTAACTGATTCTAGGAGAAATAGAAAGCCTTTGAATACATGATCATATCTGAATTGTATGCCCATAACTGTTAAAAGTAGATATACACAAAGTTGTGTGCTACTGGAGAGTCTCTGAGAAGAGGTCCCAGCAGAAGTCATATGTTTCTTACACTTTGAAGAATAAATATAAATTTTCTGTCACAGCATATGTAACCATAATGCATCACTGCAATAGCACATTGATGCAGAGAGGCCTTCTGTTTAAGGCAGACTTCGAGTGTATTTTTGCAGGATACTATGCAGAGTGGTATGTTGAAAATGCTGAAGATGAACCTGGAGAGGTAGTTAACTGCCAGGATTTGAACATCTTAGTTTGCTGTCTTAAGAAATCTGAATTTTATTTTATAGTCCATGAGGAATCTTTTGCATAATGCTGGCTATCGTCTTCAGATTCTCTTCTGTCCTATGGTCAATTCTGGAACTTCCAAAGATGAAGAACAATAAGTATGGGCCTAAACTATTTTTTTTTATTTAGTTGTAAAGCCCATCAAAATAGTTTACATAAAAATCATTCAGATTGAGATATTGCAGTACTCCTTGAAATTTCTATTAACATAGATCACAAACTTGCTGACCTTCAAAAGATTACAATTGATGTCACGCAGTGGTCCCAAAATAATTTCTTGCTTCATAGATTTATTGCACAACACATTTTCTTTTGCTCACACCTGAGATCACTATTGTTTCATAGGCAGCTGTCCTTTCTCTTTACAAGGAAAGTAGCATTTTATCACCTACCAAAGATCTTTGTTGAGAAAATAAGCGTTATAACTCTGTCAATGGCCTATCTTAACTCCATTCTTTGGGTTGTGATCAGAATCTGACTGAATAAAAAAAATGAAAGTGTTTCAAACAAATCATTTATAGTACAGAGGAAGCAAGAAAAGTTACAATCTTGACTCTTTCCTGGTTTATCATCATATAGTAGAATAATCTGTTCCTGAAAACTTCTATAAATACTAAGGAACAAATTGCAATATCACCTGCTAAATCATCCAGGAACATGGAAATTATATTGGTATGGTTTTCATCTTTTTAATATGTAGACTGTATTAGGTATCTTTAAAAATCCCATTTTTTAGATACAGCTGTGTTAAAAATAGCTCCCTGGGGCATCAGAGTTTGCCTTCAGGCATCAGCTTCTTTCCATCTAATGACTGAGGTGATGGCTTCTGCTACTTCCTTGGATCAGCACTCAGGCATCACACTCTGCTGGGCCCTCCTCAAACAGCCTCATTTATGCCAATCATAAAATGTTACACACCTGCGTCATTTCCCCAGATTCCTGATTCCTGGATAGGAAATTAGTTTAATAAATGAAAAGTGCTAATGGATAATGTAATCATTGTAAGCAGAAATTTTTCATGACTATGTTTTGATTTTAGAAAGACAGCTCTGATAAAAGTGTGCTGTGTGCATTAAAGAGTATGACTAGTGGATTGCTGTTGTAACAGTACCAGTAAGAAATGGTGAAGGCATTAGCTGGGAGACAGAGTAAGAATGTTAACGATTACAGACACGCACCAGGCAGGCACATGCATGGCATATGGAATTGTAGAGCTGATTTCTGTAGGAATTGAGGAAGGAGAAAGAAACAAGAGTGGAAAAATGGGTAAGAATGTGGACAGTGGGAGGTCATTGATTCAAAAACATAGAAATAGAAGTGCATTTCAGGTAAGAAATATAATGAATAGAGTCATAGGCATATGAGTATTAAGGTGCCTTTGGAGACATCTAAGTGAGCATACACACTAGGGTGTATGTGTCTGCAAGTCTAGAGAGACATGAACCCTGGAAGTAAACTTGATAGTCATCAGTATATGAATAGATAACTGTTGAGCCCATGAGAGTGGGTAGCATGCAGGAAGAATTTATGGGACATAAAGCAAACAGGCCTTAAAATAGATGCAAGAGCTCTTTAGCTTGAAAAGACTAGAAGCCAATAAAAGAGGAATCTGCAAAATAGGAACAGACCAGGAGAACATGATGAGATAAGTCAAGGTAAGAACATTTTATGGAAGTGAGTAACTAAGGTTAAAATTGCAAAAGTGACAAGATATAGACGGAAAGAAGCACATTCACTGGAATTGTTAATTAGGAGTTCATCTTTGGGTTGCTGTGAACCAAATCTTGAGATTGGGACTTTTACAGGCAAATTATGGAAAGGTGATCTCAGAAAGTGACGTAGAAGGTACAGAGAGCATATGATACGCAAAACCAATAAAGAGTATTGCTCTGGTCCGCCAGGGCCCAATACTGCCCACTGAGAAAGCAAGTAGCAAATATCTCAAGTGGCCTCAAAGGCCCTGCAGTTGAGGGCTGCTGTCACCTGTGGTTTGAAATTGCCCCAGGGGATGTTAACTCTCCGAAAGTTCTGGGTGAGGACTGAGCCACAGCCACTGCTTCAGAGAAAGCCCTGAGTCAGAAAGCTGAGAAACCTTGGTATCCACATGAGGCAGAGTGCCATTAGTGTGACCAGAAGCTGGGCATCCAAATGAAGCTTAAATTGTAAAATGTGGACCAAATTCAGGTAGCATGGATGCACAGGACTGCCTCCTGTGGGCACGAAGGACAAGGAGTGAAACTAAGATCTCATTGCTGAGAGTTAAGGAAATTAAGATATTGAGTAGGCAGTGGTATAACTGACTAAACTGAGACTGGACATGAGGGACTGGGTATATCCCAAGAATTCATTTCATAACTGATTAGCATCAGAGGAAATATTACTATGACCTCTTTTATACCTGCAGATATTTGGATTGTAGCTGATTCCAGAATATCAGCAATGGAAGGAAAAAACAAATTAGCAGAAGGCGAGGCATGGTTCGAAGGAGTTTTTATGAACATGCTAGAAGGAATTCTTTCATTTATTCAAAAATGTTTTCAAACATTTGTCATTGGTCAAGTCTAGGCTTAACTTTGAAAATGCTATGGTGACAATTTCAGGCATGATCCCTCTCTCGTGGAGCTTGCTATCCAGCATAGGAGACAGGCAAGTTACCGAAATTATATCTACGGTCATTTATTTATTATTGTGATCACTACTATGAAGGAAAATTGCACTGCTCTGTGTGAGCAGGTAGCCAGAGAAGGTCACCTAGGGAGAAGAGAGTGAAAGATCATTAATAATAGATGAAGAGTTGACTATCCAGGCCAGTGCCTTCTCTTCTGTCCTAATTTGAACCCATTATTCTTTGGTTCCTTATACTTTATTTATATTCAAGTGGCTTAAGTATATCTTCAAGTAAAAATAAAATGAGGGAATTGTAGATAAATAATTTTATGTTGCCAACAAAACTGTACAAGAACAACAATTAAAATAAATTAAAAATAAAAATAAAAAAAGGATCACAGGATATATGACTAAAAAAAAAAAAAAGAAAATCTGATTAAATATGTTTCCAAACAAAAACCATTTTTCTCAGACTTCCTAACCACATTTGAATGTTTTGCTGAGAATTTCCATGATGATTCTCACACTATTATGTGTGATCTTCATGTATTTCCTTCCCCTTTTCCTTCCTCTATTGTAAATCTTCAGTAGTGCCTCTCTATTTATAGTGTACTTAAATTTCACAATAATTGATTAGAGTGTTTTAATTTGCCTCTCTCAGCATTCTATGTGTTTTGATGCTTTGAATATATAGGGTAATTTCTTTTATACTATGGGATTTTTCTATTGTATTAGTTTCTCTCTTCCATTTTCCCTCTATTTGTGAATACCCTTGGGATGCATTTTGTGTCTCCAATTGATTCTCTCTTTAGATTTCTCTATTTTATATCTTTTAGGGACATTCTTATGCTTTTTATTGTATTTTTTATTATGGCTTTTTCTCAATCGAATATCTGATATATTCAAGAGTATATGTAAAGGTAAATCTTGAAGCATTGTAATAACCTACAACCAAATTTAACAGTTAAACCATTACCATTACTAGTGAAATTTTCTATGGTCCTCAGTTCACATTTCCTCTCCCTGTAGAAGTGGTGACTTCTACATTTTCTTTTAATAAACTTCTTGGTATTCTTTGTCATTTTTATGACATACTTATTCCTAAACAATGTATTGTATATTTTACATGTTTTTAGACTATCTAAAATAAAGTATTTCATTATAGTCTGCAATACACTTTTTTTCAGTGAACAACAAATTTTTAAGATCTGTTCATTTTGCTACATGTGACTATAGTTTCTTTTTATTCATGTGAGGAATTTCACTGTATAAGTATATAAAGTTATCAGACACAGGTAGCCAGTGGGAATGGAGACAGAAGTCCAGCCCAGTTCCAAGCATCAGCCCAGAGGAGGATGCCTTTTGTAATTGTCTTCCAGAAGGGAGAGTGTTGGATTTTAGGCAAAGTGTCATATGAGGTGGGAAATGAATGGGGGCTCATTTCACAATTGGTTTATTTATTCTTCTGTCAATGAATTTTTAAATTATTGAGTTTTTGCCAGGATTTTGTTGTTGAGGAACAGTGCTTTTATGAAATATCTTGTACCTGTTTCCATGTGAGTATTTTTCTCTCCATGTGTCTATTTCTTTTCCACATGTAAGCATCTCTAGGGTTAGAATTGCTGGACAATAAGATATGCAAATATTAAACATACAACAAAACACCAAAGATTTCCTGATTTATATTCCCATCAACAGTTTGTGAATGTTTCCATTGTTCTATAACTCTGAAAGCTGTGATGCTGTCAAAGTTTTAAATTTTTGCCAATTACTATTGAATTTGACCACATTTTTATAAAATTATTGGTTGCCCTGTTAATTTCCATGAAAAAATATATTGAAATTTTTATCAGAACTTTATTTAGTCCCATTTTAGGGAAAGTTAGTATCTTAGTATATTATACAATCTGTCCAAAAAAGTAATAAATCTGTTTTTTTAATCTTCTTTATTGTTATTCTTCTGAAGTTTCATGATTTTCTCCATAATGACCTTACATATTATTTGTTAGATTTATTATATGTGCCTATCTTGTTATATTCATTCATGTACATTTTTTGCAGTTTAAAAATTACATTTTAATATTTTTGCTTTTGTGTGGAAATATAACCGACAGGAAAATGGTCAACTTTGCTAAACTCTCTTATTCATTCTGGATTATTTTGCATTTTCTACATACACAATCCCAGAATCTGTTATTAGCTACCACTCTGAATCTTGCCCAGATTTTTAATATATTCTACTTTATTTTTTCTTTTTTGTGCTACTTAGTACCTATATAGTACACTGTCATATGTAAATGAAATTTGGCATTTCATCCTGCTCTACATATTCAAATAGTTATTTTTCTTCTCCCTTTTTCACTTTTAGAGTACTGGCAGATAATTTTTACAATTATGTTATTACAATCTTTCTCACTTTAATCTATTATTTGCTAAGTAAATACTTTTGATTTTGATTAAGTTAAAAGTGTACATGTGACTACGCTGCGCCTAGTTTATTGTGCTCTTGTTATTTTTAAATAAGACAGGCTAGGCGATGCTAAGTGCTTAATGAGTGTTGATTTTTTATTGGTATCAATGTATTTTATATTGTTACCCAGGATATCCAACATAAAATTACCAATCCAAATAATTCTATTCATTTTTCCTTAATATTTCTCCGTATTTAATTTATAAGCTTGCATTATTTAAGAACTTTACCTTAGATAGAAGTGCTCTTTTATTTTATAAATAATGAAGGTGATATTTACAGGTAACGAAGGTAAGTCAGTTACATATGTTTCTGCAGATGGATTACATTTGCATTCATTTCATTGAATCCTACCCTTATTACTGTTAAAGAAATGAAACTACTACTGTGATTAATCCACCTAGTCAAGACCTAGGCATACCATTGTGATTAGCGGCACCCAGGCTGCCTGTGTTTAAATCCCAGCTAAGCTGCTTACTAGCTTGCTAACATTATGCAACTTGCTTAGTCTCTCTGCACTTTCAATGATTATTTGTAAAATGGTAATAATGATGATAATGATGTCTATTTCATGGGATTATTGTGAGGATTATATGATTTAATGTGTATAAAGCATAGAGCCTGGTAGCTATCTTTGTTATACACCTTGCTAATCACTCCCATTATTTCATTTAATTCTCATACATATAATCCTATGAAGCAGGCAGTAATAGTCCCACCCCCCTTTTTTTTAGATTGGACAAAGAAGAAGCTATATTTCTTGTACAAAATCACAAGAATGAGAGTATTCTGGAGATGACAGTTTAACCTGGGACTTCCTGGATCACAGTCATTACAACGAGTCTTATATGAGTGCTTCTACCAAAATATGGTGCTGCATTAAACAAAGTAATGAATTAGTGCAGATCAGTAATGTGAAGAATGGAAGGTTATTTTATAGACTGGGAAAGCTAGCATCTCTAAGTGGCCAGTTAAATCAGAGAAAAGATAAAACTTTATTTTGTAATATGAAATTATTAATTAAAATATAAAGGGAATTTATTAATGGAAGGATTTGTTTCCATTGGAATGGATTATCAAGGATAATATAGACTCCTTCTAGAAGGATTGGTAGGGGATTATATATTATTCAGAATAGTTTAATCCTGATACTATTAGTTAAAAGTACGGTCTTTTACTCTAGAAGGACTTAGGCTCAAATCATGAAGCTGTCCCTTTAAAGCCTTTCATCTTTGGGCTGATCCTATAACCTCTTAACCTCAGGTTCTCACTGGGAAAGAGTCTATGATAATATCATCCACCTCATTGGGGTGATTAAAAGAATTGAATCTTTCAGTAATATTCCTGGCATAGAATAATTAATTAAGGAAACATTAGCTTATTTTCATAAATGGGGAGATATGAAGAGAAAAAGAAAATCTTAGCAATCTCTTCTAATTTTACAGTATTTTGATATGGTTTTGAGGAAACTCCAACTGTTTGTGTTAAGTGGGCTGGCTAAGTAAATATATGCTCTAAACATCAAGAATGTATGATTATGAGAAATTTTAAAGGATTGGATTTAATCAGTCCAAGTTCTTATTAATCTGTATTTCCGTTGTCTAATGAAACACACACACATGCACACACACATTGCAAAGCAAAGAAAAAAAATTCCCAAAGATTCTACAAGAACAAGTCAAATCTGTTAATCACTGTAATTAATAATGCAGTATGTATTGTTATTCACTCAACCTAAAATGTCTCGTAATAGTGGTTAATGGTATAGTCTCTGGAGTACACAAATCAAAATCAAAAAGTTCCACCCCGATGCCATCTCTTTAACTAACTGTAATTGTTCCCCCTGCTTCAAAGTGAAAACCTCATTATAACATGTACGGCATCTACTTTTAAGATGCTGCCTTATTCATCAGCTATTTTTATATGAGTTTTCTACTGGTAAGGGCCATTGCTACTCAGCTCTACCCTGTTGTCACATGTGATAGGCATTAGAGCCCATGTTGGCAGATTGTCAGTTTTTTAGAGAATCTGAAAAGGAGACTTTTATGTGACTCTCCTTATTATTAAATGTTGATTTACTTAAAAGAAAAAATCACTATTGTACTGGCTACAGTAAATCTGCAGCCTGATGGAGTGCAAAAGCTTCCACTTTGTGACTTTGTTCTAGAGAATTTTGTTTTTAGAACAAAGGAAAGAAAAACAAACAATCCCCCCTTTACTGTCTAGGCAATACAACGTCTATCTGTGTCTGCCTCTGCCTCTACACGTATACAAGCCTAGTTTTCCACCCCTGGGTTGGAGAACAGATCTCAATATTTACAGGCTATTCTAATCACCTGTATCTCATAGGGGCCACATAATAGAAAGTCTTGGTTGGGAATTTGTGCAAGCCAAGCTGTACATCGGTCTAGCTGGAGAGAGGGACCACTCACTTCCCTTATACCACCATTAACTTTCTGAGGTAGGGATAATTGATTGGGAAAATTTGGGCTAATGTGAATATTGCACATGATGATTTCATTTATATGGAGTGTAACAGAGTATACCCACATAGAGGCTATGATATTCTGATTTCCAATCAGTTTACAGACATTTAATTCATGTTTCTTCCTCCTCCTCCTCCTCCTTCTTCTTCTTCATCTTCTTATTCTTTTTCTTATTCTTATTCTTATTCTTATTCTTATTCTTATTCTTATTCTTATTCTTATTCTTATTCGTAGATGTGTTTGGTGGCCTAGGCAGGGAACATATAAAAAGTGGAGAGGACTAACATTAATTGAACACCTAGTATATGCCATGATGCTTACTTTCTTCAACCCATTTTATATGTGGAAAACTACTTAAGAATCTCACAATATGATTAGAGCAGCTTACAAATACACATGAAAAAGTACGTATTCAATGTTACATACCACAAGTAGTATAAATAGCAATGGCAACAGGATCCTGCAGAAGGAGACATTACCTTAGGCAGGAGTGATCATGGAAGACTTCATGGAGGAGTGATGCCCTGGAAGTGACTTAGATAAAGGGATAGATGGAACTCCGCTGCTGACAGTGTAATCGTCCAAGAAGAACTAAAGCAGACAATCTCTTTTCTTCCAAGAGATGTTTTTATCAAACAATTATGTAGTTGGAGATAAGTGCCCAGGACATCTCATACTGCATATTATAATATAGAAAAATACATGTTCTTGACATGGCCAGGTAGCTCAGTTAGTTAGAGCATCATCTGGATACACTAGGTTGTGGGTTTAATCCCTAGTTAGGACACATACAAGAATTAACCAATGAAAACATAAATAAGCAGAACAACAAATTGATGTTTCTCTCTCCTGCCTTCCTTCCCTTCTCTCTCTAAAATCAGTAAATAAAAATTTAAAAAATACACGTTCTTTAGTAAACTTTAAATTATACATATGCTATGTATAATGTGCATGTGAATATATATGTCTAAATAATCTATTCGAATCTATCTCTTTAGTTGAGTAAATGGAGAGTATATTAAAATTAAAGCTGATAAGAATAGTATAGGAACTTTTGTATTACATAAATAGACCTCTTCTCTCTTTGATTTGCATGGCAATTATTTGGATCTTCTAGAAACTTGCTTGGGTCAAATGTACTCAGATAGAGTAGCTACACTATTTAGTCGCCTTTGTTTTAGCCTTTTTTATGAAGATAATTTTGTTCTAAAGTGCCAACTATCTTCAACATTGAATTTTCAGTAACTGGATAAAATATCAGGCTTCTTATCCTACATTTAATAGGAGCTTCATAGAAATCCTCCTAAACTTGACATCTGGCAGCTAAGAACTGGTGACTTGCCTTTGAGGGTCTGTGATTCAAGGAAAGACAGGAAGAAAACAATGTTTTAGGAACATTCATTTTGTGGTGTTATAAAGGATAGATCATTTACAGGAAGAGAAAATAAAGGAAATTGTTAAGAGCATATAATAAACTCACCTGTGATTAACAAAATAATTTTATGTTACTCAAATGTACCATTATTTAGTAAGACTTCTTATGCTAGGAACAGAGCTAAACAACAGTAGTAGTCAGCTTCCAAAAGGGCCACCAACCATCCTACCTGCTGGTATTTACAGTCTCATATAGTTCTCTCACACGCTGAATCACATCTGGCTTGTGTGATCTAAAATACTATGGGAATGATGTGAGACTTCTGATGTGAGATCACCCAGGAAATTGCAGCTTCCTCCTTGGTCTCTTGTATTACCTGTTGCAGAAAACTAGGCTACCATGTATGGAGGACCCCTAAGCAGCCTTATGCAGCGGCCCACAGAGAAAGGAGCCTCCCACCAATGGCCAGCACTAACTTGCCAGCCATGTGAGTGACCTACCTCTGAAGGACATCTTTCAGCCTCAGTCAAGGTTTCAGATTACACAACCCCAGCTGACATCTTGACTGCTTTAGATGCCTGGACTCAGAATGACCAGGCCAAGCTGTTCATGAATTCCTAACTCCTTTCAGAACTGTCCATGGACCCCAAAGCACCTCTCCAGAAGAGCCACAAAACCTCAGAGAGGGAGCAAGTGAAGGAAGATGGAAGAGTGGTTGAAATTCTTTCTTCCTTGACAGTCCTTCCCAGAAAAGTCTCTGAAATCATGTGAGTCATGGAGGGGGTTTTGCCTCCTTCCTCTCCTCTCTGTAAGTCATTGTAGTGCCCAACAGTACAGGATGTGGGACATGAGGTGAGATTATTTTCAGGGAGTAGTAGTGATGATACTGAGAATTAAAATAGTTAAACAGGACAAAAGAAATACCTCAAAGAGATCAATTGGGCAGAGAGCTGATGTGCATATAAAAGAATTCTCATCTGGAAGCCAGAGGGTTGAAGTTCTGAAGAAAACTTCAGGGCCCCAGCCAGCCAGCCAGTGTCTGTATGAGAAAGACCTCAGTGATGGAAGGAACAGGAAATGTCATCAAAAAACTAATGAGACTGTCAAGTTTCAGCTAGAATTAGATGAAAGCCTGTTTCACTTGCAGGGGACAGTCCTAGTTAGAAGATGAGGAGCCAGAACAGAGCTTGAAGAATTGGATGTTTAAGATAGATTTTTAAATCTCCTCATATTCACCTATACCCTCTATGCTACATTTAAGAACATCGACTTCAAAGCACCTGGCAACCCAGAATAGTTGTCATTTTCCTTTGCAGAATGACTGTTCAAAAGGTTCCTGGGACCTCCAATTTCAAGGGGGAAATTTTACCTGGATGACATACAACTTGAGAAATCGAGGCCTTTACAGGGCCCGATTATGCAAGATAATTTCAAAGAGAACAAATCAAAGTGTGTGTGTGAGTGTGAATTTGAACCAAATATAATTAAAGCAAGGTGTATTAGGTGCAGATATAAATTAAAAAGTCCAGAATGCATTCTATTTTATGTGAGAATGTGCTACATTAAAAAATTGGCAAGCCAAATCCATGAAGGAATAGAAGTTTTACTGAATAAATGATGCCTTGAAAAATGGCTAATTATAAAAATAAATTACAAATATAGCATATTAGTTGGCTCAGGGTACCATAACAAAAGCCACAGACTGGGTACCTTAAACAGCAGAGATTTATTTCTCACAGCTCTAGAGGCTGGAAAGTGCAAAATCAAGGTGCCAGCTAATTCAGTTTCTGGCTAGAGCCCTCCCTCTAGCTTGTAGACAACTACCTTCCCGCTGTGTCTGCACACGGAGAAGAAAGAATGCTCTGGTAACTCCTCCTTATTTTATAAGGACACCATCCCTATCAGATTAGGGTCCCATCTTTACGAGCTCATTTAACTTCATCATCTCCTGATAGGCCCTATCTCCAAATACAGTCACATAAGGTATTAGGGCTTCAAAATATGGCAAGCAAGGGATACCAACATTTAGTCTAGAACATGTGGTAGAGTGGTAAATGAAGCAAAAGTGAAAACTAGCTTGAAAAAGATGTAGATGAATATTTACCTGATTTCACAGTTAGGATGGTCTATATCATATTAGGGAAGAAGTTATCAGAGGAGATTTGTAGATGGTAAAATTTTGGTTATTTTATTCATTCAGATTTTATTTCATTTTTTAATTTTTTAAATTGTTGTTATTGTACAGTTTTCTGTCTTTTACTCCCATCCAGACCACTGCCCCAGGCCTTCCCACCTCCCTCCCATTTCCACCCCCCCCTAGTTTTTGTCCATGTGTCCTTTATAATTGTCACTCTAAACCCTTCCCCTTTCCCCCTGATATTCTCTCCCCTCTCCCCTCTGGTGACTGTCAGCCTGTTCTCAATTTCAGTGTCTTTGCTTATATTATGTTTGTTCGTTTGTTTTGTTGTTTAGGTTCCTGTTAAAGGTGAGATCATATGTTATTTATTTTTCACTGCTTGGCTTATTTCACTTAGCATGATGCTCTCCAGTTCCATCCATGCTGTTGCAAAGGGTAGGAGCTCCTTCTTTCTTTCTGCTGCATAGAATTCCATTGTGTAAATGTACCATCGTTTTTTGATCCATTCATTTACTGATGGGCACCTAGGTTGCTTCCAACACTTGGCTATTGTAAATTGTGCTGCTATGAATATTGGGGTGCATAGGTTCATTTGGATTGGAGTTTCAGGGTTCTTGGATATAATCCTAGCAGTGGAATTGCTGGGTCAAAAGATAGGTCCATTTTTAGTTTTCTCAGAAAATTGCTTACACTTTTCCATAGTGGTTGTACCAGTCTGCAATCCCACTAGCAGTGCACAAGGGTCCCCTTTTCTCCACAACCTCTCCAACATTGTTGTTTGTTGCTTTGTTTATGATGGCCATTCTGACTGGTGTGAGGTGGTATCTCACTGTGGTTTTAATTTGCATCTCTCTGATAGCGATACTAAGCAGCTTTTCATGTGTCTCTGGATCCTCTGTATGTCCTCCTTGGAGAAGTGTCTGTTCAAGTCCTTTGCCCATTTTTTAATTGGGTTGCTTGTCTTCTTAGAGTGGAATCATGTAAGTTCTTTATGTATTTTGGAGATTAAACCCTTGTCTCAGGTATCATTGGCAAATATGTTTTCCCATGAGGTTGGTTCTCTTTTTATTTTAATACTGTTTTCTTTAGCCATACAGAAGCTTTTTACTTTGATGAGATCCCATTTGTTTATTCTTTCCTTTATGTCCCTTGCTTTAGGGGACATATCAGTAAAAATGTTGCTGTGTGAAACATCTGAGATTTTCTTGCCTACTTTCTCCTCTAGGACTTTAATGGTGTCACGGCTTATATTTAAATCTTTTATCCACCTTGAATTTATTTTTGTGTATGGTGTAAGTTGGTGCTGGAGTTTCATTTTTTTGCATGTAGCTGTCCAGTTCTCCCAACACCACTTGTTGAAGAGGCTATTTTTACTCCATTTTATGTTGCTGCCCCCTTTGTCAAATATTAATTGACTATAGAGACTTGGGTTTGTTTCTGGGCTCTCTGTTCTATTCCACTGGTTCATGTGCTTGTTTTTATGCCAGTACCAGGCTGTTTTGATTACAGTGGCCTTGTAATACAGTTTAGTATCAGGTATTGTGATCCCTCCTACTTTGCTCTTCTTTCTCAGAATTGCTGCAGCTATTCGGGGTTGTTTATGGTTCCATATAAATTTTTGAAGTGTTTGTTCTATGTCTGTGAAATATGCCATTGGTACTTTAATAGGTATTGCATTGAATTTGTAAATTGCTTTGTGTAGTATGGACATTTTGATGATGTTAATTCTTCTTATCCGTGAACACGGTATATGTTTCCATTTGTTTGTGTCTTCGTTGATTTCTTTCTTCAGTGTTGTGTAGTTTTCTGCATACAGGTCTTTTACCTCCTTCTTAGGTTTATTCCTAGGTATTTTATTTTTCTTTTGCTATATTGAATGCTTTTTTTTTTATTTCTGCTTCTGCTGTTTCATTGTTGGTATACAAAAATGCCTTTGATTTCTGGATATTGACTTTGTATCTGGCTGTTTGGCCAAATTCATTTCTTAGGTCGAGCAACATTTTGGCCGAGTCTACAGGATTTTCTATATACACCATCATGTCATCTGCAAACAATGACAATTTAATTTCTTCCTTTCCAATTTGGATGCCTTTTATTTCCTTTTCTTGTCTAATCACTGTGGCTGACTTCCAACACTATATTGAATAGAAGTGGTGAAAGTGGACAACTTTGTCTTGTTCCTGATCTTAGTGGAAAAGACTTTAGTTTTTGCCCATTGAGTATGATCTTGGCTGTAGGTCTCTCATATATGGCCTTTATTATGTTGAGGAATGCTCCCTCTATTCCCACTTTGCTGAGTGTTTTTATCATAAATGGGTGTTGTACCTTGTCAAATGCTATTTCTGCATCTATTGATATGATCATGTGATATTTGCCTTTGCTTTTGTTTATGTGGTGTATTACATTTACTGATTTGCGAATATTGAACCATCCTTGAATCCTGGGGATGAAACCCACTTGGTCATGGTGCATGATCTTTTTGATGTATTGTTGGATGCAGTTTGCCAATATTTTGTTGAGGATTTTAGCATCTATATTCATCAGTGATATTGGCCTTTCTTTGTTGTGTCTTTATCTGGTTTTGTGATTAGGATGATGCTGGCTTCATAAAAAGAATTTGGGAGTCTTCCTTCATTTTGGATTTTTTGGAATAGTCTGTGAAGGATAGGGGTTAGCTCCTCCTTAAATGCTTTGTAGAATTCTCCTGTGAAACCATCTGGTCCAAGGCTTTTGTGTGTCAGGAATTTTTTGATTACTGCTTCAATTTCATCTGCTGTTATTGGTCTGTTCAGGCTTTCTGCTTCTTCTTCATTGAGTTTTGGAAGATTATCTTTTTCTAGAAACTTGTCCATTTCACATAGGTTTTCAAATTTCTTGGCATACAGTTCTTCATAGTAATTTCTTACAATCCTTTGTATTTCTGTTGTGTCAGTTGTAATCTCCCCTCTTTCATTTCTGATTGTGTTTATTTGGGTCTTCTCTCTTTTTTTCTTGATGAGCCTGCTTAAAGGCTTGTCGATTTTATTTATCTTTACAAAGAACCAGCTCCTGGATTCATTGATCCTTAGAATTGTGCTTTCAGTCTCTATGTCATTTAATTGTGCTCTGCTCTTGATTATATCCTTCCTTCTACTTGCTCTGGGCTGTCTTTGTTATTGTTCCTCAAGTTCTTGTAGGCATAGGGTTAAGTTGTTTGTTTGAAATGTTTCTATCTTTTTTATGTAGGCTTGTATCGCTATGAACTTCCCTCTGAGGACTGCCTTTGCTGTGTCCCATAAGTTTTGGGTCGTTGTGAGTTCATTTACATTTGTTTCCAGAAACGTTTTGATTTCTTCTCTAATTTCATTTTTGACCCATTCATTGTTTAATAGCATGCTATTCAATCTCCATGATTTTGAGGGCTTTGTGTTTTTCCCCTTGGGGTTGGTTTCTAGTTTCAGTCCCTTGGGGTCGGAGAAAATGCTTCGTATGATTTCAACTTTCTTTAATTTGTTGAGGCTTGTTTTGTGTCCTATCATGTGGTCTATCTTTGAAAATATTCCATGTGCATTTGAAAAGAATGTGTATGTAGTTTCTTTGGGATGAAGGGCTCTATATATATCAGTTAAGTCCATTTCATCTAGACTGTTGTTCAATGCCACAATATCTTTGTTGATATTTTGTTTGGAAGATCTGTCTATTTTTTGACAATGGGGTGTTAAAATCCCCTATTATAATTGTGTTGCTGTCAATATCTTTCTTGAAGTCCTCTAAGATTTTCTTTATGTATTTGGGTGCTCCTATATTTGGTGCGTATATATTTACAATGTTTGTGTCTTTGTGATGGATTCTTCTCTTGAGTATTATGAAGTGACCTTCTGGGTCTTTCTTTATGGCCCTTTTTTTTGAAGTCTATTTTGTCTGATCTGAGTGTTGTTACCCCTGTTTTTTTTTTTTTCCTGTCTGTTTGCTTGGAAAATTTCTTTCCAGCCATTCACTTTGAATCTGTGTAGGTCTTTTGTCATGAGGTGGGTCTCTTGTAGGCAGCATATGTGTGGGTCATGATTTCTCATCCATTCAGCCATTCTATGACTTCTGATTGGAGCATTTAATCCATTTACATTTAAGGTTATTATTGATAGGAAAATAATCATTGCCATTTTCGTGCCTGTGTTTCTCTCTCTCTCTCTCTCTCTCTCTCTCTCTCTCTCTTCCTTCCTTCCTTTCCTTAAAGCAGTCCCTTTAGTATCTCTTGCAGAACTAGTTTGGTAGAAGTGTATTCTTTTAGACTCTTTTGTCTGGGAAGCTCTTTATTTGGCCTTCTATCTTGATTGAAAGCCTTGCTGGGCAAAGTAGTCTTGGCTGCTGGCCTTTGGTTCTCATTACTTGAAATATTTCTTGCCATTCTCTTCTGGCTTGGAGCGTTTCCATTGAGAAGTCAGCTGCTAACCTAATTGGGGCTCCCTTGTATGTTACTTCCTTTTTCTCCCTTGCTGCCTTTAAGATTCTCTCTTTGTCTTGGAATTTTACCATTTTAATTATGATGTGTCTTAAAGTGGGCCTCTTTGGGTTCCTCTTGATTGGGGCCTTCTGTGTTTCCTGGATTTGTGTGACTTCTTCTCTCATCAAATTAGGGAAGTTTTCCATCATTACTTTTTCAAATAGGTTTTCTATCCCTTGCTCTTCTTCTTCTCCCTCTGGAATCCCTATTATATGGATATTATTACATTTCATATTGTCTTGCATTTCTCTTAATCCCTCTTCATTCTTTCTGAGCTTCTTTTTCTTTTCTTGCTCTTTCTGGGTGATTTTTTCCACTTTGTCCTCCAACTCGCTGATCCAGTCTTCTGCTTCATTGATTCCTTCTGCTTTTGATTCCTTCTACTGTGTTCTTCAGTTCAGAAATTGTATCCTTCATTTCCTCTAGACCCTTGTTGATAGTTTCTGTTTCCTTTTTCATATTGATATAGTTTGCAGTGAGTTCATTGTAGCTTCCTTGTAGTTTCTGGTAGCTCATTGAGAGCTCATGGAGCTTCCTGACAACCATTGCTTTGAACTCAATATCTGATAATTTTGTTGCCTCTGTTTCATTTAGCATTCTTTCTGGGGCTTCCTCCTTTTCTTTCATTTGGGGATTGTTTCTTTGTCTTCTCATTGTTTGTGAGACTCTTCTTGTTAGCCTCAGCTTCTTAAATTGATCTGTTCTGGCTCCCTGGGTTTATGATGTGAACTTCTGTGGTAGAATACCTGTGAGATTCAGTGGTGCAGTCTCCCTCAGGTATCCTGGTGTTCACAGCTTCCACTGTTTCAGCTGTTGGGATGCCTCCTCTTTGGGTCCAACTCTGTTTTTTTCGCAGTTCCATGTTTTTTGTTTTGTTTTGTTTTGTTTTGTTTTGTCTCACTTGTGGGTATTTGAAAAGAGGAAATAAAGAAATGAAAAAAGAAAAAAAGAGGAAAGAAGAAGACATAAAATTGGAAAGAAAGGAAGAATGAATAAAACAAGAAAGACATAAAGAGAAGCAAAAGGAATTGAGGGATAAAAAGATAAGAGCAATAAAAATAATAATTAAAAATATAATTAAAAACAAAAACAAAAACTCTGGCTGGTTTCAAACTTGCCAAGCTGGTTTTTCTGGTCTTGCTGACTACAACAGGCCAATGGGAGATGGTATTGCTTTTCTCTCTGTTCAGCACTCAGTCAGCTTTGGGCTACTCTCCCCAGAGCTAGCCCAGCACCTTTCCATGCACAGCCTCGGGGCATGGGCACTGGGACTGCTGCAGAGCGTGGGCTTTCCTGAGTTTATGGGTGTGAGCTTGGATCTCCCAGGGATCGAGCACTCTGCGGGGTTACACGTGCGTTTCCAGGTTTCCTATAGAGCGTGCGCTCTGCTGGAGTTTACGAGTGTGGCCTCCATGAGCTTCCTGCCTTGCTCACATTCACCCTGGGTTCACAGGGGTGAGCTCCAGGTTTCGCACAGATTGTGCCTACTCCCCAGGTTTACAGGCATGAGCTCCGGTTCTCCTGTGTAGCGTGTGCACTGCCAGAGTTTACGGATGTGGGTTCTGGTTCCCCCACGGATCACTTGCACTCCCAGGGTTCCCAGGGTTCCCAGCATGGTCTATGGGTCTTCCACAAAACCCCCTCTTCTGGTTGTGGGCTACTCTGGTCACAGGGCTCTGGTGTGCACTCCACCCAGGGCTATGTGTGGGTGCTCACAGTCCCAGAGTATTTGCCACTCAGACCGTAACTTCTCTCTCTGCTACCACAAGCAGCCAGGTCTCTCCCAGTGCTGCTCAACCCTTATTTGGCCAGGAAGGGAGCGATGGACCCGGCTCCCTCCCTAAAGTCCTGTGGTAGACCCGGCAAGCACTGGCCCCGGGGCTTCAGCTGCCCTGGTCTCTGCACTGATCCCTGGGCTCTTATTGTCCTGAAGAATTCTCCTTACCATCTGGTTTTTCAATGTCCACTACAGTTTTTGATCTCCTATTTTCATATATGCTGTGGTACTATTGGCTGTTTACTCTGTTCCTCTGTAGATTGGCTAGGTTTTTCTCCCGTGTGTAGGGGGAAGTGGAATCTGCCTCCTCCTACCATGTCGCCATCTTCCAGGATCATTCAGATTTTTATAATTGCCACTTTTCTACATCTGAATTAATTTTATAATCTAACAGAGCATTTAGAGAGTAATGTGTAGTAGGAATCATAGGAATGAATTAATCCAGATGCCTTAACAGGTAGTAAAAGCTCAGTAAATGATAGGTATTCATATTGGTGGTATAAAATAACTTTATTTCTGAAGATTTTAATTTTTGTATAAATATATAAGGGTCATTTTGAGAGGGAGGTACAGAGATTTCCCACATACTCCCAGCCCCCCTACACTCACAGCCTCCCCCACTATCAACACCACTCACCAGAATGGTACTTTTTTTATTTATCAAGGATCAACCTACATTGATACATCATAATTACTCAAAGTTCATGGTTTACATTAGGGTTCACTCTTGATGTTTTACATTCTTTGGATTTAGACAAATGCTTGCTACATCTATCTCTATAATATCATATAGAGTATTTTCACTGCCTTAAAAATCCTCTGTGCTCCCCCTGTATATCTATCTGCTGATGACAATATCTTTGATAATCACTGGTCTTTTTATTATTTTCATAGTTTTGTCTTTTCTAGAATGTCATATGGTTGGAATCATACAGTATGTATCCCTTTCAGATTGGGTTTTTTCACTTAGGAAAATCTATTTAAGTTTTCCTCATATCCTTTCATGGGTTGATAGCTCTTTTTTTTTAATTACAAAAATATTTCATTGTTTGGATGAACCACAGTTTATGAATCCATTCTCCTATGAAGGACATCTAGGTTGCTTCCAAATTTTGGCAATTATGAATAAAGCTGCTATAAATGTCTGTGCGTAGATTTTCTTTTGTGGACGTAAGTTATCAACTTTTTTGAGTAAATACCTAGTGTGATTGCTGGTAAAAGAGTGTTTCGTTTTGTAACAAACTGCCAAACTGTCTTCCAAAGTGGCTGTATCATTTTGTATGTCCCACAAAATGTGTGAAATTTCCTATTATTCCACATCCTAACCAGCATTTGGTCTTATCAGTGTTCTGGATTTGGGCCATTCTAATAGGGGTATAGTAGTTTCTCATTGTTGTTATAATTTACATTTGTCTGATAACATATGAAGTGGGGGATTTTTTATATGCTTATTTGCCATCTATATATATATTCTTTGGTGAGATATAAATATTTTTAAGGGAGATAATTAATTTTTGGTTTTCTAAATTCTCAATGTTGAAATTTACATCTAAATAATTTTTATTCAATTATAGAATGGCAATGTATAAAGGAGAACACATATTTGAATATTTAAGTTAGAAATCATAAAGTAAAAAGATAAAATTTCTAAAAAAACTGTGAAGTAGCACAAGCACTTCTACCAAAAAAATTATATTTTTTAGGAGCACAATGAAGAAGAGAAAAGAATATTGATTAATTTTTCTAATAGAGGACAGAAATTTTATTTTGAGATCATTAATATTACCTTGAATTATCTGAGAGGTTTAGATTTTTATAGTTCTGCATTAACTGGATATATTCAAAACTAACCAGGAAGTTAAATGAACCAGTAATTTTGTGAGACATCATGCAAGTGTAAGGTAAAACAAGGAATGTTTTAATAGAGCTAAACTTTTAACCTTTACATTTTAAAAGAGGCATATGTGTGTGTGTGTGTGTGTGTGTGTGTGTGTGTGTGTTTTGCTATGGTATCACCAGTGCTCAAAGCTCATCAGCTATAGTTTATTTTTTTGTGGGGAAGGAGTGGCCTTAGAGTCTAAGGTACATTCTTTGAAATATTGTCATTGGCAGCAAATTCTCATCTTATAAAGTTGTGTTTTCTTTTTGCATGTTGATAAATTCTTCCTAGATGTATGGAGAGATTGACTAGGCTAGTGAATACTAGTTTAGAAATGAATGTTTGGTGGACCCTAAGAATATTGATTTTTTTCTGTTGCATGAAAATTAATTTCAGAGATAATTCTGAAAGAGCAATATGGTAGACTGAATTACCAATGCATAATGATTTAATTCCTCTCAACCCATTCCTTCTCTGTAGGCATTGATTTTGAACTTTGTCATATGACATGTCTTGGCCAAAGGCATGCAAACAGAAATAACATTTGCCACATCTAAGCGGAAGTTTTTAATGTGCCTTCATAGTTGGGCTCTGTCAGTTTTGTTCCTGCCCTTTTCATGAGAGAATGGCATTTTCAGATAGTGCTGCCCCTTCAATCCAGGTTCCAGAATGAGAAGAAACAAGGAGTATAATTGAGCCCAATCACACCTGGGAGAATGGATCAGACCCACGTTAACCCATTGCTCTCATGTTACATAAGCATGAAGTTATTATTATTATTTTTGTAAGGCTATGAGATAAAGAAGTCACTAATTACTGGAATGGTGGACCAGTAAAGTAATGGTGCCTGATGCAACACAATGGCAAAAGGAACCTAAAATTACAGAAGGGGGCAGCCAGCAAACTGATCTAAGAGGCAAGAAAGATAATGATGTAACTGAAGAATTGGTAAAATATTTGATAAAATCATCACCTGCAATAAATTGGAAGTACAAAATGCATCTAATAAACTTGTGACTTTGGACAACAAGATACTGAGCAGAATTTTCATAGCATAATTTGGTTGTTATTAGTGGGATTTGATTAGATAGTATAAGAAAGAATGAGCTAAGAGAATAATTGGCCTGTTTCCAAGGGAGAAGAAAAACAGACAATTTTAACATCTGGGATCAACTGGTAGATTGAATGATTCTATGCTTTCTCATCTACAAGTAAAATGTTCTCAAATTAAGAAAATATCTGACAAAAGCCAGCAAGGGTGTGACATTATACCTCTTATTGGATTAAGATGGAACCAGACAATCCTCTCAGTTGGACCAAAGTTCTGGAAGACAATAAATAGGTTGCTATCCCAAGGAATAATATTAACCTAGAGGCATCCAAAATAAATGCTGGAACATCACTGGCCAATAAAAATATACTGCAAATCACATACCTAATTTAAAAATTTTAATAACCTCATCTTAAAAAGGAAAAGAAAATGATAAAATTAACTTCAATAATTTTATTAATTTTAATAACTATTTTATTGAATCCAACATACATGTACAAAGTAATACAATTGCCACATATAATCAATATGAAAATAATGAGACCTCTTTCATTTTTTTTTGTACTCAGTGCTTAACAGCATGTATGTGTTTTTCGTTTGTAACACTTCTCAATTAAGACTAGTCACATTTCAAAGGCTCAATGGCCACATGTGACAAATGGCTGGACAGCAGAGTTTAGGAGTGAGGAATGCTAGAAAAAGATTTGTTGCTGTGGTCCTGGCAAAGGAAATGACTAAAATAAAGTATATACACACACACACATTGAGAAAAATGTATTAACAGAATGAATTAAAGGAGACCATGATTCTTTGAACTACAAATTGACCCTTTAGACTTTCTATGGCAGTCTGAAAACAGTTTGGAGAATTTTAATAACCGTATTCTGCTAAGATATCGAGTTGTTTGTTGCCATAGCAAAAGCTGACTAATACAAGGAATATTTAAATATTTTTTAAAACAGCAGATCTTTAGCAAGAAACAATTTTACTACTGCCAAACCACACTATCCCTCCTGCCTTTGTGCTCTGCAACATTTATTTTAAAAGTGGAAACTTAACTCACTACACACCATCAAAGACTAACAGCGTGAGACAATGGAAAGAGCATAAGGATAATTATCAGAGAGACCTGAATTTGAATCTTAATCTTATCATTCTTTATATATGTAATACTTACTCTAGATACTGTTTTAGCAAGCATAACAGAAGCAGAGTCTTGAAAAACATTTGTACATTGGAGCTTACTGTCTTCAAACACGGCCATTATATAAGTGAGTTTAAGATAGTCCGCTGGAGACATGTGGCTTAGCCAACAGCCATCCCCAACAATTAAACAAGGGAGTGAGCTACTCTAGACCATTCAGCTCAGCAAGCCATCCACAGGCTGCAGCCACACGAGTGACCCCAGTCAAGGCTAACAGAGGACCTGCTCAGCTGAGCCCGTCACACATTGCTAATCCAGAGAACAATGAACAAATTCAACTGTTGTTTTAAGCCACTAGAATCTGGAGTAAACTCTTGTTAATCCACCACAGTAGAGAAATATATCACTTAGGGGGAAGTCTTTGTGTAATATTTAAAGGAAATTTGTATTTCTATAGGGATGTTTCTCATCAGTAGAATGAAATCTGTAAGCTTTTGTGCCTAGTCTTGCTTCTATGCCAGAAAAAAATTTTTCTTTGGAAAAGCCAACAGACTAACAAGACATTCTTTACTCATCCAATTTAATCAAAATTTGGAATCACTGAGTAAGAATCATTTGCCTCAAAAAAAAAACACCCCAAAAACCTAAAAACCTGGGTCTAGGACTGAATGACTCATGTAGGAACTTTATGGTTTTGCCCTGTGCTTTATAAAGTAATTTTACAATGCATAATTATTTTAAATATTTTATAAACTGCAGTGACTTTTTAATAAGGGTTTCTAATTAGCCAATGCAATTTCTAGAAAGATTTGCCGAATACGTAGTATACGTGTGATGAGTCATTTGTCATCCAAAAGCTTGTGAAGAAACCCTCATTCCTAAAAATAGGGCCTTCGTAGATTGGATACCAGCTGTGATTTTTCACTTGAGACATTTCCCTTTATATCTCTGACTCCACTTTTGGTAAATCATGATACATAACTATGTAAAACATCACATGCTTTAAAAAAAAGAATAAAGGTGCCAACTATACTACATCAAATTCAGGATACTATGCACCAAAAAATTAAACTAGCAAGTGAATTTTAGGATATAGAAGATTACCTTATGGTTTTCCTTACTTTTTCTCCACTGTCTCCCACCCTACCCCTGTACCCCATTGAGATCTTGTATACATTGACAATAGAGGAAAAAATCAATTACTAATACAATGAGAACAATTTTTAAAAATATTTCTTGGGATAAACATCAGTATAAGAACTCATTTATTCTTATATATAGTCAAAGGATGGAACCCTAACAATGTATCCTCACTTTAACATTTCCCATTTAGGAGACAGAATTAGGTTAGGAGGGACAGAGAAATCTCTTATACTGGCTGTATTATGTATAATCAGCTCCCCAAATGTGGAAATATGAACTGATATAACTTTAACATAAGATCCAGGTAAAAAACTACACAGGTTGCAAATTGTTGTGCTATTCCCACAAATCTAAAGAATAACATTGCAAGATGAATGAGATTGTTTAATTTTTTGTAAGCATCTAGAAAATCCACAGCTTAGGTCTTTCTGGTGCTTTGATAGGAGTCCCCATAATTCTTTCACCAAAATGTTGTAGTCCAATCTGATCAAGTCAATATTTTAGAATATTGTTTTAATTGGTTCTTGTACTCCTGGGCACAATTCCTTCAAGGAACTGTGATATTTTTGCAAGTTTTGCTGGGTAAGAGAGCACCTGGTTCAGGTTTATTAAATTTATCCTCAAACTAGGAAACATTTTTATATCATAGGTTATACCAATGTCACCACTGTTAGTTTCATAGATAATTCTGGCTAGTGGTTTTTAGGTGATTTAAGTTTCTCTGTTCCAAATCTCTCATTTCATACACAAGAAACTAGTTCTTAAGATGTTGGTATGCTTTCTCAAGATCACACAGATTTGAGAAACAAAAGCAAATCAAAACAAAAATAAACCCACAAAACTCTCTTACTATAATAATTCATGCAAGGCACTTGACCAAGGTTTTGCCAGTTGGAATAATTTTGCTAGCCACAGTAAATGCTTCGGGAATGGCTCACTGAAACAGGTGGTACAATAAGCGAACTCCAGAACCCATCTAAAACCCACAAGAGGTCCTTTCATTTCTTGTGCTGGAATTGACTGACTGGTAGTTCTAGTGCTCATGCAACTTTGTTGACACTTTCAGGACCAAACTACTTGGAAGAAGCCAAACAGACAGGTACTCTTTGTTCCCCCAGGACTTGCATGTCTTCCTGATATATCACTGATGATTTGAGCTATGTAAACAGACATCCTTCTTCTCTCACTAGCATAGGCATTTTCTATTAGTTTAAGTAAGTTTGCATTAAGTTTTCTATCACATGGAAAGTGTTCTGATACCTGAACTCAACATAAGGTACTCGATTATTAGAATAATGTAAGACTTCTAGGTCTGTCTAATACATGGACAGTGTTTACAAGAGTGCTTTGTGTAGAGGTCTTTGTATCTCAGGATTATTTCTCTAAGAGAGATATAATAGAGGTTTTTCATAATACAATTCTGAAACGTATGAGGTTCTTAAGTAGGGAATTAGTGGACCAAGAAAAATGAGTATTTCTAAGACTCTTGATATTTATTTCCCAATTACCTTCTAAAAAAGGAGCAAGCTTCATTTCTGTTGGAACTATAGAGGTTTGTCTTTCTTATGTAAATTTTGCTAGCGTTGAATACTATCATTTACAAAAATTTGTTTCTAGTTTGAAGCAAATCTGGCAACCCATTTTCAAAAAAGAAAGTTAATTTTCTTAACTGGTGCTTTAGGTTCCTTTAGGCTGGGTGATGTGGGGTGCAAGTCGGAGCAAAACCAGTCAATTCCAAGCAGTTGCAGGTGAGACAAAGGCTCTAACTTTACAACCAAAGCATCTCCAGCTGCAGGGAGAGGCAGGGTGTGTCCATTTGGAGGGAGTGGGTGGGGGCATAGGGCCATGCAACCCACCCAAAATAGACATTTGTTGGAAATCAAATTTTATGTTTAAAAGTTATTTGACATTTACTTTCATAACTCTGTATCAGAGCTATATATATTTGTAATCTTAAAGTAATGATTCAACTTTTTCTTATACTTTTGCTTCAAATTATTTATATTCAAAAATGTATAAATAGTTCAGTTGGAGAACCTCAAACCAAATGAGACTAGATAACAGCTATTTTGAAATACAGAAATACCATAGACCATTGAAGAAGCAGCAGAAAGATGTCTTTTGGAAACTTTACATACTTGGAGCAAATAAATTTGAATGCAACATTCTTTATTATGACCCAATTGTATATGCTGAGGAATAACGATCTAACATATAATTAGTAATAAGCACTAATCAGGCATGGAGAGACAACTCGTGGAGCTACCACATCATTTCCTATAGGTGCCTTTTCTTCTGTGATACTAAGTAGACTCCAAGCATGACCATACGTGGCAGCCCTCCCTGTTGAAAAGAGGAGGTAAAATTAGTGGCAAAGATGCAGGAGATGTGGTCACTGGCAATTTTAAGCATGTGTTGCAGGTAGTACAAACATCTGTGGAACAGGTTAAGAATAATTTTCCTCAATTGAGAGGGAAGAAGTCTTAAATTAAACTCTATATAACAACCTTAAATATCAGACAAGGCTCAGAAACCCCCCAGTCCTTGTTGATATGTTTCTTAATCCTCTTACCTGCTACCTATTATATATTCCATGCTACAGAACCGAATTATTTAACTATGGAGAAATAAATGCATTCTTAATCCTATAGTTATCATTCTAGAAGGGAATTTTTCTTGATGATCATTTCAGTTTCCATTGAAACATTCTTTTTGTGACACTGTCACAGTCAGTAAGTATCATGAACAGAAGGTGTTGTCCTTCAGTAGGGGACAGAGCCGGTGCATTACCTGATCTAAGCTGGTGTTTTGTGACATTTCAATAAATTAGTAATACTGTGCTTTCTGGGGAAAAAAGATTCCATCATTTCTAAAATGTAATTTTAAAAATCTCATTTAAGGAAAGCTCAGAATGGTTATTTTTTTTCAGATCCACTGACTTATTAAGTCAGATCATTCTCTGATAATTCTGCACTGAATAATACTCACACTAATATCCTGATCATCCTCAAACAATAACCATTGTCATGGTAACTACCTATCATGGGAAAACAAACAGTGCAAATGAACTTCTTCCATAGCTTTAATTATGCAAATAGAAAATTGAAAGAGTTCATTTTAAGGAGTCAGTTTCCTATTTAAGTATTGACTAAAGTAAATGACTCAAGCAGTTCTCCACCTCTGACTGTTGATATGTTTAGATGTTAACATGATTATGTCTGTCTAGATTTGTGTTGACATTATATACAGGAAACAATTTAAATTTCCGCTTAATGTTTTACTTTAAAGCACAGTAATGGAAGTCCAACTCAGTTGTTTTAGTAAATTATTCTGAATCTGTTTTCTGAAGTCAGTGCATATGAATTAGTAAGTGACCACTATGAAGTGAGCTACTGATTTTCTGCTTCTAATACAATCGATTTGATAGTTGGACAGGAAAAGTTAGGGCTGCTATTACAGACTTATTTATTCATGTAATTTATATTAATAAAGTACCTGGAATATGTACTGCATGCTATTTAGGGTACTCAGATGAAAATTAGATGCTTATACCATTAAGACTTACTTGGAGACATAAGATAAACAGCTAATTACAAGGTGGTGTGGGCCATGTGTACATCACTGGTGTAAGTGAGGTGAATGAACCATGTTCAAAGATATGTTATCTGCTATCAACATGAGATCTTGCAGTTTGGATAAAAGTTTCACAGTGGAGAGAAGTTGGAAGTTTAGAAAGAAAAGACAGATTAGGGAGGTCAGCGATAGGCTCCTTAGAAGACATTTGAATCCACATGAGTTACCTAGATATTTACAAACCAATACATAGAAAGTTATTTCTTCTTATCACTATTCAAATGGAGATTTTCTACAGGGGTCCAGAAAAATCAGAAAACATAAGAAATAAGATATTCCTAAAGAAATAAAAGGAGAGACAGATCATGTAGCCTGCATGCAAGTATTGATGTCATAATCCTCTTTGGAAATCTGAACACCTAGGAACAATATGGCAGATAATATGTACACACAGAAGAATCAGGATGAAAAGCCACAATAATGGCATTCTTAAGGAAGACTTTTATAGTCCGCTTGATCAGATAGGTGCTAGGATCAAGGCGTTTTCAGAGTCACAGAAGTGAGGGGTAGTAGGAATGGGGGACTTAAGCATATGCTGAATGGATCACTCTTCTAAAAGCACAGGATGTAGTAAACGCTTAGCTTTTCTTGAACAGTAACAGGAACATTGAGAAAACAGCTGTTTTGGCATAATTCTGACAACCATGGAAAAAAGATTAGATATGTAGATGAGAAGAAACTCTTAGTAGAAAACAGTCATGTTATACTGGAGAAACATATAGCAAACTAGACACTATTGAACATTATTAGAAGATATTTTACTCTTCCTAAAAATATGCTGTGGAAATAGAAAGCATAAAAGGATAACTATGTTCTGATAAAGGGGATCTTAAAAGGGGGATTTTATTCAAGTATTTAAAGATTTGACGTAATTTACTTGTCAATATAAGCATACATAATCAATTGCAAAGGTGTTTTTTGAGATATTTTTTAAAAACCATAACTAATATAAAGTTAAAAAGAGTTAAATACAATTTAAAATGTGGAAGAGACAAACAGAGTGTATACAAGGTTAAAGGCAGAAGAATTGACATTTTCTTAGTATGATACAAATAAGACAATATTTTGAAGTCATGTTTTATCTGACAAGTGGGAAAACATAGGATGATGGGTGTATTGCCTGTGGGAAGATGGCATATTACTACAAAATGGGGGAAAGAAAGCAGAACAAATTGACAGTGATCTTCAAAACCAGAAGAAGAGTGTTTCATTAAGGAGTGAATGAAGTTCAAGATGAGGGCATGTTAGGATAATGTTAAGTCCTTAGTTAACTATTCTGTGACGGAGACATGAAGACTTGTCAGTAATCTCTACAAGAATTCTGGAGAAGAGAAGTAGTACAGAAAGTTGGGGGTAAAAAAGTACGCATATGTTGACAAGAAGAGGCATTATGAATGACATTTCTGTAAGTTTGATGCTGTTTCCTGTTGATATGCTCATTCAGATTATTAATGTGTGGTTGGTACACTTTAGGGAAGACTACAGTTGTAATGGTGTTTGGAGATGAAGTCTTTGGAAGGTAATTGGGTTAGATGAGCTGAGAGTAAAGTCCCCATGATGAGACGTTCACCCTTATAAAAAGAAGGAAAGACCAGAGCCCTCTTTCTTTCGACCTCCTGAAGATACGGCAAGAAAACAGCTGCCTGAAAACCAGGATAAAGGCCTTCACCCAATACTCACTCTGCTGGCATGTTGATGTTGGACTTTCCAACCTCCAGAAATAAAATGTGTTGGTCAAGTCACCCAGTCTACAGTATTTTGTTATGGTAGCCCAAACTAAGATGGCACTGTGTTATAATTTTTCTTTATATGTCCATATCCCTACCAAACTACAAATAAAGCTTTTCTTATTAGTATATTTAGCCTTCATATAGAGTGCATTGCCCAGAACTAAATGTCCCATGGATATTTTTGAATGAATAAATAAATGAATAAATACTGGAAGTGCTGGCTCCCAGAAGAGGAAGTTGATTCATTTTCTGTTGTCACAATGACATAATGTTGAAAGTCAGGAGAAAACTACAGTTTTTTTTTTTTTAAAGCAATTACTAGGTATCAAGAGCTATGAAGGATATTTTATTACCTCCATTTTACAAATGAGAAAACTGAAGTTTAAGAAACACTAAGCTAAGTTTTTTGTGGTCTCACAGGTAGAGAGCAAGAAGGTTAGGGTTTGAGAGCAGATACACAATGGCTATATTTGTCTATTCAATGCCTATGAAGGGGTCTCTTTTCTATGGTACTTCCTTGCATGCAAACAAGGATTTTCATAGTAATTAAGATATTGGGGAAGTTATTGGACTTCCTTAGGATGTCTCCAAGAAAAATTGAGAGACCAATAAGAATTAATGTTTCTATTTAATAGCCTCCCAACAAGAAATGAAGAAAAGAATATAGAAATCTTTGAGTTTAAATTACTAAATTATCTTAAACTGAGCACGTTTTACCTAAGTAGGAAGAAGACCCTATCTACTAGGAATTGGGAATTGATTCAGCTTTGTCATTAGGTGCTTCCAAAGGTTGTGGGCTTTCAGGTAGATGTCACCTTCGAGCACTGGAAGTATTTTCTCTCCCAAAATATCAGCTTCCATCTGAGAAGTCTTAAGATGGGAGGGGACTACCCTTAACGTAAAATTAAAGAAAAAATCAAATAAAAGCAATGATAAAAGCAAACAACAGCAAGATCAATCATTTTTATGGCTTCTTGCTCAACCTCTGAAGTCAATACTGTACAAGTGTCACTCCATCAAGGTATCAACATTTCCAGAAAGGCAGTAGATATAGGAAGACAGGTTTTAATGGGAACAGCCCTGAGAAAAGAAGGTACTCGCTCTGAAATCTCTTATAGAATAAAGAAATCAGGAGCTTTTGCTGAATTTTATATTTGGGGTGACACTGAGGGATATTGTGTATTTAAGTATATTTTTCCAATTAAATGTTACTTTCCATGTCCAATAATGAATGGCTAAGTGTTACTTTATAAATCTTGGTAAACTTATTGATACTACCCAAAGACCAGGAGAGATCCTCGTGCTTTCTACCCAAGGTATGGTCGGGAATGGCAGCCATGGTATTTCCTAGGAGTCTATTAGGAATGCAGACTTCTAGACCAGACACCAGACACACTGGAAATCTGCATTTTGATAAGGTTCCCAGTTAGTTGAGAGCACTTGACTCAGTTACGGTTTCTACTTTCCTTCCTTTCTATTCAGAAGTTGTTGTGTTATATAGGTTTTCCCCACCACTAGCAGATTTCTCCCCCTAGTTTTTAAAATGAGTTTATTACAATTAACTGTGGTGGGCTCTTAGGGAAGGCACATAGATCTCTTAGCCTTCTGCAGCTCACCAATTCACTCTTTTCAAATACCTATTTTGAGATCAGATCTGGGCCTACATACACATACATATATACACATAAGATAAATATACAACATAAAGTGAAAAGTAAAAAAAAAATGCACCATACATTTTCTTAGGTATGATGGATGATGCTAGCTGGTTTTTACAAACTTGTTTTGTCTTCTATTATACCTACAGTTAGAATGAAATTCAATGTCATGAGGAATGAAGTCACTGGTCTGGCATGAAATAGGGTCTGCATTCTGACTCAGAGCCCAGCCGAAAATGATCCTTCTCTAATACCTTAGCAGCTTTGAGCTGGCTCTGTCATCTGTATCAGTCAAATGTTACTGTGTAACAAGCACAGCAAACATAACTTATTAGCTCCTGACTCAGTGAGTAAACAATTTGGATGGGTCTCAGTTGAGCTATTCTATTTACCTTGCCTGGGTTCACTCAAGTCACTGTAGTCAGCTTGTGAATCATGTGGAGAGTTGGTTGATCCTGGATGGCCTTATCCATGTCTAGCTTTTGGCGAGGGTGAATAAGCTACATGTTGTCAGCAGGCTCACTCAAGGTTTTCACATGGCAACTGGGTTCCAAAAAACAGTAAGTCCCAGTGAAAAAGCATTTTTCAAGCTTCTGCATGAATCATGCTTGCTAAGGTCCCATTAGCTAAAGCAAGTCACAAGGCCAAGTCCAGATTTGAGGGGTGAGATGTAGATTCTATCCCTTGATAACAGATGCTATAAAATGCTGAAGCCATTTGTTACCACATCATCTCTCTGTTCCACGAGAATGCATAGGTTTTACAAAGTTGTACCTCTTTTTATGGAAGTATTTTTCTATTTTCAGACAAGGACCCCATGTCAATGAAACTATCAAGGGACACAAATATCCTAAGAGTCCTAAGGTCATGGAATATGGTAAGAGACAGAAGGCACAACTTTGAGCAGCCTCAGGAATGGACACTTTGTTATTTACTCTGAAAGTCCACTTCCTGTTTTTGCACTGAGAAATCTCTATTTGGGAGTGGAACCCTATTTTGTCTTGTTTATTTCACTTCTGTTGCATCAGTAAAACCTGCACCTGTTTGTTCTGGCATTGAGAGCAGCTGTCTGCTCTGTGGCAAGATTTCCCACCTGGGTAGCTGAGCTGTCTCTCAGTGGCAGACACCTTTGTCAGCGCTGTTGGGAAATGAGCATCTTGGCTAATTTGGGTGCTTCCCTTTGGACTTTGTGAAATAGGACAGAAAAGGAAGTGTTTGACTCCCAAATGCATACTGTGAGAAGTTTCCTCAGACATACACAGTGAGTGAGAACAGCATCAGAGAGAAGGTGGGTGGGTGGTGTGTGATATGAAGAGGCATTAATAATTGATGTGGATTGTGAGGTAGAAGGAAGAATAGATATCAAGGGACTTTGATTGTGTCATAGCAACCATGTGAGCAAAGCCTTCATAGTTTGTATGATGGAAAAATACCTGATACGTGGAAATAAAGATATTATTTTCCTATGTTAGACTCTGTGTACCTGAGATTATGTATAATTATATATACAATTATACTATAATTATATATACCTATTTCATATATTTGTTGCAGTTTAAAATCATATTTATGAGTGTATGATTGGGGCTGCAGTTGGGGTTGTTTTGGAGCTTTATCATGTTATAGTGAGTATCAGTAGCTTGTCCTGTGTTACACCGCAGAGTATATTCTATGGCACGTATGTCTCACCATTTGTTCTTCCATTTTCTTATTGATGAATATTTGAGCTATGTTTGGTTCTTGATTATTGTGAATATATTTGCTATGAGTAAATTTTTGTGAGTCTTGGAGTGGATGAAGCTAATATTTCTCAAGTAGGTACCTAGGGGTATGATTGCAAGGTTATATGGGAAATGTATAACTAAGTATACAAGGAGTTGCTAGACTATTTTCTGACGGGGTTATACAATTTTTCACCCTTACTGGCCATGTACAAGAGTCTTGCTTGCTCTGTAGTCATCCCAGTGAGTATGAATTAATGTCTCAGTGGTTTTAATTTGCATTTCCATGATCAACTCTGTTGTTTTCTTTTTATATCTTTATATTTTTAAGTTGTAAGGGTTCTTTATATATTTGTGAACAAATGCTTCACCACTGAGATATTAATGTGAATAAGTGTATATATGTATATATGTATTTATTATATATGTTATAATAATATGGTAAATTTACTATATAATAATATTTTAAATCTTCTAGTAGGGCTTGCCTTTTTTCTCTTACCTCAATGATGTCATCTGAAGAGCAGAAAAATTTAATTTGAAATTCAATTTATTTTTTCTTTTTAATACTTACTACTTTTGTGTCTTCTTTAAAAAACCTTTCCCTAATACAAGGTTGAAAATATTTTCTTCTATGTTCTCCTCTGAAATGTTTATAAATTTAGCTTTTGTGTGTATTTACATTACATTTCAAATTAATTTCTGTGTAGTATGAGGGAAAAGTCAAAAATTTTTATACAGATATTAAGTTTTGACAGCACCATTTTTTCTTTTTCTTTTTTTGTTGTTTTTCAGTTATAGTTGTCCCTATTTTCCACCCATTGCTCTCCCCTACCCCGTCCAACCCCCGCTCCCAAAAATAATCCTATCTGTATTGTCCTTGTCCATGTTCCCCTTCTTTCCCCCATTATCCCCCTCTCCCTTCCCCTCTGTTCCCTGTCTGTTCTCCGTTACCATGTCTTTGTTTCTTTTTAGCCGTTTGTTTGTTTTATTTATTAGGTTTCATTTACAAGTGAGATCATATGGCATTTGTCATTCACTGCCTGGGTTATTTCACAGCATAATGCTCACAAGTTCCATCTATGCTGTTGCAAAGGGCAGGAGTTCCTTTTTTTTTTTTTGTGCTGTATAGTATTCTATCATGTAAATGTACCACAGTTTTTTGATCCACTCATTTTCTAGTGATGGGCACTTAGGTTGTTTCTAGCACTTGACTATTGTAAAAAGCACTGCTATGAACATAGAGGTACATTGGTTCTTTTGAATTGGTATTTCAGGATTCTTAAGGTATAATTCCAGCAGTAGAATCGCTGGATCAAAATGCAGTTGCATTTTTAATTTTTTGAGGAAATGCTACACTGTTTTCCACAGTGGCTGCACCAGTCTGCATTCCCACCAATAATGTACTAGGGTTCCCTTTTCTCTACAACCTCGTCATCACTTATTGTTTGTTGGTTTGTTAACGATGGCCATTTTGACCAGTGTGAAGTGATATCTCATTGTGGTTTTAATTTGCATCTCTCTGATGGCTAGTGAGGCTGAGCATCCTTTCATATGACTATGGGTCCTCTATGTCCTCCCTGGAGAAGTGTCTGTTCAGATCCTTTGTTCATTTTTTAATTGGATTGTTTGTTTTCCTGGAGTGGAGTCATGTGAGTTCTTTATATATTTTGGAGATGAAACTCTTGTCTGAAGTATCATTGGTAGATATGTTTTCCCATACAGTTGGTTCCCTTTTTCTTTTCACTAATGTTTTCTTTAATCTTGCAGAAGCTTTTTATTTGATGAAGTCTCATTTGTTTATTCATTATATCCCTTGCCTGAGGGGACATATGAATTAAAAATTTGCTTTGGGGTATATCTGAAACTTTCCTGCATATGTTCTCCTCTAGGACTTTTATGATGTCATGACTTACATTTAAGTCTTTTAATCATCTTTAGTTTATTTTGGTGTATTGTGTAGCATAGTGCTCTAGTTTCATTTTTTAATGTGTGCCTTCCCAGGTCTCCCAACACCGCTTATTGAAGAGGCTATTTTTAATCTATTTTATGCTCCTACCCCCTTTGTCAAATATTAATTGACCATAGAGACATGAATTTATTTCTGGGCTTTCTAATCTATTCCATTGATCTATGTGTCTGTTCTTATGCTAACACCAGACTGTTTTGATTACAGTGGCCTTGTAGTATAGTTTGATATCAGGTATTGTGATTCCCCCTACTTTGTTCTTCTTTGTCAAAATTCCTGAGGCTCTTCAGGGTCGTTTATGGTTCCACATACATTTTTGAAATACTTGTTCTGTATCTGTGAAATACGTCATTGGTATTTTAATAGAGTTTGCATTAACTCTATAAATTGCTTTGGGTAATATGGACATTTTAATGATGTTAATTTTTTCCAGTCATTTATTGAAGGGACTATACTTTCAACATTGACATTTGTGGACACCTTTTTAAAAAATCAGTTGACCCTATATTTGTGATTTATACTTAGATTCTCTATTTTTTTTCCACTGATTTAACTTTATACCCATGCAACACTGTTCATAATTCCAGAAAGCTGGGAAATCTGATAGCATAAGAATTTCCATCTTTTTCCTCTTTTATAGAATTGTCTTGACTATCGTGAAGTCCATGAGAGACCTTGCTAAATTTGCTTGTACAATATAGAAGTTTGTGTTTTTAGACTCCTCAGAATATTCTACAGAATAAATTATGTCATCAGTAAATATATTAACATGTCTTTTGTATAACTTCATGTTTATTATTTTTCTCACTTTATTATATTACCAATACAATATTGAATAAAAATGGTGACTGTGGGGATCATTGCCTTGTTACTGTTTTTTAGGCGGAAAGTATTTAGTCATCAAGTGTGTGTGTGTGTGTGTGTGTTTGTGTGTGTGTATACATATGCACATATGTATATATGAGTATATATATAATATTTTATTTATTTATTTTTAGAGAGAAAGGAAGGGTTGGAGAAATAGAAGGAGAGAAATATGGATGTGTGGTTGCCTCTCACGTGCCCTCAACTGCCAACCTGGCCTGAAACCCAGGAATGTGCCCTGACTGGGAATTGAACTAGCAGCCCTTTGGTTTGCAGGTCAGCACTCAGTCCACTAAGCCACACCAGCCAGGGCCATCCTCATCCTCAAATATTTCTTATGATATTAGCTATAATTTTTTCTTTCAATACTGTTTATCAAGTTGAAGTTTCTTTTTATTCCCAGTTTCCCTAAAATGTTTCTCATGAATGGATATTGAATTTCAGGTGATTATTTGAATATTCTTGTTAGTTCTGTCATGGTAGTGAGTTATGTTAATTGATTTAAATATTTTGAACCAACCTTGCATTACTAAGATCATTTGCAATAGATGCACTGATATGTAATCCTTTTATATATTGCTGGATTCAATATTTTAATGTTCTACTGTATTCAGTTTTTTTAACAGTTTGCTGAGAAATCAATTTGCCAACATTGTTTTGAGGTTTTTTACTTCTATGTCCTTTGACCTATAGAATATCATTCTAGAACATTCTAAAACATTCTATAAATGATATATTAGAAGAAATAAAAGCAATTCCATTTGTGAGAAACAGAAACAGCAATAATATTTATTAGAATATGTGATAAATTTTTAACAGAATTTTTAAAAATTATTATATAATTTTATTTTCATCAAAATCCTATCAAGTTGATATTCAAGTGAATGATTATATTTTCTTTAAGGTTACATATCTCCTAAGTAGTCAAGAAAGAATTTGATTTTAGGTCTATTAAGATCCCAAAGCTACATGTTTAGTGAGTTAAAGCCAATTATTGTAAAGACCATAAAAGATTGTATGCTCATCAAAAAAAATTATTCTTAATTATCTGTTGTAATCATAAAAAAAGAACATGATAGGTGACATGTTCCAGCACTAAGCCAAAGACCTCCTCTCTTTAGGCATTGCTTATACAATTTAAGGAGAGAACTGTAAAACTTTGTGGTTTAGAAACTTCTACTATAATTAGTAATATGTGGAAAAATCATGATAACATATTCCTAAGCCATATTCATTCTAATAACAGCTGGATTTAAAAATAAGTATGCGTGATAAACTAATTTCAATGATTAGCATTATCATAAAATTAATTTGATCACAAACAGTTTGAAGTGATTGGTTATTCTTCTCCTAACTTCATATGCAGTAGGTTTAAGTATTGCCCTTCACTGAATTTCTCAAAGCAACGAAACAGGCATTTATTTGAGAATCAGCCTGAAAAAAAATAAAGATTTACATACTTGCCATGCCAATATTATATTTATCTGTACTATTTCACCATGGAATGTATGGAATGCAGCTATATCAAGAAATTGGTTTAGTTCTCAATAGTTCTCAAGAAAGAAAGAAAAAAATTGTAGTTGCTGTAGTTTTTTTCTTTATTGGCAAGACACCAAAATATCTTACTTTAGCGTTCAGAATGGTAATTAACTTACTCAGAGCTAATAGTTTGGTACACTAACTTTTTTCCATAGCACCTGAAATAAGAGTGAACAAAACAGCACTTCTCTCTATAATTGCCTTGTAATTATTTTGTAAGCTTTAAGCATTTACCTTTCACCAAGTATAGAAGTAATTACATAATCCTGTATGTCTTTTAAATTCCATTTGTTTTGCTTCTTTTGTTATAATTTAATCTCAAAGTCTTTGCTGAAAAGGGGGGAACAAAACAAAACAAAACAAAACAATAAAAACAAAACAATGGCCCAATAGCATTTTTCCTAAGTGAATCATTTTCTATGCTCATCATTTAATTTTTTTAAAGATTTTATTTATTTATTTTTAGAAAGAGGGTAAGAGAGGGAGAGAAACATCAATGTGTGGTTGACTCTCATGTGGCCCCCACTGGAGACCCAGCCCACAACCCAGACATGCCCTGACTGGGAATTGAACTGGTAACCCTTTAGTTTGCAGTCCATTCTCAATCCACTGAGCTACACCAGCCAGGGCTTTGCTCTCATTTTAGTGGTGTTTATTCCAGAATGGTTTTCTTCCCCATCCATTTGTTTATAAGGTTAGTAACAACAAGATTAGGAGAATATTATCTTTCTGGATTTTGGGGGGGAGGTATTATGGCATACTCCAGATAAATGTGTTTGAGTATAGATTTGTTTGATCGTAGGCACTCTTGTTTAGTTCAGTGTAGACAGTCTCGTCGTTTGGATCATGATGGTCATCTCACACTAGGTGCAGATGCTTGGACATGCGACCTGTGCAGTCTCACAGAGCCCTGTGTGAGGTTCAATGCTCTGCTGTTGCTGAATTGAAAGCCTTGATAATTTTTGGACAAGGAGTCTACATTTTCATTTTGCAGTGGGCCTCAAAAATCATGTAGGCAGTACACACACACACACACACACACACACACACACACAGTGTCATCAGATGTATGGCAACATCATGTGGTCTAATAAACATCTAAGTGGATTTTCTGAAGGAGTGGGCTCAAAAAAGTATTTGAAGAAAAATGGCCAAAAGTGTTCCAAATGCCATGAAAGCTATAAACCCAGGGATTTGGGATGCTTAATAATGCCAAAGCCCAGAAAACATGAAGAAAACCATACCATGGCACATTGTGATGGTTAATTTTTATGTGTCAACTTGACTGATTCCTGGGGTACCTAGATATTTGGTCAGACATTATTGTGGGTGTTTCTATGAGGGTATTTTTGGTTGAGATTAACATTTAAATTGTAGACTGAGTAAAGCAAATTGTTCTTTCTAATGTAGGTGAGTCTTACTCAATCAGTGGAAGGCTGACCCTCCCTCAGATGAGGGAGTGCTCTTGCCTGCCAACCTTCTAACTGGTACACTGGCTTTTTTTCTGCCTTTGGACTCAAACTGAAACACTAACTCTTCCAGGGTCTTCATCTCACATCAAATGGAGTGATGCTGATGTTGAATTTTGTATTATTTCTGTATGAGTAACATTACTTCAGTAGCCAGGTGTAATGCCACCTCTATCATTCAAATGCTCATGAATCAAAGCACTAATGAATATTGTTTTACATTGTGAGCTGTGAACAGATTGTTACATAAGAACATGTAGAAAGGTATATTTCCTGTGCCATGTAGAAAGGTGTATTTCCTGAGGCTTATGTGTAATGCTCAGAGATTTTCCTGAAATTCAAGAGTCTGGGGTTATTGACAATTTCTGCTGTATACCGAGATCATATTTGGAAGGGGTAAAATTTATAGTCATTCATTCATTTATTCGCAGAGTGTAATGGTATGGTGTTCCAACTTACACTTTATGTTGTAGCCAAGAGCATATTTTATTCAGGGCAGAGTTTAGTGCCTCCAAGACACTGCATTGGTTTCTTGCTCAAATGCATTGTCCCATTCCAACTGGATCAGTTTCATAGCATAGGTCAAATAAGCCTCTAGCAGTATAATAAAATGAGACATTTGAAATTTCTTTCTGAAAAAGCCTATGTCTGATATAGCAAAAACAATTTCTTGTATACCTCTGGGACTTACTAAGAACCAAGTGCAGGCTGTATTATTGCTTTATGAATGTATTTTGGTAATTTTGTAAATATAATTGCACTGTAAAACCTGTGTACTCAAAATGATCAGTCACATCCAGTCAGAATTAAATTTTCAAACAGCAAAGCACGTGAGTAGTGGCATTGAGGGAACAGTGAAGGAGGCAGATGTGAACAAAAAAATTTGGGGCACACAGTTCTAGCACAGATATTTGAGAGGAAGGTACACACGCATGAGAACGTACTTGACAGATATAACAATGAAGAATTTATGACCCAAGATATCTAGTTTTGATGAGATGAACTGAGGGACACATCATACAGATTTGTAAGTGGAATGCATTTTTTTTTTAATGAAAAAAGAATCCTATGGCTTTTTTTCTTAGAATCCTGTTGTTTTAAATCACAAGACTGGCTTGCCACCATTATAAACACCCAGCTCTAGTGTGATTCCACTTTACTGCCATATCCCCAAGACTTTACTCTGCATCCGAATATAGCTACTCAGACCAAAGCCTTGGAAACTTCCCACAGGAATAGTTCCCTCTGTTCCCATCTTCACTGGATAATGGGACAGGTTTGTCCCTCACTACATCCACTATTATTTTTCAGTTCTCATTATTATACCTTTAATTCTATCTTACCCATTTATTTCTAGTCCTTTGCAATTTCTCTTCCCAGTTACAAACGATTATCTCCCTTTTATTATGATTTTCCCCTAATCATCTTCTATTATCTCTTATTTTAGTACTTGGCTTTCCCTCTTTGATGTCTTTTAGTTTGAACTTCAGGTAATTTGACCCTTTTTGTTAATTCTTTGACTTCTCATAGATCCATTATCTATTCTTCTCTTTTTCCATCTTTCATCTTTTTCTATATATTGAAATTCATACAATTGTATGGTTTGCCTGTAGCCAGCAGGGTGATGAGCTGTGGAGAGCTGTCAGAGGTGAACAAACAGGCTTTTATGATGAAAGGTCAAAGTAGAGCACACACGAAGTTAAAAAAAGAAGCGTCTATTACAGGATTTAGAGAATTGAATGTGCGTGACATGATTCCTGAAAAAAAAGGAAGAAAATACATTGAGTAGGTAATGACATCATGGCAAGAGGAAAGCACCATTTATCTCATCAAAGCTTAGTGAACTTAAAAGTTAAAATCACATAAAGCAATTGTTTCAAAATAGTTTGTTGGGTAGTTAGCTCAGAAAAATCAGCATCTGAAGTCCATATGCATACACCAGAAGCACCAGGTGTTGGCAATAGCACCTGACCCAGGAGGCAGGAGATTTTACCACTTCTCTAACTTTTTTATTTTGACTTTTACTTTTTTCTCTACAAAATGAAATTAATAGACCTTATTGAAATAGTTTTAGACCCTAGACTCAGACTGTAGCCATACTTGTAGGTGGCAGCGTCTGGAAGAAGCTTTAAAGCTTTCTATCGATATAGAGTTTTAATTTTATTTTTTTATTTATTGGTTTTTACACAGAGAGAGGAAGGGAAAGTAAGAGAGAGAAACATAAATGTGTTGCTCCATCCATTTATACATTCATTGGTTGATTCTTGTGTGTTTCCTGACCAGGGATTGAACCCACAACCTTAGTGTATTGGAATGGTGCTTCAACCAACTGAGCTACCCAGCCAGGGCCTCTTCATATATTTTTGAATAGATTTGAATGCAAATCTGGTTTTCTTTACTACTATCCTCAACTGCTTCAATAGTCATATATTTTTTAGAAGACTTCACTATACTCACGCATCTAAGAAAAAATCATGGGGTATAAAATTGCAAATTATTTTGGAAAAAAGTAATTCCTACCAGGAATCTTAATGCATACTCTCTTTGGCTCAGTAATTCTACTTCCATAAATATACACAAAGAAAAGAAAGCCCAAATCCAAATACAGGGGGAAAATCATAACGTGAAGATGTTAAATACAGTGTTTCCTTAAAAGAAGAAAATTTTTGAAATGATCGCAATATAAAATAGTAAGAAAATGTTTAAATAAATTAACACCCATGCTTGCTACTGCCATGAAGCATGTTTGAGAAGAGTTCTAACATAAAAAAAAATGGTTTATTATATATTTAGGTAAAAAGTATGTTTTAACAATATATAAATAACATAACTGTGTTTAAAATGCTTAGAAAGAAAACAGAAAGATATTCATCAAAATATTGTAATTGCTTTGTTAATCTAGATGGGTTTAAGTACTTCTGTATTCTCTAAATTTTCTATTATAAGACTGCTATTTTTAATAGAGAGAATAGTGTCATACTCTTCTAAATAAGTCTGCTCTAGCTTATTAGGAAATTCCCTGCATTTCTTCAATGCAGCAGGATTATATTTCTGAAAATCAAATGCAATGCCCTGAGGGGTGTTTGAGACTTATAAATATGAAACCCAAACTAAACCAAACCAAATGAAATCCTGCCAAAGTTTCCCTTCCCCTCTCGACAGGATTATACTTATTGCCCTGAATTTTATTTTTTAGCATTTTATTACCTGTTGCATAATATAGGAAATAGTAAAGTAATTGGCTTTTATTTATCTGGAATTTTATTTACCTAAATATGTGTTTGCAGGTCTTGCATTTTCCTCTTATATGTCTTGTGATATTTTGCTACCTCCATTTCTTGGACAGAGCAAATCATTTATTTGCTGAAGCGCTTTGGTGGGTAGAGTGCTGTCCTTCTTAGACCTGTGGCTTGCCCAGGTTAAAGAACTCTGGATGCTTCTTGTTTGTAAATGTCCTTTCTGGAAAACCAAATCATTAGATGCAGTGATGTAGAAAAAACCAGTTGGAAGATGAGGGAGGAAGTAGAAAAACAGGCATTACTATTACCCCGTGTGACATGGTAACACAGAAAATGAAATTTCAGGGATATTTTTGGTTCTTATTTACTGTGATACTAACCAAAGTTGTGGTTGCCTTGCAACTCCTTAAACTACTGAACATCTAGGTAGCAAACAAAGTAGTTACTTCATTCTCTTTTACTCCACCATGGAGTCAGGGAAAATTAAGTCATGCTAAGGATAGATCACACTTTCCATGCCTTTTGTAGATGGCTTTGGAGTAACCTAATTTCTTCAGTCACACCATTTTCTCAAGTCATTATTATTATTATTTTAATTTTACTAAATGGCACAACTCAAAAGAATCAACCATATTCAAAAGATAGACTTTTACAAGAGCAAAGTAGAAAATACAAATTGAGATAATATAAGAGGAATTTCATACTCTTCTCCAAAAATAAAAATAATGGGTTCATTATATTTATAACTTCCTGTGAGGTATTTCTTTATGATATTACTTTCAGCTCCCTGACTTCTAGGAATGGGGGCAATCACTAGATGGTAGAACCAGCAGTGTTTTCTCATCACCCTGCTACAAATTGGAATGCACTACATACAGAGCTGGGAGATGGCGACTGAAGCACTACGCCTCCTGAACTAACATTTACTCCTGTGTAAAGACGAGGCATTATCACATGTTGTGGAGAACCTGCTGCTCAAGGTCAGACCAGCGGCATGAGCACCACATGGGAGCTCACTGAGACAAGCAGAGTGTCCAGGCCAGCTTTAACCCAGGTCAGTTTGTCTCACATTCCACAGATTTTCTGAGTCATAGTCTTCATTATAACAACGTCTCCAGGTGATTTGAAATACATCCTAACGCCACGTCTTGGCTCATGGCAAACACTAAAAATCAATCATCCTGTTTTTCTTCCATTGAACAGATAAGACTTTCCCCTTGTTTCAAAACAGATGGACGGTGTTTTCAAGGCTGCATAAAAAACCCAAGTGGCTAACTTTCAACTCCTCTTGTTATTGTGGCCTTTTCACAGGGTTGATGTTCTGTTCTTTGCAGTTGAACACTTGAATCTAACATCAATCCCAAAATGTGCTTAATTAGTAAAATTATGTGCATCATCTAACTCAGATTGCTTAGCTTTTTGAAGATTTTTATAAAACATTATATTCTATTCTAAACACTGAACACCTAAGACAGTATATTTATGCTAAAATTACATTAAATATTTGAGAAGTAAATAGAAAAATAAAGAAATTTAGGGGTAAATTCAAAATTTTTACAAAGTCTGGAATGTTTGTGGGCTTTGGATTTATGTTAAAGTCCTGTCTTTGATCCTCTCTAGCACATTACTTGCTACCATTTATAAAATATATGAATTAACTTATCCAGGGCCAGTAAGAATATTTACATTTGCCCCTCTGATGTTACACTTAACAGTTAATCTTTATATGGACAGGTATCTGCATTGACCCACATACAAATATGCGAAAAGTACTTCAATACATCAAGAAATCTATAATTTATCATACATCACCTCTCATTATAAGAATTAGGGAAAAGTTTGAATTGTTGAATAAATAGAATAAATAAATGCAATAAGATGATTATTTTCAAATACATACAGTGATTTAAATAAATCATTAACCAAGTCTTCCCAAGAAGAGATCCTCAGGGATCAGCTTTAATGAAAACTGAAGTTGCCTCTGTAATTAGCAATCATGTGCAAGCTTGTCTCACCTTAGTGATTGCAGGGTCCTTTCTCACCTGGTCAATGTTGGCAACAATCTATAATCTCCTGCTCCTACAACACGCTGTGAGCAAGAGTGTCAGCCTCCCCAAAGGTGTCGGTGGATGCTGAAGTCCCCGTGTGAAAAAGACAAGCCTGCCTCGGAATTGTACTGACCCCAGAAATTTTTTTCTTCCTTTTAACACACTACTGAGAAAAGTTTCAAATGACAACTTTCATCCAAGAAAAATTCTCTCACAATTTAGTGGAGCCCAAATTGACAAACTTGTCGGTTAGAAAACCTGGCAATCACCTTCTTCATCAAGTAATGAAAAATATAATTATATCGTGTAAATCCCTGAACATTTCTTTCCTTGGCAAAATCTGTAGGTTGAGCCACATGATGCAAAGTCTAAGTCCCAGAACCCTGAGTCTTGTAAACTTGGCTTAGCTATTGTCTGCCTGTTACCTGGGGAGTGGCAACTCTCTCTCTTGCTCACTGCTGCATCTCTGCTGAGAAGAGTAGCTACCTTACATATTTGTTGAATGAACAAATCTATTGTCAGTCTCTCCACAGGGAGAATTGAGAGCAGAGCCTCCCAGCTGGAATGACCCATCCCAATGATAGCCCCATTTGGTGACAGATCTGCTGAAATGTTATTCCCCTCAGCCCTGAGGATAGCAGGGCAGGGCTTGGGGCAGCAGGACCTCTGGAGGCAATCAACAATCCCTTAGTGGCTTCTTCCATTAGTTCAGTGGCTACACTAAAAAGGTGTTGTTATTTTGTGTGTGTGCCATGGCATGAAAAATGTTGCAAAGGCATTCTTTCGAGTAAAAGTGATAAACACAAAATGTCTGCAGGGAACGGGCAGATGATTTGAGTTCATCAGTCCTGGTATAAGTACCAGCTAGCTGATTGTTCGAGCCCTGGTTTAGAGAGCAAACAGAGTGGCCATCAGAGTATTCTATCAAACTGCAGTGATCAGAGAAACTCAAACCCTGAGGGGATGAAATACAAATGTACAATACAGAAAGTGAACATCTTCATGGAATTACTAATATATTTCTGTTCTAAGTTACACAAATATCAGCCTCTGGAAGGTACAGATTTAGAATGCCTGTTGGTTTTATCCCCTGACCTTTTACCCTTTTTGGTCCTCATCTTTTCGCTACGCTCGTTTTGCCAGTTTTATTACCAATGACTTCTAATTCCAGGTGCAGATGTCTATGCACACACTGATTTACATAATACGCTTTACTGTGTGGCCCCATCATGTGTTTTTCGTTAGTGACACCACAACTTTTTCCTCCACACCGTCTTCTATGGAAGTGCCTATAAAGTGCCAGACATTATACTAATCTCCAGGGAAAAAATTAATATGATAGGCTGTGCATCTTGAGAAGCTCACATTCTAGTAGAAGGAGACCATATGATAAAACTTTAATTAAAATAATAGTAAACTTTTATAGAGCACTAATTGGGTACTAGAAATTATTCTAAGCAATTTTGCATTTATTATCTCATTTAATCCCCCTGAAATACATGTTCAGATGCTATGTACCGATGTAAATTTTCTGAAATCTACCATAAGGATGCTAGGCCACTAGAACAGTAAATTCCAAGATACTAGGCAGTCTTGATACATTTTTATGTAACTTTCTTACTATGTACACTCAGCCACCCATCTACTTCCAGGCTCTCTATCATTCAAAACCCATAGGTACTTATATAGCCATGACAGGGGTTTGGGTATGGCATGCTTCCCTATATCAATGATGTGAGAAAATCTTAGGATATACTTGTGTGTGTGTGCATGTGCTTACATGCATATTTGTTCACATAAACTGTAATTTATTGAGTGCTGTCTATATACAAGAAGATCTGTGTAGGGTAGCTCTACTATGCACAATTGACCTTCAAAGTAAGAATAATAATCTGTTTTTCAAAAACTAAGCTAAGACCCTTGACCAGTGTGGCTCAGTTGGTTGGGCCATTGTCCCGCAAACTGAACGGTCATGGATTTGATTCCCATTCAGGGCACATGCCTGGGTTGTGGGTTTGGTTCCTGGTCGGGGTGTGTGTGAGAGGCAACCAACCAATCGATGTGTCTCTCTCACATCAATGTTTCTCTCTCTTTCTCCTTCCCTTCCCCCTCTTTAAAAATAAATTTAAAAAATCTTCTAAAAAATAAACGAGACTAAGAGGAGGTGGGCAATTTGCCCAAGGTTACATAGGTAATGAGTGCTAAAGATTAGATTTATACCCACACCTGACTCAAATCAGATTGGTCTTTTACCCATTGCCTCTTACTTAAGGTAATTTAGTCCAGCCATTCATCTGATGTTCATAACCTGTCTGCAACATCCCCAGCAGATGGTGAAAGGGCCCACATCTTTGAAATGGAAATGACAGGGTTCTTCTAGAGAAACCTTGGACTACTCTGAGCTTTGAAAGTTAAAATACTGTAAAGTTGAAGTCTTCTTAAGAGTAAACCTTTCTTCCAATGAAAACAGTTCAAATTCTATCCTTTGAACCATACAGAACTAGTTTACTTTTTCTTTTTTAGCAATCCCTTTTTTTTCTTTTCTGAACTTTGCTTTTTCCAAAGGAACTGCCTCAGGTTCTCCATCCGGCCCTCGGAGTGTAGAGTTGCAGCTCTCTGCCGTTTCCCCACTCCCGCCTGCACATGCCCTAAAGTAATATATGGAGGGTGATGCTCTCAGCTAACTCCTCTATTTATTTTCTCCTAGTAACAGATGCTGCTCTACCCCACATTCTGTGCAGCCACGGCCCTGAGAGTGGACAGTATTACCCCATCTCCCTGACAGTAGTGACCAATAAAAATGTTTTTATATGACTACAACATAGCCAAACAGAATTATTCTCAGGGACTGATATATGGGTATTGGACGAAATGAAGCTTTCTCTTTCAGCCAGAACAGCTAAACTGACACTTGGTGGTCATGCTCCCTGCCTGAGGCATCTATTGAATAGGAGAGGGTGAGACCAACAAGCAGAAGGAAGCAGTTAAAGGCAGAGATCAAAGATTAAAAACAGAGAGAGATTTAGTGGCTCTGAGACCATTCTATTACTGAAGTCAAAGTTCCAGGAGTTCTTTCTTTAGATTTATAGGTTGCCTGACAAACCAAAATTTTACCTGTCAGCCAAAATTCTCCTTCTTTCATATGGAGTTTCTATTGTTAGCAAAGGAAAGAGTCCTGACAGATACATGCCATGTTAAGGTGTAGAATTTGGAACCGAAAATACTGAAAAAGCAAGCATGCCGTCTCCCTTTCTTCAATAGCTATCCCAGAGTATGACCCAGGAACCTTTTGATTTTTCTTAGCAGCCATGTCGATACTATTGGCTGACAATGAGATTGTTAACAAATAAAATGTCTACAAATTTCATTTGATATACTAATGAGTTTCGATTCTTTTAGAGCCTGATTCTGTAATTGAATGAATTTATTTCTCCAGTTTCATATAATTGGCAAATTAAAAAAAAAACCTAAAGTTCCTGTTTATAGCTTGGTGACCTTGGGCAAATTTTTCAATTCAGGTGATGTGAACTTTGGGGAATATTTATCTGATTGATCGTGTGAGGATGAAATTCATGTCCAGGGATTAGCACAAGCCCAGTACATAGTAGGTGCTAAAATGTGGTAGCTATCTTTAGAAAGGAAGGGAGGAAGGGAGGAAAGAAGGAAGGAAGGAAGGAAGGAAGGAAGGAAGGAAGGAAGGAAGGAAAAAGATAGAAAGATAAAGAAAGAAAGAAAGAAAGAAAGAAAGAAAGAAAGAAAGAAAGAAAGAAAGAAAGAAAGAAGACATTTGAAAAAGTAGAAGATTGTGCTGTCAGATTTAAAGTCCTTTAACTAGGATCATTGATATGATTATTTAGGCACTTATGAATCTATTTCTATGTATGATTATTCAGGTTATGTTATCTTGTGAATGTGACAAGTGCCTTGCTAAATCCAGATAAACATGATCCACAAATCTAGAATCCATGTCCAAAGGAGAATACAGCCAGTCTGACCTGACTCTTTCTTTGTGGAGTCATCCTAGCTCCTGTTGATCTCTACTTCCAGTTCTGAATACTTGCAAAGCATGTGTTTTTTTGTTCGTTCATTTGTTTTTCTTCTTCACTGGGCACAGTGTTCTTTACTGATGATACACGATAAAGTATGGCTACCTAAACTCCTCTGCTTCTGCAGGGGCTGGGATAGAAACTGCTGAGGATGAGGATGGAAGAGTCTCAGTATGTTGAGGGATTGAGTTGGGAAGGGATGCCCCAGTAGCTCAAGGCTCAAGATTCTTCCCTATTCTTCCCTTGAGGCTGGTGGTCCACAGGTTTGTTACTCCTTGGAGACCATTTGTACCATAAGGCCCACCATCCTGTTGCTATAGCCAAAATAATTATCACACCAGGAAATGAGGTGAACAAAGTAGTCATAGAGGGTAATGCCAGCCACAGCATCAAAAGTAAGAGTGTTACTATTAAAGTCATAGGAGACAGCTTTTTCTATGTTATAGCTCAGGATGCTCTATAGGGGGCCCTGCTTCACCACCTTCTTAATGTCACCATATTTGGTAGCTTTCTCCAGACTGAACATCAGATCCATAATTGACACAGTGGGGCTGGGACCCATGAGGCCATGCCAGTGAGCTCAGGGTGACCTTACTCATAGCCTCGGTAGCACCAGTAGGATAACATTCTGGGTATCTGCAGGCCCATCATGCCACAGTTCCCCACAGGGACCACCATGGTCTTCCAGGTGGCCTTGATGGCATGAATGTGGACTTGAGTTCCTTCCATGATGCCCACATTGTCATGAATAACCTTGGCCAGAGAAGCAAAGCAGTTGATGGTGGAGGAGGCATCGCTGACAATCTTGAGGGTATTGTCAAACCTCTCTTGGTTTATGCCCAAACATTGGGGCATCAGCAGAAAGGGAAGAGGTGATGAACCATTCCCTTCTGAAGGGTGAAGGGGCTATTCTGGCTCTGTTCTTCAAGTGAACCCCAACTTTGTCCAAAGCAGTGAAAACACTATAACATGTTTAGCGTAGCATCACCCCATTTGATGTGGGCAGGAGCTTGCTCCTGGAAGATGGAGATGGGCCTACCATGGACAACAAGCTTCCTATTCTCAGCTTTGGCTGTATCATAACCTGCCATGGGTGGAATCGAACTGAAACATGTTGTAGACTACGTAGTTGAGGTCAGTGAAGGAGTCACTGATGATGACAATATCCTCTCTGCCAGAGTTAAAGCTAACCCTGGTAGCCAGATGCCCACTATGGCCAAATCCCTGTACTCTGAATTTCACCACAGTGCCTGTGGATGTGGCTGCCACACCACAAGAACACACAGCTGTGTGTGGGACAGGAAGGAGCAGAGAGCTTCGTTTCTGTAATGATTGTTAAATTGTGTTCATTCACCTAAGGCCTAGAAGTCTAAAGTGTTTACATAGCTAATTACTATGCTTTTAAAACATAAAAACTACCACAGTTTATCTACAGCCTTGTGGCACCGAGCCCATTTCTCTGTGATGGTGAAAACAACACAGTCCTTTCAAAAGCCGAGTGTTTAGTAGCCTGAAATATAGCCTCATTGAACTCAACAGGTGCTTTTCCGTAATTCATGCAACTACCCAGGATGGGGAGTTCCTCTTGCTGATAATGTTCATTATGTTTTTTTTAAGTCTGAAGATCATTCTCAACACTTAAACATACATACACACATACACATAAACATATGTAAATATAGATATAATTTTACATATTGATAAATATAGCATTTAGTGTCCAAATCTCAAGTTCACTTTACTATCCATGCTCTGAAAATTGGTATACATACAACTAGGATTATAAATGTTATTTTCTGCTTGTTCCGTATTTATTTCATGAGTAAATCACTGGGCACTGCCCATACTTTGTTCTCATATCAGACCTACAGTCTTCTATAATAGCAACAAGTTTCACAGGTTTATCTGTGTATTTTTTTTCTTTCTCTTCCACACCCAATTTAATCATTCAATTGTTCCAGATAGCGTTTAGACAAATATACTCTTTCCTGCTCTTATTAAGTAGCACTGACTTAGCTTGTTGAGGCTTTAACTTACAAGTGTCTACATTCATACAAAGTAAAATATGATCAATTAGTATAATAAATCCCTTTTCATTAATAGTTCCTACTTTATTAGTATCCCTTATGAACTACTGTTTTCAGAATTTGTCACATTTTTCATAGCTGAATCAAAAAATGTTTGCCTTATGTAGCTTTAGCTCAACAAGCCTAATTAAGCTGGGGTTGAAGGGGGACAGTGCCGATCACTGTGAGGCATGCTTGGTGTCTCAGACATCTCAGTAACAGAAGCACTTAATTATATAGGACACTTTGTTTATCAGGTTAAACAAATATAAGAGAGGTAATTGGGAAAAAATAAAATTGCAACCCAATAAAGCCACTTATTAAAGTTATCGCAGAGAAATATCATGATGATTTTCTCTTGCACATTAGGCTGTGTGGTGGTTCTGTTTTGTTTTTCTTTTCTTCCCTTATCTGTTCAGAAGGCCCGAGTTCAGGATAATGGCAATTATTCCTCATTATTATATGCTTTGTTTCTTGTAATCTTTTTCACCTCTCTGGTCTTTTCTCTCCTGCTCCCACCTTGGCCCTCCCAGTTACAGGTGGGCACAGGTATAATGCCACTCATTGCCATCTCTTGGAAATTTGGAATATGTCTTCTTTTCTTTTAAGTTTTGGTACAGTTCAACTAAAGTGTCAAGTACAAAACACAAAGTATCAGTATATAGGTTTTATCTATAAGTTGATTAGAAAGGAAGAAGAAAAAGAGAGAAGAGCCCTGGCTAGTGTGGCTCAGTGGGCTGAGTGTCAGCCTGTGAAGAGAAAGGTAGCTGGTTTGCTTCCCAGTCAGGGCACATACCTGGGTTATAGGCTCAGCCCCTAGTTGGGGGCACACGAGAGGCAAATATTTATGTTTCTCTCATACATTGATGTTTCTCTCCCTTTCTTTGTCCCTTCCCCTCTCTCTAAAAAAATAAATAAAATCTTTAAAAGAGAGAGAGAAAATATATTATCTGGGCATACTTCTCCCCTTCTAAAAATCTGGATCTAATTTTTTGAGTAACAATTAATGAAGAGTCAACACTAGGGGAAAAGGTACTTAATTTTTACCTCCCTTTCTCTTTCAACATCCTTTACTGAATTCAGATTGAATTCTTTTATTCTTACCTTTGGTAGTAAACAGGCTTTGGTTCCATTTTCTGGCTCCAGCACCCTGGTTTCCCCTTGAGAAAATACAACTTTTGCATTCTATGGGATTCAGATAGACATTGACACAGGAATGGCTTCTCCCCAGTTATAGAGACCGGTGGAGGGATGAACCCTTGATCCAGGTTGATTCATTCAGAGCTTCTGTTATACTGGGAACTTGTGATCAAAAGAACTGAAAGGAAGCCTTTGTCATGCAGTTGCTGAGAGAATATAATGCAAGGTCAGAGCCCAGGACATCCATTTTGCTAGGAAAAGGAAATATGCAATAAAAACAAAGCCTACACATATCACAGCATAGCCAAGAGATGAAAAGAGCAGGTCTTAGTCTTGGTAACATCTTTGGAGCACCTGGATTCAGCTGCTCCTGAAGCCATCTATCAATAAGAATTTTGGGGTTCATAATAAAGTCCTATTTTTTGGTTTAAACTGTAGAGTGAGAAACTTTGCT
>PVKU01000229.1:109413-159732 GCA_004027475.1 Anoura caudifer
TAAATTTAATGTAAAGACAAAGGCCTTGATAATTGAGGAGGGAATTAAAACTAATGTATTTAGTGTGAGCAAGAGATACTTCAGAAATTCAGGGTCTTAAACATTAAAAGTTGGCTTCTTTACTTGCTAAGACCTTAGCATCAGTATTTAGAATTTGTAGCTCATTCAAAATTAAATATTGGCATACTAAAAGTATTACTGCTTATTCATGTGTTTTTTAAAATTTAAATCTTAATTGTTTATCCAGTTGGTTAATTGTTTTTAAAAGCACAAATAAATATTTTAAAAACTTTTACTTTTTCTCTTTTTAGAGACAGAATATTAGGATTCTTCTACTAATACCTCATTTGAGATATAACCCCCTTTCTCCTCTTCTTCCTCCTTCCCCCCCTCCCCACCCTTCTCCCCTCTTCGTCTCCCTTCTCCTCCACTTCTGTTTCTTCATCTGGTGAGAGAGAATCTTTCTTTTAAAGAGCCATCCTTACATTTGTGTTGAAACATATTCCTTTTAAAAACTGATGATGAAACAGCAGTTTTTTCCTATTCATTTCTTTGAATTTTTTAAAAATTTGGATCTCAATGAGCTGTTATCATATAAAAACAGCCTAGACCCTTGAGATGTTCTGGAGCAAAGATAATTTGTACAGATTGTGATTGTTAATAGAGAACTGGTGTACAACACTGGTTCTTTACAATGAGGTGCAGATAACTATAATTGGGGACATGTAACAAAGCACACCTCAGCTAGGAAATTGTTCAGAGACATACTATTTCTCTGGGTCTCCTTGGGAAGAGGCAGGCCGCGTCAAGAACTGACATTGGTATTAAAATATCAAATTACCAAATGATAACCTTCAGGGAAATGTGTTCAACTACCTATTTAAATAACATTTTACGCATTTTCCTCCAAGTGAGAATATATCATTTTTAATATCCCAGGGCCATTTGTAAAGTTGGTTAAAAGGACAAGAAGATATTAAGAACAACATGCTTTAAAGGGATAAATAACCTTGCATTATATGAAACTATGGTAGCAAAACAATTTCAGAAAAGTGTACCTGAAAGAAATAGAGGAGAAACATCAGTTGAGATGAACAAGGTGGAAAATGCAGAAACACTGCAGCAAAGGCTCTTTTTCACATTGTAAGAAATGTAGTCCCTCAGGGAAGAATGAGTTCAGATGGGAATCCAGAGGGAGGAGAAACACCAGAACATACTACCTTTCTCCTCAACCATCAGGAGAGACACCGTGATGCGCAGCCCTGACCCCTCGTCAAGACTGAAGAAATGATGCCCCAGCCAATGGCAGTATTGGCTGCTCCCAGCTCACAAATGTGGATCGTCTTCAGAAATGTCCCGAGGCTGGGGAGAGCTGCCTCATGGTGTGAACAGCCTGTACTCAATGACTGGATGGATTTTGAAGCTAGAGCCCCAGACTCCATGAGGCAAAGTGGGGTAACACTGGAGGTCTCTCCCACCTTCCCTGTGAAGGCAGCTGAAATATTTGTTGGGAAGGAATCAACTTCTCTCTTCTCCCAGTTCTGCAAACAAATCTTGCCTTTTCTCTTCTTTGCTTGCATTTTTACCCAAAACATTTTTTCTTTCCTTGCTAAGAATAACACACATTCATGTAGGCACACCCACACATACATACATATGTATATATGTGTTTGTATGAAATCTTCAGATTCAGGTTCAAATTAACTTTTTGTCTTAAAGTAAATAGCCTCTTTAAATTGACTTTATATATTCCTGTTTTGATTTGGAAATAGAAACTTTTATTTTCAAAATTTTAGGATATACCTCAGTTTTCTTTAGTTACATGAGCACTCACTTGGTCATTTCCAAGATCTTCAGGCAATTAGGTTCAGTTATTTTTCTGTACTGTATGCAATGCTGCAATGAGCTTATACCTATAAGGCAAATACCTTTTGTATTTTCTAATTGAGTTTATACCCTAGAGTAGACTGAAGAAATGCTTATAAGACATGAATAAAGACTTTCAAATATGGGTTTTTTTCAAATCACAGTAGTGTGATAATAGATCTTTAATTTTTAAAACTATTTTAATTTCTCAGATTTTTAAATTTATCATGAAAATTCATGTACAGGTAAAAACATTTGCAAACTAGAAAGTGAGTGTGGGTAGCTGGGCTTGGTTTCCTTTAACCTCTCAGGAAATGACAAAATATTCAACCTTCTGAGAGAACTTAAATTCATGTTTCTGTAGTCAATGCTGACACTGCTAAGAATGAATCATTAAATGTGAAAGGAAGATAAAAGGAAAAATGTTTAACCAACTGCTCTTTCCCAGTGCTACATTTAGAAAAACTCTGTTTTGTTTTGTTTTTGATATATAGAATACATTTCAATGGCTAGGATATAATAGAACCAAAAAAAGATATGTGTCAATAGTTGGACTTATAAATGCATTTGCATTCTTACAGAATTAAATTTTGGCAACTGTAATGGAATATAAAAATGTGGGAATGAGAGTTTATTTTTTGATATAAGGAGAGATTTCTTGTACAGTGAAATAATGGAGCTCATTAGATAACTCAACGAGAGGAATTGCATTCAACATGGAAGGATGAAGCTACTTCATCCCCTCTTGTAAATTTCTAGGCTGCAGTTTCATCACATAATAATCTTAATTACATAGAATTCAACTAAAAGGAACATTAAATTAATCAGATTTTCTTCCCAGAGTTTTGCTTTGAGGCAAAATAAAGGACCCAAAGGTCACCCAATTAAATAATATGTATATGGTTTATATTGTTGAGCAATAGTTTAATTCTAAGGTTTAGATACATACTACTTTCATATTCATGTATTTTATACTAGACAATGAGGAATGACAGGTGGGGTGATTTATTTTTTGAAGAAATATTTTTGAGTACCTAGACAGGCCACTTGTTGGGGTAAACACTGATTAAATGGTAAACCCAAATGCATATTGTCTCTGTCCTCATAGAGTTAGAATCTAGTGGATGATGTAGACATGGAAAAATATTTTTGCTTTTAAACATTAGTAAATTAAAACTCAGCTAAGCAGTATTTGGGGAGTTAAAGAATGCTTTTAAGACTGTGTAATAGAACCATTTGATCTAATTATGAAGATAAGAAAAAGTTCCCAACACAGGAGTGGATGGACAATGAGATAAAGAATGACAAAATTATTAGTTTAAGAATAAGGGAAAGAATTTCTGCAGAGCTGAGCTTTAACATTCATTCTTTGATATTGCCCTCTATATGAAAATACATCTGACCAGAAGCATAGTAACTTTTATAGTGATAAAAATACTCCTATCTGAAATTTTATTCCATGATTCTTTCAACAAAAAAATTATTGTATAGAAAAGATTGTGGGAATAAGGTGACAAACAAGAAAGACAAAGTTACTTACCCTGTGGAGCTTAATTTCTAGTAACCCAAAACAAGTTAACTTGTTAATAAATAATTTCATATATTAATATGTGGTGTACATAAAATAAACTTAGCCAAAGAGCTAGAGAGTGAATGTGATAGCAGGGGATTTTTGTATGTATGTATGTATGTATATGTGCTTGAGTGTGTGCAATAATTTTAGATATACTGGCCAGGATATGTAGAAATAACTGACATTAAAGAAGAGACCTGAAAATTGAGAAAGATGTATGAGGAAATATCAATATAAAGAGGATCATATGAAGGCTAAACAGGGATGAACAATAATCATAGGGCTCTACATCAGGCTTTTTATTCTGAGAAAACAGGGTGCTTGGAATATGGTGAATACAGGAAGGAATGCTAGATGATGAGGATCTTGGGAGTCACAAGAGAGTGTTTAGAAGGTTTTAAGCAAGAGAAAAGAAATAGTAGCCAGCACTTCCTCTACCAGCATTTTGTCCATGAACTGATGGTGACGTCAATGATGGTGGTAGTGAGAGGAATGGGGAGAAGTGCTGAGATTCAGGATCTATTGAGGATAGAAACTGCTGATGGATTGGACTTTGGATGGGGAGGAAAGGAGAAGAATCCAGCAGGAGTCCAGGTTTTAGTTTGGCCAGCTAGGTTAATCATGCTGCCATTTACCTAGAAAGCATCGTTATTTCTTTAAATCTTAAAATGCTTTCCACCTTAACACTTGTTCATCTATCCATCCATTCTTTTATTTCAGCATTGAGTGCTTACTTTGTGCCTTGTGAGAAGCACTACCCTATGGGAACACAAAGACAAAAAAAAACCTTACATTCTAGGTAGCAACAGATGGACTGGAAAACTAACAAATAGTCCTACAGACTGATGAGTCGGGTGAAGGAACTAAAGCAGCCCCTGGGGTAGAAATTGAATCATGGTACGTAAGTGAACCAGGAGGGTGGGGGTGGGGGAGGCATCTGTGAGATGCTATACAAGCCAATAGCTATAGAACATAAAGGAGCCAGGCCAACTAAAAAAGGTTTTTACATCTTTTAATTCATAATTTAAAAAAATTATTATCTGCCAAATAAGATTTATGACTCTAGTAAGACTAGTTCCTCTTATTGAATATCCTTGAAAACAAATTCATGACCATTATTTTTTCCACTTTAGAGCATTATCATCTTTTGATCTTTTTTAAAGTAATTTTCATATTCTTACTGATTAAAAAGATAACACAAATACTACATTAAATTACATTATAGAAATACAAAATATATAATATGGAATTTCCTATTATTTCACTATTCCCTCTCTGAAACATACATTGTCAGCAGTTCTTGAATATTATTCCATATTGTATTTGCTCTATTTTAACATAATAATGTAATGTTCTATGTATTCCTTTAGAACTTGTGGGTTTTTGTTTTTATTTTTTTACCTTATGATATCTTGGATAGCTTTCTTTGGAAACACACATGGAGCATTTTATTGTTTTTAATAGCCACACAATCCATTGGCATATCTTCCACTGTTATTTAATGGCTTCTCTACTTAAGAGTACCTAGATTATTTCCATTTTCAAAATTATTATAGATGATGAATGAAAAGTTCTTAGCAATTATGGGGTGTTTCTAAAGAACATAGCAGAAATATTAGGTGGAGAGAATATGCATATTTTAAATGTAAGAGGTATTTCTATATTGCATTGCCAAAGTTTATACCATTCTCATTCACTTACATGAACAAAGCCCAAGAGTACCCATTTACAGTTTTCTTCGATAAGATTGCATATCAATATATTTTTTATCTTCATTTCTTAGAAGATAACCAATGCATTTCATGTTGATGTTATTTCCCTTCTAACAAACGGATTCCTCATGTCTAACTTCACTTATGAACAGTAATGCTTTAATGACTATGCACATCACCATCCTAGATTTCTTTCTGAATTTGATGGATTCTTATTATCCAAACATACCTCATATATGCAAAACCCAAACCAAAACACCTTCAAAATTTAAAGGAGATATTAACATTCTCAACACCAAACACAATTTGGAAGTTGAGAAAAACTTAATATGAGGTTGGCTAGTATTTGTGCAAGAAAAAGAAAGAGCAGTAAAGGTAGATGTTGTAATCTTCTGCCAGTGACAGGGCCCTGCAGTGGTTCCCATCTGAAGCCATGGCCCAGAGATGCCCAAAAGCAGGGGCAGCAGGAAATACGGTTCGCTGGTATTGGGTAGCACTTATATCTGAGTGGCATTTATTGAGGCTTTATTGAGGTTTCCCTTTACACATGTGATGAGTTTTGGGTTTTTTTTTTTCTTTTTTGAGTGTTCTGCAATTACTTAGAAGAATACATCCGTGTGTTTCAGGTTCCATCTCTTCGGTCCACTTCCATAATCATATTACTCTTATCCTTTAGGCCTTTTATCTTAAACTGGGCAACATTCTCCCATAAAGAAGAAACCAATCCACAAGTGACACATAGCATTTTTCAGGAGTGTTGAGATCGGTATCAAACACTGGGAACTTCTGTTAAAGCTTGATTTATATATATATGCATGCCTAATACACTTGAGTAATTTCTATGTATTACATACGGATAATGGCTTCCTATGTGTCCATTCCTGTTGTGTCTTTCTCAGATATTTTATCATTGTATCTCAAACATTTTTATTGCTGTATGTCTTTTAGTGCTTTTTTCCTCTTAGGTCTTTACTTTTGATGTAGCATGAATTTATAATGATCTTCATCTTCCCTTTGCCTTACATTCTAATTTTTCTATCGAATTTTTGTTTGTACATTATTATTTTTTAATGTACATTTAGCAATCCATTCACTTCAACATTTTATTCTCTTATACACCTCCTGGGTACATAGGAAATCAAGATATAGTTTATTTTAGTCAGCTTCAAAAGATTATGCTTTGTAATGGTGAAAGTCACTATTTATATTTATTCTTAGAAAGCTGCTTATTTATGTTCTGCTATTTTGTTTTGTACCTTTTATTTTACATTGTTTTGATTTCCTTATTTAATTTCTTAATTTAAAAAAATAATCTTCAGAGGTTGGGGCAGTAAAACCTGTTTTTAATTGTGCAGGTGACAGTCCCTCTGTTTATTTAACAGACTGCTATGATTACATTAACCTAATTTCAAATTATAAACAAAATAGTATCTTTTGGCCTTTCAATAAACAAAGATAGGAAATTTTGCACTTACATGTTTAGAATTATGCAGTAGATCAATTTTTCACTCAAATGCAAATTACTACTATTTTGTAATGATCATTCAAATTGTTATGCTTTTTCCCCTATGTCAGCTTATTCATTGGTCACTGACAGCCCTGACAAACCTGGATTTAAGTTCATTATTTCAATTATTTTCAGAATGCCTGAGTAATAGATTTAGAAAAAGAGCTTAGATAATATACATTTTGAGAATTTTATATAAAATATTTTTTCTTTTACCTTCACATATGAATGATTATATTAGAATGACATACAATTTTGGATGTAATAAAAATTTTCCTCAGAGCTACTCAGATGCTTTTTCTTTGGATGCTGCTAAACATGAGAGCACATCAGAAAGATCTCTTGGTGTCCAAAGTCCTCTCGTTTTTCCCAATGGCCAATGCTGAAATAGCTGGGAAAACAAAATTAATGATAGCAGTATTGGGTTATAACTCTTAGAATAAAATAAATATTCCTGTGTCCAAGCTGATATAAATGCATAATTGAATAAATAATTGAGGATAAGAGACAGCTCTCTGATACATGAAGTTCTGTAGAAAAAGTAGCAGGAATGTGGGAAATTGAAACTCTCATTAAAACTTTGTAGTAATAATTGTATGACAAGGTTTACCAAAGGAAGCTAAAATTAGGGGACCTAGTATGAGAAAATACAGGGCATTTCTGTAGATTCAAATTTCCTACCTCAGGATATTTATTAATTACAAAGGGAAAAAAGAATAGTGTTATAGTAGAAAAACCTGACAAACAACACTTTAATGAGCGATCAGGGATGTTATCACTAGTAAAATGACGCACTGATACTGTGCGGCCTCTGATATGATGTACAACCCACTTGTCATAACTCTAAGGCGAATTCTTAGTGCAACTGTGCAGGAAATGCCAGGAAAGACATTTGAGTGTAGACAGTACAGTAGTAGAGGAAAGAGACAAACCCAATGTTTCTATGCCCTTACTGCGTATGTTTCTTCAATCCCCCCTAATTATTTTTCTTTCTCCCAGGGAGACATTAAAAAATGGATAGTAGTTTCTTGCCATGAAGAGACTACTTTAAAAAGCTGTGCTAGAATGCTAAATATGGATTTTGATGAGTATCTAAAGAATTCTCACAGCCAAGGCACATTTGTCTGAGCATACAGTATATGTACTTTAATTACATTAAGTGAGATTTCTGAACATCTGACATCTGTTTACTAGTAAACATTTAATTAAGTATTTGAACATAACGACACTAAATGAAGTGTTTTAAAGAAGCCGTTAGAACTCCGCAGCCCTAACAAACTCACAAGAGTGCAGTAGATTCTGTTACTGTAATCAGGGACGACGGAGCCCATTTGCTACATGTTCTTTGTTTATTCTCCGGTGTCATCTGCCTGTGCCTATCACCTCTCCCTCAGTGATGATCAATTATTCATCAGGCCCCGTGGATGAGAAGGTTGGCATCTTGCAATCAGAACAGTGGGTCCACAGTTTTTCACCCAGAGACCATTGTGCATATACACATTGAAAAAGTATTTGTTCCCCTGGTAAACGTAAAGAGTGGGTCTCATTAAATTATTTTTTTCACTTGGGCATTGTGTAGCTACTGGGACTTAAAAGACTGACTTTTATCTGGTGATTAAATACAAAACAAACATCGCAGCTTTAGCAGATTCCATGTAAACATTGCAGACATGGAAAACCTTTTATCCCATGCCATGTGGTTTTTAAGAGAGAATGTCTAGGGATAGACACATGGGGACAAGATTTCCCAAACGCAGGGTATACACACACACACACATACACACACACAGTTGTGGTGACCTCTGGAGACAAAGCTGCGGAGTGGCTGTCCTGGAACCTCTCCTGTTGGACACCCGATTACATTCCAGCACCCCCAAGAGCCTAGAGCCCCACTGGTTCCTAGTTCACACTGCGTCACTTGGGACTTCCCAGGGTGGTACTCCGGAGACCTCCAAAGAGCCATCACTATGCAGACTTTTCCAGATCCCTCTCTAGATATTGGATATCAAATTTCACTAGTACTCATTCCTGTTCTCTTATGATACAGCTGTGTGACTGCAATTTAGCTGGAGATGGAGAGAATCCAATGGTGGTGTTAGTTGTGGATAAATGACTTAACCAGGTCTGCGATTCCAATAACACTGGTATCTGAAAAGAAGCTTTTCATGCCCTTAAGACAGACAGCATGAAATATTGCATGTTAAGCACCTAGCATGCTGTGCCTGCCAAACACTGAAGTGGCTACTTTTGTTGTTTTGCTGTCATTACTGTTGTTCTGTTATCACAAAGAGCCCATAGCCCGCTGGCACAGGGTCTCATTTGAGTTCCAGTTTCTTTGTCTGTGACACTTTCTAGTTCTATAGCTTATATCTGTTCTCTAAATGTAGGCTAATTGTCTAGTCACATTCTGGACCTATATCCTCAACAAACAGCAAAGTAAGATGTTCCCAGTGTGTTTATTCAGATTCCAGAATGGCTTAAATGTTTTTTCCTATAATAACAATTACCATGATGGCTAATAGTCATCAATAGCACACTCTATGCCAAGTGCTGCACTAAGCCCTTTATATGGATTATCCTGTTTCATTCATGCAAGAATTCCATGTGGGAGTTATTATTATTATTCTATAGATAAGGAATCCACAGGTCAGAAAAGTTAAGTAATTTGTCACAAGACATATTGCTAGTAAATAATTGAATTAAAATTAAACCCAACCACTTAACTATTAAAATAGTCTGCTCCTATCATTTCTTGAGTGGTCTCCCCTCACTCCATACATTGTCTGCCTTGGCCTGTTGCTAAGTTATGTCTGGCACATGGATCTCTTCCACCCATGAAATGAAAATCCACTACTTTTGCAGCTTATCTCCTTTTACAATTGCTGCAACTACATCTTCCTTTTCAAAAAGCATAAACCACCAATAGAGCGCTTTAAAGAGGCAAATCAAAAGCATTCACTCAACAAATGAGCTTCTGCTGAGTGTCAGGTACTGCTCTGGACAATGCAGATACAGCAAAACAAACAACATTCTGGTCTCGTGGCACCTGCAGGGCAGAGAGGGAAGACAGGAAGTAAGCAAGCTAGTGATCAAGACAGCGGTTGTAGCGACACATGCTTTGAGGAAAAGAAAAGAAAATGATAAAAGCAAATGACTTACAAAAGGGTACTCTGCTTTTGATTTTAACAGAAGACTGGCAGCAACATACTATATATATAGTCGCTAGAGATCTGTTTTCATAGTTGCCCTGTTGTCATTTCACAATACTAACCAGCACAAAGCTAAACAGGAGTTTATGTGATGGATAGATTAGTATTTTCATTTCTTCTATAACAAAAAAAAAAGTAACCAAATCTGAACCTTGGAGTGGGAGGGAAGGATCTGGAAAGAAAAGGAAGAAAGATTTTAGACCAAAATAAAATTGAGTCATAAAATTTAAATATTCAAAGTAATGGTTTGAATTTCTTCCCTAAGAACTGAAGCTAATCAATTTCTGTTATATAATTATAATCTCACTTAAAATACTAAAATTAAGATAAATATATAAACTTACTGACCTATAAAATATTTAAAAATAATTATTTTATTAATGAGCAGTGATGAGACTTATACCATATTTTTAAAAAGGTAGTCTTACATGAGAGTTATAAAATATTTTTAAAAGTAGTTTTGCATCTTTAAGCTCTTAAAATAACTTTTTATGTTAGCATGGATGGAATTAGTAATAAGAGATAGCTTTCAGTCTCTTAACCACAACAGTCTACTTTTCAAGGATACTCAAGTTGGTCAGTGTTCCAAGTAATTAGTGGTGTCTTGACATGACACAATGCTCCTGATGAGGCCTAAGTAAGGTAGGGAATAGAGGCTCTATGGTTTCCATGACCTGGATGCAGTAGGACATGCTGACTGCAAGCAGACTATGTGGGCTTCAGTCCCTGCTGAGCCACTTGCTGGTGATGTGATCCTCAGGATACTATTTATTGTTCAGTGTTTTGAAAAAACACATGTCCTAAGAGGCATTGCATTTTAGGAATTGGGTTGTAACCCTCTTCATTTCCTCTCCTCTTTTTTCTTGTACTTTCCCCAAACAAAATGGAAATCTGATAATTCAGAATAAAAGTCTGTAAAAACTGATTCTCCAAATGAATGCAATGATTTGTGACAGAAACAATTGCCTACCTTTGGGGCAAAAATTCAATAAGGGATGAGTTGTCTTTTTGCTACAATTATGGATTGAGTTGGTACTGTAACTACAGTCCCATATATTACCCATCACTTTCTCTAGTGCAAATTATTGATAATTTTTTGGTGGATTTTTCTTAGATTGATTAAAATTTATAACTGAAGCAAATATTTTCATAATATGACAGCTATTGTGGGGGTGGGGCATGTATAGATGAAGTCAGAATGGGGGGAACATCTGTTTCTATTCTAATGACATATGAGATTGGCTTCCTCATTTTACTACCCGTGTAAACTTAATTAACAAACATCTGCATCCTGCCTTCTAGTCCCCGAAGTTCTGACATTTTCCACACATTCAGATACCTTCATTTTTATTGATTGAACATGTCCCATGCTGCTATTCTGACAGTTACCAACTGGTGATATGTCAGGGGTAAAACTCTACTTTTGAGGCTTTAGTTGTCAGAATATCAGTGCAATTTTTGACCACTAATCATGGGATATGGGATAAAATCTGTGAACTTTACATTCCTTTCTTTTTTTCTTTCTGTTTGATTCCACAGATATCAGTGACAAATTCAGGATCACTTCCATGTGTCTATGGTGCATATATAACTAAGTTTCAGAACAATTCAAGTTCAGTTTCAAAAATAACCAGTGATTCACTATGCAGATCTTAGATGTATTTTTACAGTCCCAGGCATATTCCTTTGTCCCTTTGGTGCCCCTTCAAAAACCACCCAGGGTCTGATCTTCTTCAGTAATGGCAGATTTATTGCTGTGATTACAAGGAATGGGGAAATCTGTCTGTTTCTCTTTAATATAAATGTGAGGGCCTAGATATGGATTTTGATGAAGCTGGACAAAATTATCCTACCTCCTAGAGCCCTCTGGTGAGGGAGTTTGTGGGCAAACGATACTAACTGTGTCTAAAAACCCTCTGAACTATGCCCATTTCTTTTCAAGTTATTTCAAAGGACAACCCTGGCAACCAACAGATTGCTCAGCCTGCATTATCAATGGCTGTGTAGGTGCCGCAATTTAAATTGGCTCCCTGGCTTCTTGGAATGATAGTTAATATTTTCGAGGGATACATCTCAGTGCCAATGGCACACTGTTTGGAACTGGAAAATTACAGATGTATAGGTACAAAATATATTCATTTTTACAGAAGGAAATGTGTTCTTTTAATATGGTGTGATTATTTTTAGATGTTGGGATGAGAGCATGACTCACCTCCTTCCATTTCATCCACCACTTGTGCCGGCCCCCACCCACCTTCCCTGACACATTGTCTGACGACAGGAGTGACAGCCTGTACTCCGCAGTGTGGTCAGCGCCGCGTGTTGCAGCTGCTTTGGGAGAAGATGGGGTGCTCAGTTTCTTGAATACAGATTCCTCGACTTCTCATCAGTATTCTGTGGGTCAGTCCACTCTGAACTAAAGCGTGTATCATCGCATAGGGCATTCAGTGGGGTCACTACTTTCTGGTGGTTAACAATAACATTTAAGAATATTAAAGATTTAAATTCAAATCAGACCCTCTCCTCTTAGAAGGTACTCACACTAAGTGAGGTTTGTAAGCACTTTGAACATCTTTCTTCTACAAGGGAATGAATCATATCAAGCCAGTGGAATTATTTGAAATATTAAATGAGATCATGATTGTAAAGAATTTAGCACAGTGCTTTGCACAGAATATGCATACCATTTTGCTGGTACATAGCAAAGGTCATTGTTGTGATCATAGTGGTTTCCAACTACAGCCCTTCCATTTTCTTAACTGCTAAATTAAAATATGTCTACAGCATCCACTAGAGTATCATGAGACTAAATTTCTCCATACTCATGTGACCAAGGTGTGCTTTTAGGGGGAAGATCCTAAGAAAATACAACTTATTATGGTGGGGGGCTGTTTGATTTATGGCATTAAAAAAGAAATTTCCTTCACCCTTTGATGTTTTTATGCTTAAAAGACAATTATTTATTTGTAGTCAATTTTATAAAGCCTCAGGCATGATTCATATTCAATCTCCTCCCTGGCCAAGATGCCCGCCCACCTACCTGCTCCCCCACATTCCCTGTTCTGTCTCATTGCTGGCCCACTGTTCGTATTTTCAGAATTAACCTTTGTCAGTTTTTTATTATTCCTCTGCCCACCTTGCTTCTCCCAAAAGTAGTTTATGCTTAGGGTAATTTTACAGACTGACCAAAAGAACTATAACCACTATAAACACTCTTAAAAAGCAACCGAAAACTATTTAAACTGTTGTGTACATTATCATTCTTCTCTTGAACACCCCGCACCAAAGTCCCTGATTTTCATTGCTTGCAGTGCTGGTAGGTAGACAGGATAGAATGTCTTTGTCAGGTCAACTAAGAAACAAATAATGATTATTGTAGGGTTTATATCAAATTATTGTTTTGGATATAGGTGATGATGCAGAAATTTCTCTTTCTGTAGTCAGATATTGTGCTTCTTGATATAAACATAAAGGTCAGAAAATTATAGGGGATGTTTCAAAAAAAAATGCCCATAATGATTTGTCTGGTGATCCTTTTTTTCTCACCTTCTTTTCTCTTTTGGTAAAGAGAAAGGGAGAGAAAAAGAATTCTTAAAACTAGCAACATGTCGAAAATGAAATTGGCAACTGTTGTCCTTCTAAGGAGAGGGTGGAAACATCGGTTGACTGTTAGTGATTCAGAAATGAAATTTTGGCATATTTGAGGCCAGTTTAGAAGGAGGGATGGGAAATGTGAAGCTAGGAAGAAACACTTTAAAGAAAAAGTAATCTTTTTGGTTTCTATATGGCGTGGATATCTCTGTGATGAAATGAAGCGGGGCAGTGATCAAATACAGCTTTCCCGAGAGCTGACCAATTCCTAAGCAAAACCCCCAAAAGTGAGTCTCTCTTGTACTTTCAGGTCAGGGATAGTTTAAGGCATGCCGAACTTGTAGAAGTCCTAAATGGCAAAAATGTGACAATGCACATTGTCCCAGTCCTGTCACTGAGAGACCAAATTAAACATCATACTGAGCCTTAAAACACAAATGTTAATGCTGCTTCCTTTTGGAATGGATGTTCTCTCGTTTCTTTTAATAACAAAAAGTTCGTTTAATAAAGAAACCACCTGTTTAACAGAAAAATTGTTAAAGCCAAAAGTTAAAGGCATATCTAGGGAGAGTCCTTTTTTAATCCAATTTAAAGGAATTCATTTTAACTTATCAATAAAACAAAATTCAAGAAAACCATTTTGAGGATTTTATCCACTGACAATTTTTGGAAAATAAAGTTGATTTTATTGGAATCAATTTTCTTATTTTATGCGTGTCTGTCTTAAAGGTACCCTATTGTATGTGCTTAGTGTGAAAAGCCTGCATTGCCTTAAAGTTTAATAAATATGAGGTGACAGATTCTAAGTGATTGTAAGTGTACATCTTTAGTGTATACCCCTGCTCTGTGCTGAGAAACCTGGTGCAAAATTTCTAAAACTCATTTTTCCCATAAGTGACATGTTGATAACAGTATGTATGAGGTCTGTTCAGAAGGTATCCAACCATATAATATGAAAAAGAAGATACAAGGTGCAAGAAACATTGTACATAGGACAATGACTCCTGAGTCCCCTTCAAAGTAGGCAGGCACCTTGGCACCTCACATAGTTCTCCCAGTTGCCAGCAGCTGTCCCATTGTATTTTTCCAGATCTCATCCATGATTTGAAATCTCTTTCCACTCAAATGTAATTTTAGTTTTGGGAAAAGCCAGAAGTTGCAGGGTGCCAAATCTGGGATGTAGTGGGGACTGAGCCACTAGGGTGATTTGATGTTTTGCCAAAAACTGCATAAGACATGATGCAGGAATGGGCGTATTGTTGTGATGAGGCTGCCCATCAGCAGTTGCCCATAGCTGTGACCTTCTGAATCATCTAAGTAGTTTCTGCGGAGGAATGTTCAAGCTTAATGCAAAATTTGATTGCAGACTTGTTGCCCTACTCGCTCAGTCGTTTTGAATGCAGCAGCCGCAGAGCACACATGCTCAGTCAAGGGCAGGTATCTCCCCCACTGACTAGTACAGTGAAGTCGTCATTGTTCATGCATGTGCGTTCCAGCCTACTCTCCCTGGTTACCAAGTTACATCAATATCATGCAAACCATTCTTATTCTGTTAACAATGGATGGATTTTTCCAGGTGGACCTCACATAGCATAGGGTTATTGTGAGAATTAACTGAGATAATGTTGAATGAATTTCACTGCTATTATCAAAAATATTTATGTGCTAATCTCTTAGTTAGATGATCATAAATAGTGGGGCCAAATACCTGAGCCACCCATATTTCTCCTATAGGAATATACAGTGGACATCAGGAAAATGGGAGTAAGGAATGATTGGTATTGTGGAAAGGGGAAGAAGATCCACATACTATTAAAAAAATAAGTCTGGCATATCATAAACATGCAGTCAATCTAGATTCCCTTTACCAGCATACCTTACCAGCAGCAATGCTGATTGGTGATTTTATTTATTGCTTTTTGTGGGGCAATGTAGTATTAATTGTTAAAGTTGCTAAAGAAGAGAGGATAGGAAGAAGCTCACAGGAGTCAGGAAAATCTTTCTCTGCACTTTGCTGCAAGTCACCCCGGTGTTTCAGAGCTACATAACCAAAGAGAAAGTAGAGTGGACCATCATGGGTACAGCTTAGGCTCCTTCTCACTTGCATTGGATTTTATAGAATTTTAAGTAAATAAATAGTTTCACAATAGTTATTGAATAGAACATTGAATTATTCTGGTGTAGTAGTACAGAACTGGAAATGCTTAGAAAAATGTGAGGTTTTGAAAAGAACAGTTTGTTTCTCAAGTTAAAATTAAGCACCAACCCCATCAGCAGTGACACTTTGGGGGTAAGCTGGAGAAATCTGAATACACACTCAACCAAGGGGTTTGCCTGCACAAAAGGATTACCTTAATTGTTTCCTTATTTTTTGATGGTTGTTTGGTTTTACATTAATTATTACTAACTTCACTGCGTTGTGGACTAAAATTTCCTAAAATCAGCAGAAATTTGGGGTCGATATAGACTAAAAATACTAAACTAAATATCAAATAATTCATAAGAGGTCCTTCACAATAAAATCTAGCCATGTTTTGATGAAAGTTTCATATGCTGTCATGGCTGCACTAAGTAAATTATTGTAAAGGCAAATCTCAAATATTATCTCCATAATGTTTTTTGTAATTAACCTTTACAGCAAATTTATTACTTACCAGGTCTTGTTCTAAACATAACTGCTCTATTATTTAATATAATATATTAACTTTTTTAATACTTAGTAAAATTTGTCTAACAGGCATGATTAATATATTTATTTTATACATATAAAAATTGAGGCACAGAATGATTTTTTATCTTCTTCAAATTTATGGAGCCAAAATACAAATCCAGTGCTTATTTATAATCCTTTTGTTGAAGTTCCTTTCTATAGAATAGACATGAGAAAAAGAGTTCCCTTCACCAACTGTGTTTGGATTTCTGAGCCAAAAAATAAGTTTGCTAATTGGTAGGGAAAATCTACTGGGATCTTCTAATTTACATCATAATGATTAAACAATAAAAATATAGGACAAAATATTTGAAATAATAGTTCTTAAAGTACTGAACATGAAGGAAGGAAGGACAATGAACTCTGAGAGATGAAAAAAACAAATAAATAGAGATCCAAAAATTCCCTAGATGACTAGTTTTAGAGAGTAGCCAGGCCATGGAAAACTGTGTGGAGTCTAAAGGACTCCTGGATTAAGGGGGTACGCTGAGAGCCCAGGGAGACAACATCAGCTAGAGCAAAGGACAGATTACCAGAAAAAAATTCCTAAGGTCTGCAAAGACTTTGCATCAGGGTTTTAGCTACACATGCACACAGAAATCTACTCAAGGCTTAGAAAACAACTGCTGAAAAAGATTAGGGGTAACAGTGCCTGGCCATCACACAGGCCCAGAAACGGCCTGTTAGCAGCAGGCAGATTAAAAAATCTCCTACTTCACAGGGAACGGACAAAGTACCTAAGAAGGTCTGCCTCAGTAGTACGGAATAATTATTTCTAGACTATTAATCCAGAAGCAACTAATAATCATTAAAGAAAGATGTGAAGGAATCAAACTACTTTCCTGTACCTTAACTGCATCCCACAACAATGTTCAACAGTATTTATAAGAATATAGCCCTGACTGGTGTGGCTCAGGGGGTTGGGCATCATCCTGCAAATTGAAAAGTTACTGGTTGGATCCGTGGTCAGGGCACAAACCTGGGTAGCAGGGCAGGTTCCTGGTTGGGTGTGTGCAAGAGGAAACGGATCTATGTTTCTCCCACACATCGGTGTTTCTCTCCCTCCCTTTCTCCCTTCCTTCTCCTCTTTCTAAAAATAAAAACATAAAAAAGAATATAATAATATCTAGCACCCAATAAAATAAAATTTGAAATACCTGGCATTCAATCAAATATTATCAGATATGTAAGAAAATATTGCCCAAAATGAGGAGGGAAAAAAAAAAACCATTGAAACCATGCCAGATCTGAGCAAGATACTGCAATTAGCACACCAGGACTTCATGAACAGTCATTTTAAAGATATTCCATATGTTTAAAAAGTTAAGTAGAACTATAGAAGATATAAGAAAGAGCCATATCAAACTTAGTGAGATAAGAACTATAATGTGTGGGATGAAATACATGCAATGTATAAGTGCGTTTGATTAACAGCACACTCTACAGTGCAGGAAAAAAGGTAAGTAAATTTGAAAACGTAAGTACAGTAACTAACCAAAATTTAATGCAGGAAAAAATAATTCTCATAAATTAAGAGTATCATTGATCTGTGGGACAACTTCAAATGAACTAATATGTTTTAAATCCTTAAAGGATTATGAAGGGAGAAAAATATTTAGAAAACTGGCCTAGAAAGTTTTTGCTAATTTGATGAAACTTATAAACCTATAGTAACAGGAAGCTCAATAATCCCCAGGCACAAGAAATGTGGAGAGAAATATGCCAAGGTACACCATTCTAGAAGGCTCAAAACCAGTAATAATGATTTTAAATAGTTAAAGCAAACAGGAAAAAGAAATACAAAGGATCAAAACTAAGTATGATGGCAGTTTTCTTATCAAAAACAATGCATTCAGGAAGGCAGTGGAGCAACATCTTTTATGTACTGAGTTACAAAAGCTGTTAAACTTGCCCTGGCTGGTGTGGCTCAGTGGATTGAGCCCAGGCTGTGAACCAAAGGGTCACCAGTTTGATTCCCAGTCAGGGCACATGCCTGGGTTGTGGGCCAGGTCCCCAGTTGGGGACATGCAAGAAGCAACCATACATTGATGTTTCTCTCCCTCTGTTTCTCCCTTCTCTAAAAATAAATAAATAGCATTTTTAAAAAGCTGTTAAACTTGACTTTATATCCAATAAAATAATTTCATATATGAACATGAAATAAAAACTTTTCTAGACAAAACTGAAAGAATTTATTGTTAGGAGACCAGCACTTTAGGAAATGTTAAAGGAAGCCCTTCAGCCTGAAGGATAATCAAGACAGATGGAAATATGTATGAAGTAATGAGGAACACTGAAAGTGGTAAACACATGAATTATGTTTCCAGAACACTCCTCAATAATCCTCTTGCATGCAAATCTCAGCATATCAAATTATACAACCTGCTATAATAATTGGGAAAATAATAATGATTAAACTCCTTTAAATCTCAAGCCTGAACTGACATTGGCAAAGAGTATTAAAACTAGTGGCATATTAAACAATTGAGTAATGTATACCGTTTATTCTCTATTATTCTATTTGTTTATGTGAAGTTTATCTAAGAAAGAGGATGTACTTGAATTTCACACATATGTGATAATCCACAAGTGTGGTCTTTCCTTAACAAGGATCAAGCCCAGGTTGCTTCCAGATGCTGACTTTTTCAGTAAGCAGAGAGTCTATATTGAAAAAATATTTATTCTTTGACGTACAAAAACAAACTGAAGATTAATTCATGAATTCACTAATGAATATTGTTTCCTATTTATAGACTTCCTGAGTTTGACTTAAATCTTTCATATATATGTGTGTATGTAATGAATATTGTTTCCTATTTATAAACTTCCTGAGTTGACTTAAATCATTCATATATATGTATATGTATATATACACTCATATATATAGATACTCATATATATACATACATGTAAAGTGTTCTATTATTAGGCATATACTAAGGGTATAAGATCATCACTTGGGCAAAGTCATATTTTGATTAATAAAATTGTCATATTTTCAATGAATAAACCAATGAGCTTGGGAGGTGTGTTTAATGCATGGAAAGATCTGAAAGGAGCCTTCTAGTCTGATACATTTCAAGAGAAGATACTGGCTGAGGTTGGTTTGGAGAAGGGAGATAAGGGGAGAGGAAAGAAAATGATCACTTATCTACATCCTCTGTATTAGCGCTTATTTAAACTATCATATGTTGTCTCATAACTAAAAAACAGTCAGAACGAGTTGGCAAAGTTACATCAGTGTGCATACCCTTTGGCTGAGCAATTCTATTTCCAGTAATATATCCTGCAGATATACTCTTATCCAGACACAAAGCTATTTGACAAGGATGTTCACTACAGTATTGTTATCAAACTTATTTATCAAGTGAGGCATTTATGCTCATTTGAAAGTGTCTCCAACATAATTTAGTAAATCAGCAAGGGGAAGATCAGTGATATAATGTAAAATAGTCACTTGTGAATAAGTTTCACTATATTATTTAGAGATATTATTATTTATAGATTTTATTAGTTATATAGCATATAAATATGCATTATATGTTTTATAATATAAATAGATTATAATATAAAATATATGTTCCATGAGTTATATTTGCTTTAGTTATACATATAATGTGTATACATTATATACACATTATATACACATGTGTATATACATATATACACATTTACATAGTTGTGTATAAATACTTGTAGTCAAAAATAAAACTTATTATTTCATAGACACAACTAGGTATTTTGGGGCAAATATACAAGACACTGTTAATAGTTAATAGCAGTTACATCTGGGGAGGAGGACTGTGGATCTATTGGGATACTTCCTCCATGTTGAATATCTTTTGTAGCATTGCGTTGGCCAAAAAGTTGTCTTTAACTTTATTTGAAACAATTTTGTTAGATTGTATCATGACAACTGTCACATCAGCATGCATTTTTTTAAAAAAATCAACAGTGGTAAGTTTTTGTGTAGCCATTTTCATAATGAGGATGGAAGAAAATACACAACATTTTTGGCATATTATGCTTTATTATTTCAAGGAGGGTAAAAACACAACTGAAATGCAAAAAAAAATTGTGCAGTGTATAGAGAAGGTGCTGTGACTGATCAAATGTGTCAAAAGTGGTCTGCAAAGTTTCATGCTGGAGATTTCTCACTGGCCAATGATCCATGATTGGGTAGACCAGTTGAAGGTGATAAGATCAAACCGAGGCATTAATTGAGAACAATCAATGTTATACATACCATGTGGGAGATAGCCAACATACAACATCCAAATCAATAAAGTTATTGGTGAAAATGAAAAATATGTCTTTTATTTTATAGAAAAAAAATACAGACTTTTTGGTCAACCCAATATTTGTGTTCCTTTTGTTTCTTTCTTTCTTTCTTTTTTTTTTTTAGCACAAGATAGAGGCCAGAAAGGTTTAGGAGAGTCTTCAAAATTTTATAGTGCATGAAATTTAACCTTATGAGTTTATTTTTTCAGTTGTCAAAAATATATAAGCAATTATATTTTTGTAGAAATATGGCTGAAAAAATATTAAACAATCCAATTTATTACTCTTGTTTAAAATAAACTTTTTTCCATTTTTAAGTAGCTCCGTTTTACTGTATTTTTCATTACCATTTATCCCCCATATCACCTTTTTTTGTTTGATCGCTCCACATTCCCCCAACCACTCCCCAGACCTGTCAGTCTGCTATGAGTCTGTTTCTATTGTTTTTGTTGGTTCAATTTGTTCATTAAATTCCACAAATTAGTGCAATCATATGGTATTTGTCTTTCTCTGACTGGCTTATCTCACTTAGCATAATGTTTTCAGGTCCATCAATGCTGTCACAAGGATAAAATTTTCTTCTTTTTTATAGCCGTGTACTATTCCACTGTGTAAATGTACCATGGCTGTTTTATCCACTCATCTACTGATGGACACTTAGGCTGCTTCCAGATCTTGATGATTGTAAATAACACTTCAATGAACATAGGGGTGCGTATATACTTGTGAATTAGTGTGCCAGGTTTCTTCAGATAAATTCCCAGAATTGGAATCACTGGGTTATAAGGCAGTTCTATTTTTAATTTTTTGAGGTAACTCCATACTGCTTTCCACAGTGGCGGCACCAATCTGCATTCTCACCAACAATTCAAAAGAGTTCCCTTTCTCCACGTCCTCACCAGTACTTGTTGTTTGATGATCTATTGTTAGCCATTATGACAGGTGTGAGGTGGTATGTCACTTCTACAAAGAGGTCTTTATCCCAAGCTAGGTTAGGTGACTCTGGCATTTGTTTAAAACAGTCTGTACATTTCTTAATTCTTGTTATAATTTTAATGTATTATTTTTCTCCTACTATGAACCAAGAAAGCAATGTCTTCTCTGCCATTTTAGAGGACCAGGGAGCTAGTCTGGTACTCGACAATCAACAATGAATCAATCGATGAATCCTGGAAATTAGGGAATCTTTATTTTTTTAAAAAATATGTTAGATTTCTTTGTAATATACCCTGGTACATTAATAACTCTCATTCATTTATTCCACAAATAATTCATTGTAACTTTATAGAATTGTGTTAGAAAACATACTCAATGCTCATGGACTTGTGTACTTGAGTACAACCTAAATCTGCTTCATATGTTTATTTCATCATTTACAATGGTAGGAAATAATTGCACCCACTTCATCTCATACCTTGGATTAATGCTAAGCTCTTTTATTGGGTTAGCCAAAAAGTCTGTATGGTTTTTTCCATAAAATAAAAGACACATTTTTCATTTTCACCAATAACTTCATTGATTTGGATATTTTGAGTATGTCCCGTATGGCAGGTATAACGTTGATTGTTCTCAGTTAATGTCTCAATTTGATGGCTATCACCTTCAACTGGTCTTCCAGACCATCCAGCATCATCCAGCAAGAAATCTCCAGCACAAAACTTCACAAACCACTTTTGACATGTTTGATCAGTCACAGCACCTTCTCCATATACTGCACAAATCTTTTTTCGCATTTCAGTTGCATTTTTATTTTCCTTGAAATAATAAAGCATAATATGCCAAGAATGCTGTTTATTTTCTTCCATCTTCATTATGAATATTGCTACCCAAAAATTCACCACTTTTTTTTTTAATTCATGCTGGTAGGAGAGCTGTACAATCTAACAGTACAATCTAACAAAATTGTTTTGAATAAAGTTAAAGATAACTAAGAGCCATCTTATGGAAAAAACCAAATGGACTTTTTGGCCAACCCAATATTATTAAACACTTAACATTTACATTTTGAATGCTTTCAGATTCTCTTTTTGTCATAGTGTTATGCTGGCATTAGCAGAAGTATTGCATGCTATTGCATATTTTAGTATCTTTTGAAGGTGATATGACATTAAAAATGACATAGTACTTATTGTGCAGATGAAATAAATATTTCCTAACTCTAAAGAGTGAAGATTGATAGATGGGTAAATCCTTAGCATGACAAGAAGGGCATTCTACAATCTGTGTAAATCCTGAAGTCATTAAATGTATAAGACACCATGAAATAAATCAATGCCTTTAAAGAGAGCTGATCAGTTATGGAATTGACAGTAGCATAGTATTCTATAATTTTATAAGGGCAAGCTAAGCTCTGTATCTCATTGGCTGTAAAGTGAACAGCTTTGCTTTTCCTTCTTATAGAGATATTTTGATCTCATTGGAGATAAACACAGCAGTTCTCCCTTTCCCCAGAATGCTGATGAGAATGTACAAACTTATACAGGGTATTAAGCAATTTCAATTCTTTAATTGAATAATGAATGAAATGAAATGAATGAAATGGATAGTGTAGCAAGGTATCATGGATTAAAAAAAAATTAAACACATTTCCCCTCTGGACAGAGTCCAAAGGCATTAGAACTCAAAGGACTTATTCATGCTCATTGAAAACCTCTCGGTAGTACTGACTCTTGGGGGTTAGTTTCTTCAATATGAAGAGGTCTGGTGCGTTTCTGTATCTTTTCCTGGAATGTGCACTTCATAATAATGATGAGTCCAGCCTCTCATCGTTGCTACTTGATTCGTGAATTCACACAAAGCATACCAGGATAGCAGCCATATGAAAAATCTGATAAAGAGAATTTTGGAGAGATTTATGAAATAAGAGCATGAGCATCACTTTGCTGTTTTAAGTAGGCTCCATATTACACAGAAGAAAACAATGAAAATTATTCGGTTAAAATGTTATATTTTTTTCACATATAATAGCAAACAAGAGGTTTTGCTCTTTTTTCCCTAAACTGAGTTGATATGTTAATACCCCAGGCACTGTGGATAAAACTGCTGAGGGAGTTGCTGCATTTACCTCTGGAGACTCCTCATTGTTCTGACTTCATGAACTTTCTTCAAATGATGACTATGGCCGAATGGAAAGAGCAAGGACCTTGCATTAGAAAACAGGGCCCTTACTGGCTTGTGAAGTTTTCACTTACGAGCTCTGTGAGGTTTTGTGCATTCAAATTTGCTTTAGATACTAATTTTTAAAGAAATAAAATTTGGAGATATGGTTGAAGTCTCCTTATATACTGCTACCCTGCACTTTATCCAAAGAATAATGACTATCTTGAATTAGTATGATATTGTCATACAGGTTTTCAAAAATTATATATTTATATAAATATATTTTATATATTTATATATATTTAGTATTCTTTCCTGAACTTTTTCCCATAAATGGTCTCAATTGTATGAATTATATTACACTTTGCTCTTATTACTTATCTTATGACTTAATCTTTTTTAAATTTAAATTTTTACAATTTAACAGTAGTTATGTTAGCAGCAAAATGGTGCCAGAATATCACTGGACCTTGGGTCAGTGACCTGGGTTTGGTAAACTTGGTGCTTGAATTTGGCAAGGAAAATATTCAGAGCCAGAAAACTCAAATGGTAAGAGAATGTTTATTTAGAAAGTCACAGAGGTGGAAAAGATGAGCGAACTGGGCTGTGTGGACTCAGGAAACAAATTACTGAGGCAAAGGAAGGGTCTTTGATGCTTAGGAAAGAGAAGGGCTGAGAGAAGACTTGTGGGGGAAGGTGAAGGGGAAAGGTGCAAGCCTGCTTCAGAGAGAGAAAGAGCATGCTGGTTTCTCTGTCCTAAGGGTTTTTTATCTCCTTTCCAAAAGCAGGCACTTCAGGGGAGGATCACAGGAGAATATTCATCAGCTTTCCAGATGTGTCCCCTCAAGGTCCTGGTCTCCACTGATTGGTTGGCGCCGGGGCAGGGAGTCTTTGGTCGTCATCTCAGCTGGTCCTGGTGTCAGCCATGGCTTTACCTTGTCTGGCCTTGCTGCTTTTCTGGTCCTGGAGCTGAAACACAGCTGAGGCTTAGATGTTATCTCTAATTTGACTAAAACTCTGTATCTGTGGTCATCGGACCCTAGTCTTTGGTTCCAAGATTATTTGATGCAGATCAGAGCCTCATTGTTTTTAGGCCTTGCTGCTTAAGGGAGTGGTCATGCAAGAGAGTCACATGAGGCTAGTCTCTGACCCCCTTGTTCTTCCTCTAAGAGGTTCTAGTACATGACTCGTGACATGCTCGGGGAGGAAAGGTTGGGAGTAGGTCGGAACCACATGACCAGTGATATGAAGGTGAGAGGGTCTAAATTATGTGACCAGTGATATGCTAAGGGAGGAAACCTCACCCTGGGAGCGAGGTCCTTGTTTTCCAAGTTTTGCCTATTTTCAGGCACCTGACTTTTTCTGTCCTGGTGACCTTCTAGATCTGGTCTGTCATTCCTACTCTGTCCAAGCCTAACTGCCGACTGTATCAGTTAAATAACAACTGATGTTGAATATTTTCTTTCTTATTTTATTGGTCATTCAGGCTTTCCCTGAATTAGCTCTTCCTATATTGTTTGTTTGTTTTGGTTCTTTACTTTTGGATTGTTTATCTTTCTAATGTTAATTTGAAGGCATATTTTAAATGTTTAGTATAATCTAGATGCCAGTTCTTTGTTGATCACATGCTATGGAGATAACTTCTACCATAAAGATACTTATCTTTTAATTTTATTTATGGTATCATCTGTAATGCAAAGTTTTTAACTTTACTCTGGTTCTTAAGGATTTCTCCCATTAAAGTTTACACTTTTTGAGTATTTTTCCAGAAATAATTACCTGTTACTAATATATAAAGACATTCTCTTCCAAAAGTTTTAATGTTTAAGCCTTTAATTCAAATGTGCGGTTATGTGAAGTATGATGTAAAGTAGGGAATCTGGTTTTATTTATTGTCATATGGTTAGCCATTTTTCCTACAATCACTTTATAAATAATCTTTGTCTTTCCCCCTCTGATTTATCATGCCAAGTTTGTCATACACCAATTTCCTATCTATAAATTGATCTTTGTCCAAGGTTACAGTTCCTTTCTGAGTGTCTACTTTTCTGTCTCTACAAAAAGCAAACACTATCCAATTCTTTAGCATTATGGCATCTTCACATCTTGTAGGGAATTCTACTTCTTATTTTTTAAAAATTGTCTTGGCCTTTTGCTGTATTAGGACTTTAAAACCCAGATTGTGAGTTTCTATGAAAAATCATTTTCACATCTTGATTGGAATTGTATTTTATTTATTGTTTAGTTTAAAGATAACTAACTTCTCTGCTATATTCTCATCCATTATCATAAGGTAGGAGTCATTTTTATAAGATCTCTGTCATATATTCTTCTTTCTTTTTTGATGATAATTTTACTAAGGCATTAATACACAGGAACATGAGAAGAGAAAAAATGTGGAGGACAAAAAGTAAGAGGGTGGCTGATAAGCAAATTAAAGAACCCAGTAGAGCAAAAAGTACAATCTAGCAGCAGGAATAGATTGAGATGAGCTTTTTACTAGACAAAACATGGAAGTCATAAGAATTGGAAAAACTGAGAGAGAAAAGAAGCTTAAAACGAAGAAGCTTGGGTTAAAGTTGTTTAATGAGCAGTTAGATTTCTAGATCCTCACCCTTCCTTTACTTTGATGACTAACTGCTTTTTTTCTGCCCCAGTAAATATATAGGGATTTATTATCTTAAAAGAGTAATTCTGAATATATTTGAATTGAAGGTGCAAGGCACAGTTAAAATCAGGGTTACACTTCTGAAAAAGAGGAAAATTAGGTAATAATATGTATAATGAAGGGTAAAAATAGAGACCCTTAGAGTTATATCCCTACTTGACCTCCAGACTGTTGGAAACTAAATTCTTTTTACCAAAATTAAGGAGATTAGAGCTCTCTTCTAAAGATTAGCTGAAGAAAAAGAATAATAAATGATACATCTATATCATTCTGTAAAGCACAATCAGCCTTTTTAAATTGCCAGTATTTAATTATTTCTATAGAGCCAAATATATTCATGTAAGAGAGGAAATTTATTGACAAGCAAGAGATGGACAAGAACAAATAAGAGAAACCATCTTGGTGGAAAAACACTAAAATATTATAATTGGTATATCCTGAAAAATTGGAGATGCATTTATGAAACCTGCTGCTATAAAAAAAAGAATATTCAGTGAACAGAAAAGGATTCTTGAAAACCATAATTATGTAGATAAAATAAAAATAATAGTTTAAGTGTTAGAGAATATAGTTGAGAAAGTTTTCTCAAAATTAGAGCAAAAAAATTGAAAAGATATAAAAGAGAAGAGAAAAGGAAATAGAGCATGTCAATAATAGATGAAACAGGAAAAGAGAACAAAGAGAAAGAATTTATCAAAGAAGCAATACAATGATTTTCCCAGACTTTCAGACTGGAAGTTGTCCAACTGAAAGGCCAATTAGACTAGATTAATTATTATTACATATAGATGATGTTCTTGAATATTTTTGTTCTTGGAATAATTAACATCATACATATGTCCACATTGGTCTGTAGCTTCAATGTAGACACACATGCGTGCGCGCACACACACACATACAATAAGAGTCTTTTCATGGAACAAAATGGCCTATGACATTTACTTTTTCTCAGGATAAGTTTTTAAAAATTATTTCTTACTGTTAAGTGGGAAAACTTTTGTGTGTGTGTGCATGTATGTGTTGATCTTGTTGTATACAACTAACAGCTTGCTTGTTCTTTGTTTTTAATGATGTTCGTATAGAGTTTTCTAAATCTATTGTGTAGAAAATTAAACTATGAACATAGACACTTATAATTCTTTCTTTGCTATGCCTTGACTGGAATTCCAGTGAAATGTTAACTATAATGTTTTTAGTGAATTTTGTGGATTGAATTTAGCAGGTTAAGAAACACCTTTTTATTACCAGTTTGCTAAGAATTTTCTTTTTCATGATGCTGTATTGAATGTTTACCTCCCTTTTAACCTACTAATGTGTCTAATTATGTTAATTAGTTTGGGGTCATGCTGTGAATTTTTTAAAACGTATATTTCTGAATTTAGTTTTTAATATTTTAATTAGGATTTTGCAAATGTGTCTTTAAATGAGATTTGCCTACATTTTTACTTTCTTGTACAGCCATTTTTGTGCCTTAGCTCAAAGTGCAGACATGCTAAAATCAAAATAAGTTTGGAAATCTTCACTTTTTTTTTCCATTCTCTTGAACATTTTACTTTTATAAAACAGAGACTATGTATCCATTCCTTGTATATTTGGAAAATTCTCCTTTGCTATCATGTCATCAGGATGTGATGATTATTCTGTGGGTATATTTTTTTAAATATAAATCTTATTTATTCATGACAAACTTAGCCAACCTCTCCAGCATTAAATTGGAACTCTTGATTTTAAGTTTTATTTTTATCTTTACCACATGGGAATTATCAGGATTTCTTTTCTTGTTTAAATTATTCATTAGGTATTCAAATTTTTAAATTCAACTAATTAATTTTCAAATTAAACTAACTCAGTGAGTATTCATTGCTCACAAAAATCTTTGAAGAGTTGCAACTTTTATTAGTTTTCCTACTACATAATATTTGAGTATTTTAAGCCAAACTCTTTTAAATATCAAAGGATAGAGCAATCTGGTTTATATCTGCATTTCATTAGAAAGAGTTAAGACATGGCCTGTCCTCATGGAAGCAAAGGATGGAGTTAAGACAGAGCAAATATAGATATAAAACCTGTCAAAATGGGATTAGTTCAGGGTGGGTGGGAGTGGTGAGGGGGGCTGGGGGAGTTGAAACACTTGCTGTGGCTTTGTATGATCTGATTCCTGCTATGTGATCTCTCCTATTTGGCTTATGCTCCTGTTTCTTTCTGCCTTGCTCATCACGGTCTAGCCATCCTGATCATTCTTCTGTTTCTTCTGAATCTCAGACTCTCTAAGGTGACTTGCATCTCAAGTTCTTCATATTTCTTACTAGTCTGGGAAGTACTTCTCTCTCCAGATTCTACACGCCTGGTCCCTTCTCATGAATCAAGTTTCAAACACGTGACCTCAAGAGGATTTTTATCACTAGTTTAAAAAGCCCTCACACATAGTCATTCAATATTAAATTCTTTCATTTTCTTTACAACTCTAATCTGAAATTACCTGTTTGTTTATGTCTCTGTATACTTTAAATCAAATGCAAACTCTATAAAAGAAGAAATATTTCCATTATCACTGCATCCTAGCACCTCAAAAAGCACCTTGCAAATATACTATTTCATAAATATTGGTTTAACAAAAATTCATTTGGCATTTTGTGTACTTTTTGGCCTTTGTTGTATGCTGATTCCTTTAAAGTAACGTTGGATGATGCATGTTCTTTATTTGAGAGACAACAGTATAACAGGGGTTAGGCGTTCAGCAATAACATCGCCGATTGCCTCCGAGGCCTCACCGTTACAACATTACTTGTAAGGAATGACAAGAAATACTTTGAATTTTTAAATAGCATAAAGGTAAAATTTCTCAATCTTTACATTTCATTTGGTCGTTCTTCTTATTTGGAAAATTTCCTTAAAAGCAAATTGCCTGGAAAGTAACTGTCAATTTTTAATACCCACTGGTTCAGAGGTATACTCTAGACCTACAGATAGAGAATGATGTCTGAAATTACATTTAGGAGAAAGCTGCCTTGAGGATGAAATGTTACTAATATTGTGTATATAACAGCTTCTTATATCACTTCATTCTTATATCACTTCATTGCTTCTTATATCAATTCATTCACAACTAGTAAGTTCTGTGATAGTTACCATTGATGCCGAATTATCTTCTATACAGAGACCCCACAATATTTTTGTTTCGACGTGTAACAAAACAAAGCAGCTAAGCAGCATCGAGATGGCATTTATTAAACATTATAGGCCTTGTTGCTCACCCGTATTGCTTCACTATATTGAGACAAACGCGATCTCTTCATGGTTGTGGTTCAAACAGTACTGATGGGTTCCTGCAGGTTTTCTATAAGATCATGTCTAGCTAAATACATAGTATTGATATGTATGTCATCATCATCATCATCATCATCAATGTTATAAAGATGTATAAGAAATCAGTCAAAAAGAACACAGATGGCAAAAATCAATCAAAGTTTGTTTGTTGTTTTTTTTTTTTTTTAATATACAGGAAGAACTCAGTTTCTCCAGTGCAGAAAGAGAGCAAGGCATAATACTTCTGTGGTACTCATATTCAGATCCAGATATTCCCCAGCTTGTGAGAGTGAGAAATCCATTTTAAATAATTGAGAGCTATTTTTTCCACCACGGGGAAGCACTCAGTGGAGAGTAAGTAGTGTTTAGGACTGATTCCGACTGCGCTCCCCCAGCAGTCCCATCCTGTCATCCAGCCACATGTGCTCCTGATCCAAATCACCATGCATATGCATGGCCATATGGTTCCTCCTGTGGGCCTCCTTAGCCTCATCATTTGGTTCACTATCAACATTCCCATCCCCTTCTTTGCAATCCCACACATTGTGTTGGGCTCATTGCACCTCTAACCACACCTCAGGAAAACTGTTGCTACCACGAGGGAAATGCTGTCGTTGCCTGGGACGTGTGAGGGTTGTTGTATTCTGGCCATCTCTGCTCCGACGCTGTTTCTGACTGACTTCTCCTCTGATCTGTCATCACAAAAAATTCAGTGTTTTTCTCTGCTTTGTAAGTTGGAGTGTAGGATGAAGTTCTTTGCCATCCTCCACTTCTCAAATGAATTAAGGTTCTCAGAATAACTCTGAGGGGAACTCAGTTTTGCATGTGTTTCTAGCAGCTTTGTCTGCAGTAGAGGTGATCTAAACTGCTAGAACACCCAAGGAGCCTTGCTGAGAAATGCCATCCAACTCATCACCCGTGAAATCTAAGTGAGAAGCAGTGGGGGTGGGATTCAGTGGAAAGGGAACCAAACAAAGTAGGAATGTGGAGAGAGATACACGGGCGTTTCTTTCCCTTCATGTCAACAGGTAAACTAAAAAAACATGTAAATAATAAACACCTGTGTTGAAGTAAGATTTTCCTAGAAACACAATCACCCAGAAAAGCAAAATGTTATGTTGATTTAGAGGAAAAAATAACTTTAGAAAAGGAAACTAAATATCACAAAAGGCTCACATTTCCTACATCCAACTTCTTAGTTGACTGTACTCTTAGGTCCATTTTTTGTGAAGCCCAGCAAAATGAAAATGTCAGTTTCCCTCTACAAAAAGCAGGAAAAAAGTTATGTTAAATGTACTAAAAAGTTTTTCTTTTGTGGTTTTACTTTCGATTTGTGGTGTTTTGATGTTTCAATTAACATACTTTTGATGTTCATCATTGGCTGTTTAATGCCATCCTAAGTAAATACAAATTAAAAATTTTAAATATTATCATGAATTTTACCATTCATACTAATTTAAAATTATTACCAAAATTTAAAATTATTAAAATTTTAAATTTTAATTTTTACTAAAATTTAAATTTTAGTAAAATTTAAAGTATTGGCTGTTTAATGCCATCCTAAGTAAATACAAATTTAAAATTTATTAGCATGAATTTTACTATTCATCTTAATATTATACAATGCTGTTTTTAGTTTGTTATTAAAGTGTAGTTGACCCACAATGTTACATTAATTTTAGGTGCACAACATATTGATTTGACATTTATATACCTTACAATAGGGTCACCACAGTAATTCTAGTAATCTTCGGTCACCATGCATGTTCATTACAACATTATTAACTATATTCTCTGTGCTATACATTACATCCTCACGATTTATTTATTCTGTAAATGGAAGTTTGTACCTCTTACTCCCCTTTACCTTTCCACTCATTCCCTCATACCTCTGCACTCTGGCAATCACCAATTTGTCTCAATATCTATGAGTGTATATTGTTCAGCTTTATTTGCTTTTTAGATCCCACATACAAGTAAAATCAGTTATTTGCCTTACTCTGCTTCACTTATTTCACTTCTGTCCCCAGAGAGCTTCCATGCTTCCATTCCTACTGATCCCTGCCCCTCCAGCCCTCTGCCTAAAATTAGTCAATGTAATTACTCCACTAAGACCCAAGCACACTGTTCAAACTGTTGTCTGCTCTGGAGCTCAGAGCCCATGAGTTTGTGTGTGGGCCCTTTAAAAGTAGAGGCCTGCTTTCCTATAGCCCTTCTGCTCTCTCAGATGTAATCCCTGCTGGTTCTCAAAGCCAGGTGTTATGGGGGCTCCTCTTCACTGTGTAGGTCCCTGGGACTAGGGGGGTGGCCAATATGGGGCTTGGATTCCTTACTCCTCAGGGTGAGGGGACAGGTTGTGATATCTCTCCCACTTGTGAATCACACCAGAGGTATGTGTCCTGACCAGACCAATCTCTACCCCTGCCTGTCTCTAGGTGGCTTCCTTTTTATATCCTCAGTTGTAGAAATTCTGTTTAGCTAGTCTTCAGGTCATTCTCAGAAGGTAGCTCTATATTAAGTTGTAGTTTTAGTGTGACCCTGGGAGGAGAGGAGCTCACATCTATGTACTCCATCATCTTCCCTGAAAAGTCAATGCCAAATTTAAATGTAATTATAAGAGTATAACTCTTATGTAGGATCTCTGAAGTTATATAATTTGCATTTTGTAGCTCATGCGTTCAGATGTATTGTCTTCCTACTGGAACAATAAAAGCATCTCACAAAGATAACTCAACTTATTAATTTTACTTCTTGATACATGCACATCCACCAGTACTCTTTATGTTTGACTTGCTGATGGGGGAGGAAGGGCAAAAGGGAAAAGGACATAATGGATTGCTTCATATTTCCTTCTCTTCCTGTGCTGTCTTTTTGAGCCTAAGTGTCTGGCTAATACAGGGAAGTAGCATGACTAAGAAAGATAAGATAGGGTTTCTTGGTCACTCTTGTATCTTTGAATGCCATTATCTCCCTTCTACATTCGAAGCCAATTCTGGTTCAAATGAAATGTAACCTCTTGGGGCCAGCAGCAGCTCTGCTCACTCTGTTGTAAACTTAACAGGTTTACATTTTATTTATGTTGAGTCTCATGAATTACTATAGATTCTGAGTCCATTGGGATAATTCTGTTTTCATGGGACATAATGAATGCTTTATGCGAACAGAGTGATAAAGAATATGGGACACATATTGCATGAATCTTTTCTGCTCTATTGCCCCACTGTACTTCATTTTCAAAATTCAAGTTCAAAGATAAAATTATCAAAAATTATAACACAGTGACAGTCTAGCATTAAACCAAGTACAAAACCCTTTTGATGTCAAGGTCTTGTGTAAGTATATACTTGCATTCACATAAGAGTGATCTTGTCTATGCTTCATCGTTGCCTTGGTAACAGGGAATCTCTATTTGAGTACCTAATGTTGTGCATTATGTTCACCCTCATATTCAGTTATGCCTGGATATATCTTGAAACTATGAGGATAAGCTGTCCAGTCTATTGAAGACAAAGGAACTCCCCTGGGGATAAACAAAAAAAAAAAGAAGAAATTCACTCAAGTAAAATTTCCTTAAACAACTCTTAGAATCTTAAATATATCTGAATCTAAGGGTACCCAGCATCAGTGGACTTATCCTAAAGCTTAAGGAAACAGTGACATATTAAAGAGTGAACCCAATTAGCACACCCTATACTATGTCTTGATACGATCTTTATAACACTTAGGAAGCAAAAGTCCCCATTGCCCCCTGTGTGAGGAAGAGTAGGATCACACAAGGGGGAGAGAATACTTGAAGTGCTTGGAGGATTAACATTGGAGTGTGAAATTCATGCAGTGAACAGCCTCCATCTCAGAGAAGAAACTCAGTAGTATTTCAGGTTTTAGGTGGCATTAATGTTTTTATTGTTAAAATTTAGGCTTCTTGGATTAGTGTAGAAGCTTCACAGCATTAATGGTAACAGGGAAGAGCCCCACAGGAAGAGGAAAAATGTGGTAAATACACGTTGACAATAAGAATAATAGTAATGATGATAAACAATGCCTAATATCATAACAGTAAAAATTTTGAGCTCAGTGCCACAGTTTGCTAAGGCTATGGATTACCTCATTTAATACTTACAATAAATCTGTAAGGAGAGATGGAAAAGAAACAAACTTTATGAAGATCCTATTTTAAATGCAATATATATGAGGTCCAGCGAGTTAATTATCTGGCCTACAGTCACAGAGAGGATACTGGAGACAAGATGTAAGAGCAGGTGGTGAATGACTCTGGGAATTTCTGTACCACCTACATGTGAAATGCTTTAAAACTACACTACTTTAAAAACTGCACTACACCCCCTCCCCAGAGGATGAATCCCATAGCCAGGTATAAAAAGCATTTTAGTTCCTTCTTTAAAGAAGCAATATATGGTTTGATTAGGTAAGCATAAGCATTTTCTCCAAAGCGGTCTACAAAAGTGTTTTTCAAACTTTTTGACTGATACTTACAGTACATTTTACATTAGTATCAGGTATACATACTCATATACTAACAGCATCTTACTGTGTGCCTTAGAGTCTGATATTTTCTATTCTATTTTTCATTTCTAAAAATGTAAAATGACAAATTCATTCAATAGATTGAATAACCAATTAGTGGTAATTTGAAAAAAATTACTAGCTGATAAGACTCTGTCTCCCAGGGTTCTGGAATTGGGACTGAGAGACAGCTAATTAAGTTTTATGTGACTCTAAAAGTGACATGTGGATTTTATTTATTGTTGTCAGGGGGCAGCCATATCCTGTGACCTCTTATCTATCATAAGCCAAAATAAATAAATAAATACATATGACTAGAAAGCTGATCTGGGAAGGAGGAGAAGGGGAAGGGTGGAGGGGGAGAGAGGGAGATTTTCAGATAGAAACAGATAAATATAGGAGCAGATGAGACAATTCCCAGTCCTTGCCTCTGGGCCCTTCCCGAGACTTCCATTTGACTTTTATTAAGACTCCTCTAGTTTTTAAATGAGCTCTAATGTACTTTTGTTTGGTTTACAAATTGTGAATCTGTAGTGGAACAATGAGGAAAACCCATCAGGATTACCCAGGAATAACTGGGTGTTATTGACAAAAAAGGATTCTTTCCACTCAATACTTTCTGTGTTTGCAAAGGCAAAGAGGAAGAGAATGACGTGTAGCATTTACTGTTGACCTCTGATATGTCTAGTCAATTACAGATTTATTCTTTGGGTTAGAGATACAGAAAGATTAGGCTGCTTAAAGAATCACCAGAAGAACCAGCTGAGATTCAGTTCTTTGACTAAGTTTAAAGTCATCAAAGCTATTGGTTCTTTTAAATTTTCCATTGAATTTTGCGGTCAGCATTGGTTAATAAAATTATATGGGCTTCAGGTGAGCAAATCTATAATACATCATTTGTATCTGTATGTTGTATTGTGTGTACACCACCCCAAGTCAAGTCTCCTTCCATCACCATTTATCCCCGCTTTAGCGTCTTCTACCTCCTTCTACCCCCTTTCCTTTTGGCAATCACCATACTGTTGTAAAATGCCAGTCTCTATTGGTTTTATGGGTAAAACAGGAGAAGTAAACATTGACCAAATGCAGAAAAAGTCTACTTACCCAGATGACAGGATCACAACAATTTCAATCAACTGGAAACAGAAATATATTCCACAGTCAAAAATATGGAATCTTGCAAAAGCTTTGCAGTAAATATTTTTATTCTTTTCTTTTTACTGTTGATCTCACAAGAGAGACTAAAAAGATCACATTTGAGAAATAGTAATGAAATCCATAGTATGGTTAGCTCTCTAGCTGACTGTAAATTCAGTGTTGCAAGAACTGCCAATTCTGTTTTTGTCCTCTCCTCTACAACAGGCAAAAGACATTGCCTATTGTTTCCGTGACACTTGTAAATCCCAGAGTTCACAGGTGACTTCTCCGGTGGGGATGCATCATTGTTTCAATTATTTTTGAGTGACAAAGGCAATTCAAAATGCCACTTCTTGGCATTATGTTCTGCTTTCATCCCCCACTCAACCCTGGAAACAATGATTTCTGATATCTGTAGAATAGGAGGAGCTGACGCAATTAAAGACTAAACTACTTGTTGCCCCCAAGATCAAATTCATGGGGATAAAACGGCTCTAAGAAGTTTCCATTGTCTCATTCTTGCCTTCTCTCTAGTTCATTGGCTTTACATGAACTAGAAAAGCTCGCATGCAGTAGAAACTGAGCTGTCAAGAATCCAAAGGATTGTATGCTGGGTCACAATTCCCAAGAGGAGGTTAAAAATATCTGGGAATAAATGAATGAATTATACATAGGACATCTTACAATCTAGCCTTCATGATTTGGCACCTTCTTAGTTTCATCCATTACTTTTTCTATTAATAATTATTTAATATGCACTTACTAAATACAAGGTAAGCGCTAGATAATAAGATTATAATGATATGCATAGATAATTGTATTTTCCAAAGATGAATGTGTGTTTGCACATTATGCATATATATGTGTGTATTGCATTCCTCATGCTTATCCTACAATGCATCTCTTACTTTTCCCACTGAGAGATGGGAGGAGGGTGCATGTACCCCTACCTTGAACCTGAGCAAACTTTTACAACTAGCTCAATCAATAAAATGCAATAGAAGTGCCCTACATAACATCTAAGGCTAGTTCATGTAGGGTCATAGATATGCCTGCACCTGGCTCTCTCTAAGAAAGATCACTGGTGGAATCCACGTAGGCATGGAGGCCACAGGCAGAGGGTTAGAAACACTGGAACTGAGATTCCCAGCCAACAGCTCCATCAGTGATCCAATATGAGTAAATGAGAGTTAGATGATTCAAGCCCTCAGCCTTTGATTCTCTCATTGTCTGAATTCTTTCTTATTCCTATTCACAGAAACCAGGAACAATAACAAATTACAATTAGTATTTCAAGCCACTTAGTTTTAGAATAATGTGTGTTATGGTCAAAGTAACTGTGACAGAGAGGAAAGAAAGGCCTCCATTCTCGTGGAGATAACAGTTTGTTGAGGGAGTCAGGTATTAATTTAATATATCTACAAACAACTATAAACTCTAGTTACAAATTATAAAAACTAGAACACAAACTCAGTGAGAACACAAATAGTGTCTATCTCATTCATTGTCCTATCTGCAAGGCCTAATATAACAACATAGTAACTCCATAACTATTGTATGGGTAAATGAATAAATCAGATACTGTGAAAGAAGTATACACAGAGAGATGAAAGCATATGCCAAAGAACCTGAATGAGCCTGGGTAATTTGGACAGCTTCTCTAGAAAAACATTTTATTAGCCTGCAGGAATAGCATGTCAAAGTCTGGTAGTAAAGAACATGGTGCAGGCAAGGGTCTAAAATAAGTCAGTGTGAGTAGAAAGCAAAGGGTGAAGGTAGAAGTAGCCAAGATAGGGCATTAAGCTTTATTCTAAGACTAATGGGAAATCATTCATGGACTTTAAACAAGGGCGTGATATGACAAGATTTTTTTTCCTTTATAAAGTTTACTCTGACACAAGTATGTATTTTTTCAATAGTCTAGATGAGAAAATTAGATTAAAATTGTTGTAGTAAGATGAAAAAAATAACTGGATTCAAAACATGTTTGGGAAATAAAAGCAGTAGAACTTGGATGGAGATGGATGACTTTTGGTGAGTGAGGTAGAGGGGACTATCAAGGATATCTTTAAGTTTCAAAAAATGAATACATCTTGTTTTCACACACTGAAAAAAAAAACTGAAGTTAGGGCTTAAGATCACAACTTTTGCTTTTCAGATGCCTCAGTAGAAATCTCATGTAAGTGGTTGGATATATGAAGTTAGAGGTCAAAGGAGATGATCAAACCAGAGATAAATGATAACTAAAGTTTTAGTCACGGATGAGATCACTTAGTTCAAAGGAATAAAAAAAAAAAAAAAAAAAAAAAAAAAAAAAAAAAAAAAAAAAAAAAAAAAAAAAAAAAAAAAAAAAAAAAAAAAAAAAAAAAAAAAACATTGGCCCAAGGCAATCCTTTGGAATTTATATAGGATGAGCCTAGAAAGGAGACTGAAAAGATATACAGACAATAGAAAGCAGATCATTGTTATAAAGAAAGCATATAATACTGGATATTGAAGTTAAGTCAAATGAGAATTAGACTAAAATTTGTCCAATTTATTGTGACCGGAAGTACGCTGTTGCATTTACACACCGTTCACTTATGCCAGGCATTAAGTTAGGCTGTGTACATGCATCATCTCCTTTGTATCTACTAGTGAGAAGAGAGATTAGGAAGATCTAACAACCTTCAGAGTTAGGTATAACAGGAGTGAAATACATCTGAACAACTGAAGTTTTCTGTAGTTTTTATGCTTGAATAGAATATATAGTGATAAGGGTCTGGTACTCCATCAATGAATTAATCAAGGACAACATGCAATTTCTATTTTTCTGACCTTCAAAGGAAACCAAATGGGAAGAGGTTTAAAATAAACTAAAACATCAGGGCTACCAAGTCAGCTAGCTTTAAGGGTTAATCTAGAGGAGCTTAAGCAAAATAGAACAATCAATTTAACAAAACAATGGACTATTTAAAAGCCCGCAAAATTTAAGAAATAGTTGTGCTTTTTGGTGTGCTGTTCTGCTTGGAGCACAAAGAAGGTATTTCAAGTTGTCATCAGCAACTTGATCTGTGTACCACTGATGCCAAATCAAAGTATATAAGGGTTCTCCAAATAGGTATTTCACCCTTAGATGACTATCCGGCCATAGTAGGAAAAAGTAGAAAACAATCAAGTTTATAAAACTACATGGTGGCGGACAAAAGACCATGGCCTCTAGCGTGTCTAAGAACAAGGAAGAAAGCTGAGGTTTACTACTTTAGTTTAGATTTATTCCACTCTGGGTGACTACTTTGTGCAGTGACTAGTATTATTTAAAAGGACAAGTAGACTCTCATGGACAATAACTTCACCAAGAGTGAAAAGTATAAAATTATGTCTATTGAATACTTGTTTACAGTTTTGGATGGAATGTGGCCCACAGTGGCTTTTTCATGTGATTGGGCTCACTGATATTTTCATGCTGAACTGGTCTCATTAGTGAAACAGAGGACATAGGTCACCACCTTCTTGTTAACTGCTCATAATTTCCCATTTCTATGCCTAGTATTTCTTAAAACATATTGGAGGTAAAATAAATCAGTTCAGACCCAAAGGGCATGGAGAGAAGACCAAGAAGTAGAAGAGGGGTGTGGTCAGAGAATATATGGGAAAGCTGTTAATTAAGATTTTGGTAGGAAAAAACAGCGTATTCAAACTGGGTAATTTGAGAATAATTTGATAAAGGGCTTAATTCATAAAGATGTAGGCCGAGTTGAAGAAACCAGTGAAGAATCACACAGCACCCTGGGTGTGTGTATCCTTATAACAAGAGGCAGCCATTGGGACTCGCAATTTGAGTGGCCAAGAGAGCAAGCATTTATGACAGCTCACCAGGTGATGTTCTGGCAAGGTGGGATCTGGGAGAATAAACATACTTACCGCACTCTTCCTCTTACCTCCTTTATTTCTTTTACCTTAGAAAAAGGGTTTTAATTGTAGAATAATTTTTCACAGTTTATTTTCTTTTTTTATTGTTTTGTGATTATAGTTGTCCAATATTTCCCCCTTTTCCCCCCGCCCCCCAGATCCCCCTTCTACAGTCAGTTCCCACACTGTTGAACATGTCCATGGGTCATACATATATGTTCTTTGTCTAATCCCTTCACCTTCGTTCAACTAGTCCCTACCTTGCCCCTCCCCTCTCACAGCCATCTCTCTATTCTTTGTCTCTGTTCCTCTGATTCTGTTTTACTCATTAGTTTATTTTGTTCCTTAGATTCCAGTTATAAGTGAGATCGTATGGTATTTTTCTTTCATTGCCTGGCTTATTTCAATTATTATAATAATCTCCAGTTCCATCCATGCTGTTGAAAAAGGTAGGAGTTCCTTCTTTTTTTATTGCTGTGTAATATTCCATTGTGTAAATGTGCCACAGCTTTTTTATCCATTCATCTACTGATGGGTGCTTAGCCTATTTCTAAATCTTGGCTGTTGCAAATAACACTGCTATAAACATAGGGGTGCTTATGTTATTTTTAATTGTTTTTTTTTTAGGATTCTTTGGATATATTCCTGGCAGTGGAATTGCTGAGTCATAAGGCAGTTCCATTTTTAATTTTCTGAGGAAACTCCATCCTCCTTCCCACAGTAGTTGCACCAGTCTGCATTCTCTTCAACAGTGCACTAGGTTCCTTTTTCTCCATATTCTTGACAGCACCTGTTGTTTGTTGATTTATTGATAGACATTTTGGTAGCTGTGAAGTGTGAGAACACATTGTGGTTTCAGTTTGCATCTCTCTGATGGCTAGTGATGTTGAGCATTTTTTTATATGCCTATGGACCATCTACATGCCCCCCTTGGAGAAGTGTCTGTTCAGGTCCTTTGCCCATTTTTTAATTGGATTGTCTTTCTGATGTTGAGTCATATGAATTCTTTATATATATTGGAGATTAAACCCTCATGCAGTGTATCACTGGCAAACATGTGCTCCCATACAGTGGGTTCCCTTTTAATTTTGATCATGGTTTCTTTAGCTGTGCAGAAGCCATTTAATTTGATGTAGCCCCATTTGTTTATTTTTTCCTTTGTTTCCCTTGCCCAAGGAAATATGTTAGCAAAAATATTGCTTCATGAGTATCTGAAATTTTACTGTCTGTGGTTTCCTCTAGAATTTTCATGGTATCTTGGTGCATATATGTCTATTGTCCATTTTGAGTTTATTGTAGTGTATGATGTAAGTTGGTTTTTTGCAAGTACTAGTCCAATTCTCCCAATACCATTTATTGAAGAAACTGTCTTTACTTCATTGTATGCTCTTGCCTCCTCTGTCAAATATTAATTAACCATGAAGGTATGAGCTTGTTTCTGGGCTCTCCATTCTGTTCCATTTTTGTTCTTATCTCTTATCTCCTGCCTTAGTCTGTCATTGGCCAAAGCCAACCAGAAAGCAGAGGGTAAGGGAGCTTTCTGATGCAGTCCATTGAGGTCTACCTCTCTACCCACAGGGCAAGGTGGAGAATATATCCGGATGGTTAAAGTAGAGACTTATTCTAAGTATCCTTTCTAATGAATATCAGGTGGTAGTCCCCTGGTTTTCTGTTCAATTAAATTGAACAAACATTTATTCAGAGCAGAATAGGTACAATAGGAGCATACTCTGAGAGATGAAAAGATGACTAAATCTCAGATTCTATCCTTAGAGGATCAGACTCATAGCCAGGAGACTATCTATGGAGTGCAGAAAAAAAGGGAGAGATATGTTAAAAGGAGGGATACATTTCCCTTAATGTATTAAGAGATGAGACTTTGGGATGCAAGCTCTTCTTAAACTGGAGAAAATTCCTTTTTTGTGTGATTGGTTGTTCAAGTGAAATTTTAGTCAAAAATCATTAGGCTAATCCGATTAAAGAGCACACTGGTTCAAGAAAGAATGGGCCAACCATGTGTTTATAAAAGGTAAAACTCTGCAATTATTTGCAAGTAAGAAACAATAAAAATCTAGCTGGGAAAGGCAGAGAAGTAGTCTGGCAAGTGATCTGTTTTAGTTGATAAGAATTATTATGAAGAATAATTCCTGGAAGCATGAGTGAGGGGGCAGAGAATGAGGTGAAGTTGAGGATACATATAGGTCAAGAGACACTTTGCAGCAGACATTAATTATATCTAAGCTGTTACCTGAAAATCATTACCTGAAAAAGAAAATCCATGCTAAGAAGCCAAGAGGCGAAGAAATTTCCAGGCAGAGAGAACGGTGTGTATAAAATTTGAGAGAATAAGAATCGTGTTAGCCTGGTGTTTTCAGGAACAGGCAAGAGATTAAATATTGTTGGAGTTCAAAAGGAAAGGTGAGAGCTAAAGACAGGCAATTCAACAAGGTAAATTCAGGAACAGCATAAGAGGAAAGAGCTGAGATTTTATCTGGAGGTCATTGGGAAGTCACTGAGGGACTTTTAAGCAGGGAGGCATGTGTTCTTAACATATTTGCATTTTAAAAGTCTATTTAGTGAATGGAGTGTATTAGAAGAGAGCTAGTACATAGTAATCCAGATAAGAGATAATGATGACCTGAGCTACAGTGGTAGGAATTGAATTGAAAGCTCTAGATGAATTTCAGAAATAATAAAGTGCAATAATTATCTGAATTTATGATAGATTTGATGGGGTGATGGAAAAGAAAGAAATGCACGTGGATGCCTCAGTTTCTGACTGGGAAGTTCAGTGATCAGTGGTTCCTTTTACAGAGAGAGAAATTGCAGGAAAAGAATCAGGTTTGGGGGAGGGGGCGAAATGTGCTTAATTTTTGATATTTGAGACTGAGGTGCTTGGAAGCTATTGAAGTATAAAAGGCTAGTACACATTTGAAAGCATGATTCTAAATTTCCTGTGAAAGTTATTGGCTGGGCCTCTAAATTAGGAGCTGTCAACACAGGAGCGGTAATTCAGCTACTCACCGGGATAAAGTTACCGTGAGAATATATGAATAGGGGCAAAAATACCTTGAAACAATAAAATAATGGCCAGAGGAAAAAGAGCCTGAGAACAGAGAACAGGTGGTTTGAGAGGCAGGAAAAAAACTAGTAGGATATGATGTCAAAAAACTGTTACAGAAGAATTGGTCTTGGGGTTCGTGCTACCCTCACCTGTCAATGGCATGAAGGACAGACCAGAGTGCTTGCTGATACCAGGCCTGAGGGACCAAACAGGTTTTCCTGCTTACTTCTAATTTTAAAGTTTTGTTCTTTCAATGTCTACGTAGAACAGTTTTCTTCATCTCTCTAATATTTCAGCACGTCTGTGGACACAAAAACCACTACGCTGGACACTCACACTTATGAAAAGCCTATAAGAAGGATAAAGTAGATTTAAGGATATTTCTACTACAGAGTTATTTTAGTAACTACTTTCAAAATTATATACGTATATATAAATGTAATTTTTCTTGGTTGAGTTCTGTTCATATACAAAGAATACAGAATATTTCATGAGATTTTTAGGAGTCCTTGGATTGGCTGAGTCAGAAGACTAGGCCAGAAACTTCTCATTTGACTGATAGCATTGAAGGACTCTGACTTTGCATTATCAACCTGATATTTTTCAAAAAATGTGAGCTTCCTCCTTAGTTTAAGAGTAGGGCACAATTTCAGAGCTCTCATTTGTTTAGACATGAGCTGGTAATACTGAGTGTAGGTGGCCAAAGCATACTGCTTGTCTTTGCTGTATATTAGCATATCGACTGATTTGATTCTCATCTATCTAAATTAATTAGACCTCTTGATACCAAGAATCAAAAGTTTACTACTCAGGTAATGTTAATAACTTAGCTCTGAGGGACAAGGGCATTATTCTGTTGACTCCACAGGTTAAATTTGATTAGAGAAATCTTCACATTCTCTTTTAAAGCATTTACTAAACCTCATAGAAGATGAAGGTATAAAGCAATTTAAAGTATATATCCTAACAAATTTTTTAAAGATCCAATCAGGAAATTGTAAAAGTACAGCTGTATTGTTAGAGATAAGTTATTTTGGAAAATAAACACTCTGAAGGCAAAGATTATGTGCATTTTGCAAATGGAAATACTATAAAAGTATAGCTATATTGTCAGAGACAAATTATTTTGGAAAATGAACTGTCTGAGAGCAAAGACTATGTCCATTTTGTTCATCAGTACACTCTTTGCATTCTCAGCACCTAATATTGCCTGGAATATTAGGCATTCAAAAACATTTCTTGGATAGATGTTGCACAAACTCAGTTTGATTAAAAAGATTCTCATGAAAATATTTGGATGAAAAACCCTGAAGCTTATTCTAACTCTGGTTGCTATTAACAGACAGTTTTTCTCGATGGCAAGTGATGCCTAGCCCACAGTATTTTGAATTCCACAGTGTTTTAGAAGAAGCATCCAACAGCTTCCGAATAGCAGCTACAGTGGAGCACCGGCAGGCTCTGCAACTGCTATAGGTTCCACATACACAGGGAGGAAATTGTCATAATAATGTTGGTCCTTTAAAACTGTATCACACTCCACATATTACAAAGCAGTTGCATAGACTTTTTTTGTTTTCATTGAAGCTTCACAGCAATCTAGTTGGAGAGGGAAGCAGAATACTGTCTCCAGTTCACACCCATCTGTGTAAGTAATTATTCTTTCAACAAGCATTGGTTGTGTTCTAAGTACTGAAAGTACCTTTTGCCAGATAGATATGTAGATTATTAGGTATGAATCTTGCCCTTAAAAGCTAACAGTCTCTTAGATGAGGTTAGATAATGATGTAATTATAATAAAGCAAAGAGAACGATATCAAATGAAATGAATAACCTAATTGTATAAAGAGGAAGTGGGGGAGCACATATTTTTGGATGGGATCTTTAAAAAAGGCTTTAAGAAGGAAGGTGTGTGTTAGGGGGGACCTTGAGATATTTACTTATTTTTATCAACTTTTACAGATTATTTATTTGATAAACAATTACTGCATGTCTACTACATTTCAGACAGTGTACCAAGTGATAGGGATGCAAAAAAGAATTAGAAAAAAATATTTCTAACTTTTTAGTGAGCAAAGTTTGGAGTTAAATGAACATAGACCTTAAAGCAAATTATTATTTTAATGAGGATAGAATTATACCAAAATACGCTGTGTTAGAACTATACCGCCCTTAGTTTTGGACAAATGGGAACCCTGCCTCAGTCCTTAGTTTATATTGAGCAGAGCCACTTGAATATATTCACTGCAGCTGGGACCTGCATACTCCTGAGAGGGCCCTGGGTAAAACGATGAACCAAGTGCTCTTTTAGGACAGATAGAGAGGAAAATAACTGATTAAAAGGTCAAAGGTTTCCAATGGAGATATTTTAAATGAGGGAACTTGATATTAAAAGCTTTATGTTGTTATTTTTAGCTACTATAATTTCAAAAGAAATACAAAATGTAAATAGCTCTACATTCATTAAGATATAATTTACAATCTTTCCACAAAGAAAACTCCTGGACTATAAGGCTTCATCTGCTAACTGTTCTAAACATTTAAGGAACAAATAATACTCATATTACCCAAATTTCAGAAAATAGATAATAAAGAGAAAACACATACCACCAAAATTTTGGGAAAGAGCCTTATGTTATAGATGAAGGTAATTCAATGAAGGAAAATTAAGATTTATCTATCTCAAAACAGGTAGATAGAAAAATCATAATTTACAACCTTTCTACACAGAAAACTCCTGGACTATAAGGCTTTATCTGCAAATTCTTCTAAACATTTCAGGAAATAAATCGTATGTTCATTTCAATGGTGCAAATAGAAATTGACACAAATTTGACAGCCATTCATGCTAAAATCTTTTAGCAAACTAGAAATAAAGTAGAACTTTGTTAATCTGTGATGTTAACTTAAAATTCAGGACAAACATGATGTTTAATAGTGAAATATTAAAAACTCTTCCCCAGAGATAAAAAATTAGAGCCCTGCTATCATTGCATTTATTCAATATTTTAATGGAAATCTTCCTGGCTAGTACAATAAAGCAAGAGAAAAATGAATTTCATGCGGATTTTGAAGGGAGGAATGAATTTATCATAGTTCATAGATAACATGATTGTGTACGTAAAAAAATACGCAGGGCTGGTTAAAAGTGGGTTGACAGTTATGGGTACATGAAACACAGAGTTTATTCTTGTATTATTATTTATTAATTATTATTTACTTGTATTACAACTGTAAACCTACTTTTGTCCACTCCTGTGTATTATCTGGATTTGGTAATGTGACCAGATACAAGGTTAATATAGAGTAATTGCCACTTTGAGGCAAATTTTCAGTATTTTGGTTCTAGTGTCAGTCAGTCATTAAGTATAGGCTGTCTTCTGCCCTTGCCCCATGACGAGGTCAGTAGACAAACTTCCCTATGTGTTCATTTGCAAAGGCAGTGCTCTGGAGAATGGGTCCACTGTGAGCCGTTAACAGCCAGCATTCATGGCTCTCAATGACGTGTGTCTGGGTGGACTGGCCCTGATAATGCAAGACATATCAGCAGAGTCCTGCACGCTTGACTTTCTGCCAGATGTCTCCTGCTATGGGCTGAATGTGTGTGCGCTCTCACACAATGTCTGTTGAAAACCTAATGCTCAAGTTGATGATGTTAGAAGGTGGCTCTTCTGAGAGCTGATTCGATCGTGGAAGTGGAACCCTCATGAATGGGATTGATGCCCTTATAAAAGACATCTCACAGTGGTGGTTTGCCCCTGCCACTGTGCGAGGGTATAATGAGAAGCTTGTGAGTCAGAAGCCTGTGAGTTCACCCAACTGTGCTGGTGCCCTGAACTTGAGCCGCAGAACTATAAGAAATAAATTTCTATTGTCTGTGAACTACATAGTCTTTGGTATTTTGGTATTGCATCCTAAATGAACCAAGATACTTCTCCAGCAAAAAATGAGTACTAATATTCCTCTGAACATGTTCTATTATATATAGTTGCATATGTAATTTTAGATTACATATAATCCTTTGTAATACACAAAATATAATTTTTATAAAGAAAGATGAGAGTAAGTATAGAGTGAAATGTGAAGAAAAAAGATGAGATACAAAAATGTAAGTTATTAAAAATAGGATATCAAAATTCAAAAATATTACGATGGAAGATTAAAAAATTGAGATTTGCAAAAGAACAGGAAAAATTTTATGTAGTCTCTCCAGTTTAAGGTGGCATCTGACAGCAGAATACATTTTACCAAATAGAAACTGAAAACGGCTTTTTAAACTAAGACGCACAACCATGCAAACAGGATCAAAGACGTTTTTCACTACTCATGGATTTAAAGATACGAAATGAAAATCACCACCAGTGACTGAGCTGAAACCCAATTTCATCCCAAAGGGAAATAAAATTTGGGAAAGGAAATTGGAAGTCACCCATGCATTGCATTTCTCTGCTTCAGAGATCAGGATCTGCACCCAGAAAAAACCAGGCAGTCATGCCTCTGCTCCCCTGATCTGGAGACACACTTGTGCATTTGGACATTCTGTTTCTGTAATAAAGAAGTATTATCAATGGGTGGATGCCAGCACTGTAATTCAGGAATCTGGAGGCAGACGAGTAATAACTCGTGACACGGAAGTCATGGAAGGGGTGCTCTCTTGAAGTCTGTTTGTATTCAGGCTTTTGGCCAGGGGTCACTAGGTGTGACTTTACCATGCTGAGGAACAAATTTCAGTTTTCTTAATGCCACTTAGATAGCAGCTGAGCCTTCCCTCCACTCTGCAGCCACATTTGAAAAAATATTGTTTAAGACACAAATTTTGGCTAGAAGCTATGTAGATCTGTAGCCCTCCTAGTGCAAGTTGTAAAGGAAACTTGGCCATTTGTGACCAAGATGCAAGGATAGAAACCAAGGGAAGTGCTGTTTACAGGAAAATCCTAGAAATGACTGGATCCCTTTTCACTCCAGGATGCGAAACAGAAATACAAAGTCAAACCCCCGGCTGTGAAAAGATTCTGTACTGAGAAAAAAAAATAGATACAGGGTGGGGCCAAAGGTAGGTTTAGAGGTACGAGTAAATGAAATGGAGCTTATTCTTGTATTTTATTTATTAATTATTGTATTACTTACTTGTATTACAACTATAAACCTACTTTTGACCACCCTTGTATATTATCTGAGTTTAGCAATGTGTCTATGAATTTTTATTTCTTTTTCTTCTTTGCTCATTGGCTGCTTTCAGTTTTATGTCTCACATGTAAGTGAAATCCTATGGTTCTTAGCTCTTTCTGTTTGATTTATTCCATTTAGAATGATATCCTCAAGATCCATCCCTGCTATGGCAAATGGCATATTTCATCTTCTCTTGCGGCTGAGTAGTATCCCATCGTACGTAGGTACCACATCTTCGGCTGTTTCCCTGCCTCGGCCAACGTGAGTAATACTGCAGTGAGCTGAGGGTGCATATATATTTGTGAATTCATAATAGACTCATATATATTGATGAGAAGTGCAACTCAATATGTTCATTTATTCAACAAATATTTAGCACCTAAATGTATGAGGCATGGCTTTAGAAAAATAGCATATATCAGTGAATCAAAGAGTTAGATTCCTTAGCTATGTAAAGTGAGGAGACAGAGAAAAATAACACAATAAATAGTTAAATTACATAGATAGCACTTCGAGGGTGGAAGAAATAAGGTGGTAAAGACTTCGTTGAGGAAGTGAGATTGAGGAAAAGCTTCAGGAGAGATAAAGTGATGCCAAGAAGACACTGTGAGGAGGGTCATAAGCAGGAGCTTGCTGGAATAAAGGCCCTAAGAGAGCAGACCATGTCTGCTGTGTGGGAAGTGTGGCCAGGAGGCCAAACGTGCTTACAGTGGAATAAATGAGGAAGAAGGTAGTGAAGGGGGAGTCTGAGCTTTAATACTGGGCCAGATATGCAGACCTTATAGGAATGTAGGCTTTTACTTTGATTGACATGAAGATCCAGCAGGGTTTTAAAAATATTTCTAGGGAGAAATTTAATAAGATGAAACAAAAGATTTAAGAGCATTCATATCCATTGCCCTAGTAACTATATTTCATAGAATTTACCCTGAAGATACAATAAGGTATGCAACAATTATTTATGTTCAAGAAAACCATAACTTCACTGGATTTATTGTAACAAACAATTGGAAACAATACTGTTCTTTTAGGAGGATGATGATTAAACCAAGCGTGGATACTCAGCAAGCAGGCTCTACCTGGGGCCTTTTTGAAAAACATTTAATAAAATGAAAAATACCTATGGAATTAAAGATGATTAAAGTGGAGACAGATCTGTGTAAATCTGCAATTTTGCTAGTAAATTTTCAATTGATATAAACACATGAATTAATGCATAAATAGAACGAGAAGGAAATACTAACATGTTAGGAGGATATGTCTCTGGGTGCTGTTATTATGGAGTCAAAAAAAATTCTGCCTTAGACATATAACTAATTTACTTTTTTGTAAATTAGCATGCCTTTTTAAAAGCAATAATACAAGTAGGGACCCCCAAAACCAGAATTACCTTCTAGATGGCAGGCCCCTTGTAGTATAGACTTCCCCCACTAGGTGAGTGTTCTAGGAATCCATCTGTACCAGAGTATCAGCTGGCATTGTTGTGAGAGGCTGTGTTTGACTTCAGTGAATTTTTTTTGAAAACTATTCAGTGCATTTGCCCATTTCATGATGGGTGGTTCAGAAGCGCACCTGCCTAAACAATGCTGCATGGTCAGCAGTTTTTCATCAAAAACAACATGACCCCCATGCCCCACACTCCCTACTCAACCTGATCTGGCCCGGAGCAATTTTTTGTTGTTTCCTGGGATGAAAAAAGTTCTCACAGGGAAACATTTTGCTGATGTCTAAGAGGCTAAACAAAAAACAACAGAAGCTCTAAAAGGCATCAAAATTGACAGTTCAAAGGCTATTTTGAGCTGTAGAAAAAAGTCCTGATAGGTGTATTGTACCACATTGAGAGAGTACTTTGAAGGTAGTTGAAGTTTGAACTTGTAAGAGTAAATACACACTTTTTTTAAAAAAGTTCATTTATTTATCTTTAGAGAGAGGGGAAGGGAAGGAGAGAAACAGAGAGAAACATCAATGTGTGGTTGCCTCTCATGCACCTGTTGCTGAGGACCTGGATCGCAACCCAGGCACATGCCCTGAATGGGAATCGAACTGGCAATCCTTTGGTTCACAGGCCCACACTCAATCCACTGAGCTACAATATCTAGGGCTAAATACACACTTTTTATAAATAAATTCCAGGGTTTTTTTCAGTCCTCCCCTGTAAATCATTCTTTAAAATATGAAATTTATTGTGAAGAAAATTACTCTCTTAAAATGTCTGTTTGAGAGGTCAAACATAAAATAAGTTATTTTAATGATAATGATAGCAGAGTTCGTACTATGACCTGAATTTTTTGCCTTAATTAAGGCAATCTGCTTTTTAATGTGCTGAATTCAAATTAACTTTGTGCAATAGAAGGAAATGCAGGAATGAATTTTGCTTCATCTATTGGATCAAAAGATGCAAAACACAATGAAAATGCTTTGATAGCATTCTCATGGCCAGATTTTCATCTTTTTCATGTGATTTTAGCTTGTAAGTATCTCTGATTATAAGCAAAATAAAACAAAAACACTGCCTATTTCTAAGCATTTCCTCTTTCAGAGTCGGATGAAACATTGATATACATTGTAACATTCAATCTTTATAATAGCTATCTAAAGTAGGCATTATTCATAATTTACATCTCATAAAACAGAGTCTGGGCGGCTACATTGCCTTAAACATCTCAGCAAATGTCAGAAGCAGGACACAACCCAGATATATCAAACCCTCAACCCTGTTACCTTAACCAACAGTGTGAACTTTTAGGGGTAAAATTTTAACCCTTAAATTGCTAGATTTTCATTAGCGTGCTGAATAATTTGTTCACTACCTTTATCTACTTCATTAAATTTTCAATCTATTTAGGAATTTTTAATGATCACATTACACATTTAGAATGATATAGAAAGCTACAATCCAAAGAGTCTTTGTGATGCAGGGTGCAGCCAGGAGGGGGGCCCCCAAAATAGGGATTTGGAATGGGCCCAGAACTCACAGTGTCCAGGAAATATTAGAGGGACATATAAGATGTCCTT
>PVKU01000229.1:159832-320190 GCA_004027475.1 Anoura caudifer
CACAGGTATGAGTTGGGGGAAGGGACACATGGAGCAGGGACATGAAGAGCTGCTAATCCATGGCATGGTCCTTTAACATATCTATAGCCTTTGGCTGGTAGCTTAGATGTGTTAAATAGCTGTGACCATGCTCTGAGCCAGAGGGATGGAAAGGACTCCCCCCAAGACGTGACTGGGGGAGGAACCTCAAGTCACAGCGTCTGCGTGGGAGCTTGGAGAAGATTGGCTCCAGAAAATGGGGACACACCTGCCCAGACTCATGATGGCATCCCCAAAATACTTGGAATATACTGGAACACTGGCAGGTGTAACTGATTGTAGGAGGAGCCGGAAATGAGGGTACAGAAGAGATTTGGCGCCGGGATTTAAACGGAGAAGCAGCAGCCATGGGGGAGAGAATCCACGTGCTTTCCCAAGAGTTAGGACCCTCACAACCCTGTGAGGGAAAATCACCATGTGGCTTTAGCAGAGAATTGCCACGTGGCTTTTCCAGAGTGGGGACCCCTTCCCCACAGCTTTGGTAGAAGAAGAACCACGCGGCTTTGGGGTGCTTCCTTTGGCTGCGTGGCCTGGGAACAAGAGAGACTTTGCCTGGAAGAAGGGTGAAAGAACTCTTGCCAGTAGGCCGTGAGAAGGTGCCACATGGCTTCAGATTAACCAGAGATCCTGCCTGGAAGACGACACAGCTGACAGTGTCAAGAGCCTGGATCCCGGACGTGTGCTTCTCTTCCTTGCAATTATGGTATCCTGACTTAGGGCAGAGGGAGATAGGAAGCACTGTGGGTGTCTGTGGGTATCCTAAAAGACTTTGATATTTTAATGGAGATGTTAGGTTGCTACTTTAACTCTGTATAGCATTAATAAACATTTCCTTTCCTTTTCACAAATCTCTGGCTTTGAGAGACATCTTTCCATAAGGTGGCGGACAATAATGGACCTTCTGTTGCTCGGTAACATTTGGATGTCTTATATAATATCTAACTCAATCCCAAAATCCCATTGTATGTGCATTTGCTAGGTCAGGCGTGTGCCCTTGCTCTACGTTATGATATCTCTAGGAAACGACTCTAAGTGGCAGTATCTTGCCTCTACTTCCTACTTGAATGGAACTGTTGCCACAGCATTTTCACAAATAATTCTATAGTTTCAAAGTATCTTTCTAAGTTTTAGCAAATTTAATTGAGCTTAGGCTCAGGTATACATCTTTAGAAGGAGCATCAATATCCTCAGGAGCAGGTTTAAGTTAGTAATTAAGTAAAATACTTCAAATGCTTATGTGAACATATATTCAACATCTGGACACACATTCTCATACGCATGCTTTCTTTTACTCATTCGTTTAGTAGCAAGTATTAACTAAACTCCTATAACATTCCAGGCCATGTTCTTAGACACTAATGATATAGTAGTGAGTAAGACTGATGGCATCCTTCAGGGCAGACTTCAGGGAGGATGCAAACCAGAGACAGTCAAGGGAATGTTTGCAATGGAAAAGGATGGAGATTGCAAAATTGCTAATAAGGATATAGCTAAATTATTTCAAAACTATTGATTTAACTTTATTAATTTAAGTGACATAAATTTACTGCAAGGCTGACTGAGGCCTGGAAAATATGAATTGTGTTATTTTGTAACAGTTAGGAGTTGAACAGTAAACATGACCAATGCTTAACCTCTCTGTTTATGCGCACAATTGCTTTCTTTAACTTCCCCCATTGATCAGGGTTCTGATTACTAGACCAAATAAGCATAAGAAAATATGACAAGAGAATGGAATTTTTATCATTCCATTCAATGCTCTACAATCCATAACATTTTTCCCATTTGACAACAAAAACTTCATTCTTAAGAAGCTAAATTGCCAACTGAAAACATACAGTTATTAAGTGTACAACGTGGAGTTAAAAGGTGTCTGTCTGGAAACCCGGGTTTCTAAATACTGTACTCCCTGCTTCATCAAGTCTTTCCAACTCAGCGAACTCAGTATTTCGCGCAAAGATTATACCACACGACTTGGTAGGTAAGCAGTGTCTCCACAGCTTCTGACTTCAATATGTTCACATTACACCATGAGCAGCAGCTACTCCATTAGACTGACCCATCTGTTAAAATAAATTTTTAAGAGAAGTGCTAAGAGAGTAGAGCTAAGGGCACAATTAATGGCAAATGGAAGAAATTAGGGATGATTTTACAAAGATTATTTGAGATGGGCATGGAGGATAAATAGAACATTGATGGATAAGTATGGGAAGGCTATATCCTCCCTGGCCTTCCCATGCTGTTAAAGAGCCAACTTCCTCCGATCACTCAAGAGCTTTCTATTTTTCCAAATCTTATGGTAGGCCAGAAGACCAAAAAAAAAGGTGTCTTTCAGGAGCAGCTTTCAACCAATGACAAATGGGTGATTATACAACTATCCTTATTCCTTTCTTCCTCAGGCAGATTAATTTTGAAGTTCAAGTTCCACACTGATTCTGAGTTTCTAACAGTTTAAGCTCCAGTAACCCACAGGCTAACATAATTCAGGGTACCTTTATTGTTGCCTTTTCTTTCTGTTTCCTCCACTCCTGTATCAGTGTTTTCTGGGATTAGTACCATACTAAGCTACTTGTATTAGAATCTGATTCAGGATCTGCTTCTGGGAAATGTTAAGACTCCTCCACTAATCTAACACCAGAGTTAGATGGTTCTTATCAAGAGTTTGCAGAGGCCACTGTGAATGTCAAGGCCATATAGTAAATTCACAAAGGCTAATTCAGGCAACCAAGAGATAGTTGTTGGGGTGTTGCATAGAAGTCAACTGTGAATCTCAACCTCTGCCCATGTGTGGATGCTAATACTCCCAAGATTGATGGGTTCTCTTTGTCTTCTACCTGCCAACTATCACATTAATGCCATTATTGATACTTAATCCAAAATCTCTGAAAACGGTGGTGGGGTGTTGAGTTGGTAATAGGAAATTCAACATAATTTTGACCTAAATATTATTTAACCATCTCTCTGTACAAAAGCCCTACTTGTCACTGTTTTCTATTCATATCAACACTAAGTAAGCATGGTGAAATTTCTTACTTCTTCCCTTTCTCTCTGTCAAGAAAACCCTACTCAGTCTTCTAAGTGCAGCTATTGTCATTCCCTCACAGTGAAGTTCGGTTGGCTGGAAAGGATTTGGATAAGGATCAGCTGCTTCTACTGAGAATCAACTTAGGAAACCTAAATTTAGGGGGAAAATGAATGGCACAAGGAATAAAAAGCTATAAAGAATTAGGACATTTATTTACATTCATACCCCTAACTACTGAGTTCCCAAATTGTTTTGGAAAACTTCTATTAAGGAATTAACTTTTCTGACAAGATGACTACCACTCTGCATATCCAGTCCTTCTGACCCCTTGGGAGAGTTACCATTTCCAAAGTGTTACGTATAGCTTTCTTCAGTAAAATGGGCTCAAGAAGTACAACAAGAAAAGTTTTTAACCTAACCTAGTTTTGGAGCTGATTGTTGGTTTGATGACCTGCTTTGATGACTTGCAAACAAAACCAACCATAACACCTTCCAATAAGCAAGAATACAGTAGTCCTTTAAGAACACAGTTAAATAAGTGTATACTTTGTGTTGGTGGATTTGGTAACTATATAGAGGCAAGTGTCCTGTTTGTGCTGTCTAATATGATCTTTATTTTTAAAGTCCTACAGCAAGGTAGAGAAAGGATATGTAAGCCAAAGCTAAGAAATACATTACTGGTAAAATGATCATGTGATGATAAGTAAGAATGGAGATGGACTCTGTTCTATCACCTGCCCTCTATAAGGTGATTTGTCCAAAGTCTCAGTCCATAAGTCTCTTTCTGCTTCTTCTGTTTAGAAGAGATTCTATTCAGTACAATTTTGCTTTATGTGAGTCTGGACAGTACACATTATTAAAAACAGGAAGTTTTTTCTTTAAAATACATATACACAGTTTATAAGGCAAATAAACCTTGGCTGTAGAGACAAGAAATAATATATAAATGAGTGCAATGGGACTGTTCTAGTTACAGCCAAAGAAAAATGCCAGATAGGGGGTCAACCAAGAGTTGTTCTATCACTGACTGTCCCAAGGAAGAGGGAATTGAATTATTTGAAGGACTAATAACTGAGACTAAGTTTCATTTAATACTCAGTGAAGATGAGATAAATTTGGACTATTATAATAAGGGATTTTTAGTGTCCATTTCTGGAGAATTTGTAAGAACTCCCAAGTTTAGTGGAGTCATGGAATCATGAACTGTTGGAAAAACAAGTCCTAGGATACAGTTCAGAGTAATCACTTGATGTCTTTGATTAGAAATAGACATCAGAGTAAATGCATAATGACCATTTAAGAGGATAAAAGCAAGAACAATAACAAAGCAATGATTTTTCATCTATATCAGATCTCTAGAGTTGAAACCACTTTGATAAGCTAAACATATTTTTTTAAAATAGTTACCTGAGTTTTTTAAAGTTTCCTAGTCTTTTAGGAGGACAGCATGTGATGTGACCAGTCTCATCTTTGCTTCAACAAGCTCTTTGGATTGTTTTAGTACACTTGAGTTTTATTTTTATAAACCAGAACTTTAATAACATGGAAAAGAGATCTTCTCTCATAAATTCTTATCCTTTAAAGAGACAACATAGTCCTCTCTTGCCAAAATATCTTCTCTCACATTGGATTACTGGAAATTTCCCAAACATCTGTGGAGTTTCTTATGTTGATACATGCCTGAAATACCTTAATCCTCAGCAGAGCATTAAAGAACCATGAGGAAGTGCTCTGAATTCAGATTCTCATTTTAAATTCCAGTTCCACTCTTTCCTCAGTATATGGTATTTAGCAAATTGCCTAACTTTCAAAAAAATTTTAAAAGATTTTATTTATTATTTTATCTTTAGAGGGGAAGGGAAGGAGAGGGGGAGAGAAATATCAATGTATGGTTGCCTCTGGTGCATCCCCTGCTGGGAACTGGCCTGCAACCCAGGCATGTGCCCTGACTGGGAATGGAACCACGATCCTTTGGTTCGCAGGCCTGCACTCAATGCACTGAGCTACACCAGCCAGGCATAACTTGAAAAATTTTAATGTCCTCATCTATAAACTCGGCATATTACTAATAGCTACTTATAGAGCTGTTGAAAGATAAAATGAGAAAACCCATTAGAGGATTTAGCTAAGTGCTTAGCTATAGCATACTAAGAATGATGACAAATTCTGTTTTAATTATTATTAATATCTATATAAAAATTATGTCCAGACTCTTTAAGAAAGACAAACCATTTGACAGTCTTGGTCACAGCCTTCATGATATCTTGAAGACTAATGAATACCAAGATTGGAAACTAAAGTCCAAAGCAGAACAAAGTGTCACAAAATTTCTTGTCACCCAAAGATTCAATGTGGAAAGATTCTAGAAATGTTTAAAGTGAACCTTAATACTTCATTTTGATGACTTGGCTGAGAATAGCATTCTTATTCCCACCTGTGGACATAAATATGGACAATGTTAGTTTTTGCTATTGTTTTATGAAAAAGGTGATTTTAGTCTCAGAATCTCCAAAGCATAAGAACAGTACTACTACTTAAAGCCTATGAGAATTCATTTCCATTGAGGATTGTTGCTATTAAAAATGTTATCTGACTCTAACTATGATGACTTTTGTCCTGAGAAGACTATTTGCTAATTAGCTATGGGTACCACTTACCAGCTATGTGACTACAAGCAGCTTATCTAGATTCTTTGATTCTGTTTTCTCATCTACAAGATGTATAAAATGATCTTAATAATTCTTCTAACCTAGCATCTTGATAATTTATAGTAAAGATTGTGTGTCCTACACATACACTATATGTTGTATGAACACCAAATGTAGGCAGCATATAGTATAATGAATACTTAATGATCTTAGTTCCCCCAGGATAAATATAAATATATGAATATCTATATCAGGATATCAATATAATATTATCTATATCAATATATTTATATCAAGATATCCATTTTTATATCAACTTCCATAAAATCAATACAGAAGCCTTATCCAGAATAAAATAATACCTATTTCAGTTCAAATAAAAATGTGTGCTTGGGAAATACATATTGTATGTAAGACACTATGCAAATTTTTATTAAGGATTCAAGGAAGCAGAGTTACTATTCTTGTTCTCAAAAATTTGCCCTCAAGAAAATGAAAACATGGGGCTTATAAATTTGAAGAATTATTTGATAATATGACAATAATAACAAGCAATGCCACTGTCCATCATGGCATTATTTGCCTAATAAGTATTATTACCAACAAAATTCAACATTTTCACCTGGAAAGTTCTCTTCCTTTACCTAAGAAGATTCAATGTTAATCATTGTTTAACCCTTTCCCCAAATTTTCAGGGTAAAGTCAATATTTCTGTTCAAAAAGGCCTACAAACTCCTCAAGATCTACCTTTCTTCTTCAAATCCATCTTCCTCCTCTCTTTTATATGTCCCCTATGCCCCAGGCACATACCACTTTTTTATAGTTCTTGGATTACAACAATTTTTTTCTCAAAACCTGGCCTTCTCTCACATTGTTTCTTCTACTTGGAAGGCCTTTTTCTCACTCACCTGCTCACTTGTCTATCTTTCTAGACTCAGCTCAGATACCATCTTCTCCTGGGGTGAGTTTAGTGACTCCACCTTACACGCCAATCACAGCCTGGGTATTCACCACAGTGTTTTACTGCAGCCTACTTTCCGCCTTTCTTTACCACTTGGAAATGAACTTGAAAGCAGAGGTCCTGCTCTTCTCTGGATCTGTGCACAGTACACCGTTCTTGGCACATAATAAGAGTATAATAAGTTGGTGTTCATATTTAATGGGATTTTTCTCAGGAAAGGTGGTGTTTTGACAGGGCTTTGTATATTTAGAAGGAAGGACTTATGACTATTAACTCATAGAATGAAGAAGACTGATAACAAGGAGGATCCTACAGAGAAGAATTACAATCACAGGACCAAAGCAATTCCAATTACTTTGGCTGAAAAGTATAAATTACCTACATCCTACTCCAACAAGGTCAGTAGGTATACACATTTTAGACTATACAGATAACATCTTGCTCAGTAAGCACTAAAATTCAATTTTTCAAAGTTTTCGGAAGGACCAATTGTTTTATTTTGGTAACAACTGTTTCTGTGCAAATAATGATAGTAGGCCTAGATCTCTAATTACTGGAACTAAGTATTAAAAGTATTTACATGATAAGAATGCCCATGAAATAAAATTCTCTAGACAATTGTATTTCTTGATTTATAATTCCATTTCTTTTTTTGACTTTATCATAAAACAGTTTCCTTTAATATTGATGAGAATGTTGTATAATTACTTTTCTGTTTCTGTCATGTAGACTATCTTTGTAAAATTGGAAAATTATAACAATTTAGAGCTGGCAAATAACTTTGAAATCTTTTTAAAATGTTTACATCAGGTTAATTTCCTGCCTTATGAAGGGTAAGCCTTGGCATTTAAAATAAATAAGACCTGTGTCTTTCACAAACACCCCAATTCATAAATAACAGTATAACTCTCTTTGAATCAAAGAGTTTTAAAATTATTCTTAAAAATAAAAAATAATAATAAAAATATTCTTTGAGAGGCCCCACATAGTCAGCAATGAGTGTAGAATGTGACAGAAATGGATCTGGAGAAACAGATGTAGGCAGTAACTTTATCCTGTAGCATTCTCTTAGTGCTGTGATTCAAATTTGTGACATCAAAATTACAAATTGCTGCAAGTCACGGATCCTTGGGGGTGGTTTTTGAATGGCCCCAACCATAGAGGAAATTTACAAATGTCAATCCAGTGACTACTAAAGGCTTTTCAGTGCTCTAGGGTCTCGATTCTTACTGGGTGGAAGCACAGTAAGTCAAGCTAAAGGTATACATATGGAGTGAAAGTCACAAATCGGTGAGCAAGAAGTTAGGTGTCCAAAAACAGGATCATTTTTTAGAGCAAACTCATTTACTAGTTTCTTTTCTTGATTATTATCTTTCTGTTCTAAAAAAAAGAAGTACAACGAATAAAAAAATTCTTAATATTTCCAGCTTATTTCCTCTAGCATTCTTATAGGGTTCCCTGGAGTAAGGTATTAAAGACTGAGACCAGTCCAGCTAAGAGAATCATATTTATTAAACTATGCAGCATTCCGCATATCTAGTATATAAAATTTTTAGAAAAGCAATTGCATTTATGAATCCTTAAAATTCAGACAAATGCAATAACATCACAAATGGTTTTTTTATTATTTTTTTCCATTGGTCTTCTTTAATCTCTTCTTCATATTGCAGACATGGTGATTTTGGAAATTCATATCTGCTGATCTCACACCATTACTTAAAATGATAGAATGCCCCTTCTTCAGTCTTTCTTAGGATAAAGACACATACACCCTAGGATCTGTTCTGTGGGATGGCTGTTGCTTACCTCTTCAGTTTAGTCTCCCATGAAACAGTCCCAGTTCTAAACGGTGGCCTCCCTAGCCTTATTTGAATTTCTCCAACACACTGTGCAGCCTTTGCTCCCGGGGCTTTCTTCAACCTCTCCCAGGATCTCTCCTCTATATGACTTCTCTCTCCTGTCCTTTTTGTATTTAGAACATCTTTTCTCCCATCTCAGCTCACCCTTAGTTTTTTCAAGGAAAATATTTCCTGAGCTCCCGGAGTAGGTCAAAGCCCCTGTTAGAGTTTTTATTATAACCGTATATTTTTGTCTTCAGAGCATTTACCACAATCGTAAGCTTATTTTATTTGAGTAATTGTTGTATTTCTATGCTATGTATAAGACAGTAAGCTGTATTATGAGAAAGACTATCTGTTTTACTGATATATCCCAGCACCTGCCAGTGTGTCAAGGTAAAGAAGGTATTCAATGAATGTCAGTAGGCTCTTACTAGCATTTGTGGAAACTGAAAATTGATATGCCTCATGTAGCCCTGGCTGGTGTGGCTCAGTGGATTGAGCACCAGCCTGAGAACCAAAGATATGCCTCATATTATATAATTTAGCCATGGCCAAAAAAGATAACTTAATATGAAGTCATAAGGCTAAACTGGTAGTTAATGAAGAGAATTGAAAGACTAGAAGCCTTTGAGTTCTTAATTGAAAGGAAATTAATAAATTAGGAGAAGTTCAAAAAATGCTTATATGCTAGAAATCATAAAATTTAATTTAATTTTGTCATCTTACAATTAATAGATTTTTGTCTAAGGTCTTGTTGGATTTATAACCTTAAGGATACAGTTTGAGTAGGTTTGGTCTGCTATAACAAATTATTATAGACTGGGTGGCTTAAACAACAAACATTTATTTCTCATAGTTCTGGAGGCTGGAAGTTTAAGATCAAGGTACCAGTAGATAGGTGTTTTGTGAGAGCACTTTTCTTGTTTGGCTGTCTTTGTACTACATCGTCATGTGGTGGAGAGAGAGAGAGCAATCATTTCTCTCACATCTCTTCATATAAGGACACCAATCTCTTGTGAGGGCTCCGCTCTTATGACCTGATTACCTCCCAAAAGCCCCACCTCCAAATACTGTCACATTGGAAACTTAGGCTTCAACACATGAATTTGGTGGGGCACAAGCATTAGGCAGGTCAGATACAACATGTTTGTTAAGGGAAACTACATTTGTTACAATGTTTATTAGAAAAAAATACTAGTTTTTTTACCAGCATTATAAACCATGTCTGTCATAGGAAGAACACTTTTTCATCTATACCACACAGTAGTGATAATTAATTTAGCCAGCATTGCTAACATATCTCTAATTAACTCAGCTGGTAGAAAGGACTGTGAAGCCCTTAAATTCATTAAAATGATAAAATAACAAGAGAAATATTTAATCTTTTTAAAGTCTGTTTACGAATAGATGGGTGGATAAAACAACTATAGGGCATTTACACCATGTTACACTACTTGACCATAAAAAAGGAGAAAATTTTACCCTTTGGGACAGTATGGATGGACATGGAGAACATTATGCTAAGTGACATAAGCCAGTCAGAGAAACACAAATACCATACAATCTAACTCATATGTGAAATCTAATGAACAAACTGAACTAACAAGAAAAATGGAGACAGACTCATAGATAGAGAGCAAGATGACAGCTAAATTGGGGGAAGGAGAGGGAGTGGAGAGATCAAGTAAAAAGGAAAAAGGATTCAGTGACATGGATAACAACAGTGTGGTGATTTCAGGCAAGAGGGAGCATAAGGGGACTAAATTGTAATGCAAAAAAATACAATAAAATTAACATAAATAAAATAAACCACAGAACCTAAATATTTTCAAAATGGGTTAATTAGAGTTAAGTTAGTTTTTTTATTTCAAAGTATCTCAATCTTTAATATAATAATCTTCATTGTGAATTTTAAGGTAAGGATAGTATAAATTGCATTTCATAAATTCATCAGTACACATAATTCTTTTTCACAAGCAGCTCCCAAAGAATATACTTGGCAATACTGATGGTAGGTTACTTTCCATCTCTATAATTCTAAATGGTATTGGGAGATCTGGACAGCTACATGCAAAAAAAATGAAACTCGACCACCAACTTACACCATACACAAAAATAAACTTGAGATGGATAAAAGACTTAAATATAAGTAGTGACACCATAAAAGTCCTAGAGGAGAACATACGCAGGAAAATCTCAGCTATTCCACACAGCACTATTTTCACCAGTATGTCTCGTAGAACAAGGGACATAAAGGGAAGAATAAACAAATGGGTCTTCATCAAAATAAAAAGCTTCTGCACAGCTACAGAAAACATCAGCAAAATGAATAGGGAACCAACTGTGTGAGAAAATATATTTGCAAATGATTATTTGGACAAGGGTATGATCCCCAAAATATATAAAGAACTTACATGACTCCACTTCAGGAAGACCAACAACTCAACTGAAAAATGGACAAAGGACCTGAACAGGGAGAACATACAGAGGACCCAGAGACATATGAAAGGATGTTCAGCATCACTAGCCATCAGAGAGATGCAAATTAAAACCAAAATGTGATACAACTTCACACCTGTCAGAATGGCCATGATAACCAAATCAACAAACAAGTGCTGGTGAGGTTGTGGAGAAAAGGGAACCCTAGTGCATTGTTTGTGGGAATGCAGACTGGTGCAGCCACTGTGGAAAACAGTATGGAATATCCTCAGAAAACTAAAAACAGAACTGCCTTTTGATGCAGTGATCCTACTGCTGGGATTATGCCCTAAGAATCCTGAAACACCAATTTATAAGAACCTATGCATCCCAATGTTTACAGCAGCGCTATTCACAATAGCCAAGTGCTGTGAACAGCCTAAGTGCCCATCAGTGAATGATTGGATCAAAAAACTATGGTGTATTTGCACAATGCAATACTAGGCAGCAGAAAGAAAGAAGGAGCTCCTACCCTTCACAGTAGTGTGGATGGATCTTGAGAGCATTATGTTAAGTGAAATGTGTTGGGGCTCCACCTGCAGAGCCCCCCATCCACCCACCAAGGATGAGAATAAGTCTGCTAAGACATGATCTGCTTGGGGAAGAAAGGTAGCCAATCTCTCAGAAGAGAAGGGCCTTAAGCCTGTTCCTCAATTGGCTTTTATTGGGTTTAATTTACATAGGAATACTGGGTGTAAAGCTCATCAATCATTGTCAGGCAGTAATGATCAAACAATAGACAGCATTCAAAGAACTATGAGGGCTTATTCTGAGTCAGAGTCAAAGAGCTAAAGGGCCATGAAACTTTGGGGAACAAACTCATTTTATTCTTGGATCCTTATCATTTAAATTGAGGGCATTCTTAGTAAAGCAGTTTTCACAGGATTTCATGCATTATTTCTTAGGCCTGATTGCCCCAGAAATTTGCCCTTTCTGGCACAGGGTCACACCCACCTCTGGCATTGTTTAAGGCTTGTCATTGTTTCAGGCTTCAGTCAGGCAGGGGAAATAAGGCAGCCAATAGATTAGGAGACTTCTTGCAGACAGAATGGGGACCCAGACTATGTTAAAGCTAAGGGGTGAGAGTCCATCACCCCCCTTTTCTATAGTCCCCCAAGTCCTTCCTATCATGACTATGCCTGTCTTAGGTCCTCCCTCCCTTGAGGAATCTTACCTGTCTTTGGCTAACCAGTCATCCACCCAGGGCCAAGCAGAGCGAAGTAAAAGGGGCAGAGGTTGTGCCCCTGCTGGGAAAGTAAGCTTTGTCTCCTTAGTGGCTTATGGTCCCAAAGTCTTTTACTCAGCCTTAGCCATGGGGGTTACAGCTTCTGAAACCAGGCAGGGCAGTTCCCAACAGTGAAATAAGCCTGGTGGTAAAAGACAAATACCATATGATCTCACCTATAGGTGGAATCTAATCAACAAAACAAACAAGCAAGCAAAATATAACCAGAAACATTGAATTAATGAACAAACTGACAATAAACAAAGGGGAGGAGGGCAGGGATAACAGGAAAAGGGGAAGTGTCATCAAGGAACATGTATAAAGGACACATGGGCAAAGCAAAGTGAAGATGGGCTGGAGAGTTGGAGGTGGGTATGGGTGGGGGGAGTGGTGGTGGGGAAATGGAGACAACTGTACTTGAACAACACTAAAAATATATTAATTTTTTTAATAAAAATAAGTTTCACATCTATACTGTTATTAATATGCCTAGAGAAGAAAATGGAAGGGAGATAAACACTTTTGAAAACAAAGTGGGGGAATCAAGCTTAAACAAATAGGAAAAGTCTTTTAAACCTAGAACCGATGGAAAATGATATGCTCTAAGCATTTTTCAATCCCCCCACCCAACTCTAAACTTGAGATATTACTCCTTTATATAAAGTGTATAGACACATAAAACTAACCCTAACACTTATTTGTTCAATATAGGTGGCACAACTGTTAATGATGTTTTGATGGCTCTGAGAATGATTCAAATATTTGCTTCATTGTACAATTGCACATTTCATGGCTAGTTTTCATAGATAACTTTTAAAATTTAAATTCTAAGGTAATTAAGTAGAACTTTGTTTTCAATGTCCCCCTCTCAAGCATCCAATTATATTAATTATTTAAGATTCTTTGTTAAGAGATATGGCCAGTTTTAATTCATATTGCCAAATAAATTTGAAAGAACACATTCATTAAATTCTTCCATTATGTTCTTGTCATTGCTATTGGAATGAATGTTCTGACCTTTGAAAATGATGAACAATTCCAAAATTAAACAATTTTAAAAAGCATTATTAAACTGTGAGGATACTGAACAGTTGTTTTGATATTACTGACTTTTGGAATTTGCTGCTGATTGTTATCAATTTCATCTAGCCTTTCTCTTAATAAAAATAAATAAATGAATTCTAAAGTAGCTATAAGGCAGACATATGAGCAATTTCATTGGAATTTTAATCTGGACTCTTAGGAGTCTTTCTAAATCAAATAACATAATATGACAGCAAAATAGGTTCTTAACTGTGAATCATAAAATCTGACCACTATATTCTGTTGCCTCTAATTTTTATTTGCCAAATACCTACATGAGTAGGTAAATGTTCATTAACCTTCTGGATGACTGGTATTTTTATTCAAGGACTCACAGTACTTTTAGGGATATAAACTTACAAACTGCTAACAAATAGTGCAAATGTTTAAATATAGAATATTCAATGTGATAACAACATGGAAGTGTTATATGTGGATTTCCAGGAAGAATGCAAAGCATATTATTTTAGTTGGGTCTTAATATATGAGTAGGGCTTTACAAGGGAAAAGAAGGTGGCGGTGAGGTGGGAGAATGGGATAACCATAGGATTGCCAGACTTGGCAGGTATAAATATAGGATGCCTTTGGGAGTTTTTTTGTTTGACACTCCAAACTAAGAAAAAACAATACACTCATATGACTGATTAACTGTAAGTTGCATATTTAGGGGATAATTCTATGTCAACACAATCTTGAGTTTATCAGTGATGTAGAATGCCAAGCTACCTTTATGTGCTGAAATGGAAGTCAATGGGACTCAAAGTATGTGCTTAAAAAAGTTAAAGTTTGGAATAATTATTATGATGAATGGTGATGATTACTAATACCTACTCAAAAATTTTCCTCATGGTGTTGTATTTTCAGCAAATTAGAAATGGTCTCTATATGTTATTTCAAATATCCATATACTTGATTCAATGTAAGATTCTACATACACACAAATATACAGTTATACCTATATAGATGCTTCTTATATATTTTGTTATATATACCCAGTTTTATTGTGAAGAACAAATGCAATATTTTCTTATAAAGTACATAATACATAAATATAAAGGAAAAAAGTAGTCACATCAACACATGAAGTAACATTTTATTGTTATATTTTATATGTGAATATATAAGTCTGTACATTAATGTTATACGTATATATAGCTATACATTTATTTTAAATTTTGTGTGGTGCTTCTTCCACAATATTGCATTACATAGCCATTGAAAATATTACATAATGCAGTATTGTTTGTATTGATCATTACTTACTCAAGCAATTATCTGTTACAGCAGGTTTTGAATGCTTTTCAATGGTGTACTGTTACAAATATAACTGCAGTAAAAGTCCTGTAGTGTTGAATTGTTGTTCACATTTTTGATATGTTCTTAACAGGAATTCAGACTAAGTAGTTGGTTAAACGCAGCAGTCCTCAACCTTTTTGGCATCAGGGACTGGTTTTGTGGAAGACAATTTTTCCATGGACTGGGTTGGGGGGATGGTTTTGAGATGATTCAAGCACATTACAGTCAAGCGCACCTCCTGCGTGCGCCCAGTTCCTAACAGGCCTGGACTGGTACAAGTCCATGGCCTGGAGGTTGGGGACCCCTGGGTTAAAGCGTATGTACCTTTTAGATCTCTGGATTTGTCTTGGCAACTTGCTTTCTAGAAGGGTTTTATGAATTTAACTTCTGGGTGTATAAGAGGGTGTTTCCTTTATTGTGAATTCACAAATATTTTGTATTCTTGAAATTTGCACTTTTTTGCTTATTAGGAAGTTTTAATACCTAATTTTATTATACATGGTAAAAGAGGCTTTTGTATTTCTAATTCTGTGAGTTATCCACTCTTATCTTTTCCTAGTTTCCTATTAATTAGTTTTCATTTTCTTAATGATTTGCATAAGCATTAATATATTAATGATTTTTATGCCAGGTCATATCTTTTGAAATATATTTCCAGGTTTCACAGTCACTTTTGGCAAAAATAAGGTATATGATATGCAGTGACTTTAAAGTTTTATGTAGTTAAATGTTTAATATTTTATTATTTTTTCATTGCTTGTGTGCAAAGACTAGGTATCTCTAAGTAAAATGTAGATGGATATTCATTTAAAACTCCTAGTGTTTTATTTTTATCTTCTTTTTTTAACTCTGAACCATTTGAAATTTATTTGATGTAAAACCTGAGGTAAGAATGTAATATTCTAATAATTTAGGATAACCAATTTTCCCAACAAAATCTATGGACTGATAAGGTTTTCCCTTCCCACTTTAGTTTGCAGTGTATTACTTTTTAATAGATCAGGTTGATACAGATATAAACATTGACATATAATTTGTTTGGGGGCCATCTATTATGCTACTTTTATTTCACTGTCCTCTCTTAAACCAGTTCCATGCTTAATGGTTGGTTGTTCAGTTTGTGTACTGTCAGCAGGCCACAGAGCCAAGATCCTCAAACTCTCTCTCTGAGAGTAGTAAGCTTAAATGTCCAAAATTATTTTACTGTTGATTTTTTTCCACACAATCTTTTGAGTAGTTTTGTCAAGTCCCTTTTTTAAAGGAATTTAATCGTGATGACCTCAGGATCATAATCTGAAAAAAAAGCTAATAATTTCTTCAAGGAATATAATAATAATAGCATTATTCTAAGGCATTCCCATTTACAAACTCTTCAAACCAAAAATACTCTTTCCTGGTATTTAAGAGTTTGAATGCATTTCTATGAGAATACCCATGTTTGCTTATCTAGTTACAGGTACTCTCCTGAACTCTGTAAAATGTATCACCTTCCTACTTAGCATCTCTTCTTTCATGCCTAATAGGCATTTCAAACTTGATATAGCCCACACTGGACTGCCTTCCCCATTGTAGCTAATGGTTCTATTCAAAAAACCTTGTATTGCCTTTTGATCCAGTGATACCACTGCTGGAACTATACTCTAAGAATCCTGAATCACCAATTCAAAAGAACCTATGCACCCCAATGTTCAGCACAGCACTATTTACAATAACCAAGTGCTGGAAACAGCCAAAGTGCCCATCAGTAAATGAGTGGACCAAAAAAGCTGTGGTACATTCACACAATGGAATATTATGCAGCAGGAAGAAAGAAGGAGCTCCTACCTTCATGACAGCATGGATAGAAAGGGAGAACATTATGCTAAGTGAAGTAAGCCAGGCAGTGAAAGACAAATACCATATGATCTCACCTATAAGTGGAACCTAATCAATAAAACAAACAAATGAGCAAAATAGAACCAGAGACTTAGAAATAAAGAACAAACTGACAGTGACCAGAGGGGAGAAGGGAGGTGGATAACAGGGGAAAGAAGAGGAAAAAGCAAGCAATGGAGGTGGTGAGGGACAGGGTTGGGGTAAGCGGGGGTTGGGGGGGGAAAGGTGAGACAATGGTAACATAATAACAATAAATTAAAAAAAAAAAACACCTGGTAGTCCTAAATGATGCTTCTTTTTCTCTTATACTCCATATGTAATCTATCATGTGTTGTACTTTCATAATATTCCAAACTATGTCTAGCAAAATATATCAAGCATGCAAATGTCTGGATGTTCTTTATGTTGGATGTGTTTCTCAGCACATCCACTCTACCACACTGGCCCACTCCTTCTGAATTGCTGCAGCAGTCTCCTCTGAGATCTCCTTGCTCTGACCATTGTTCCACTAGAATCTTTTTTTCCAATAAGAGCCTGAACGATTTATTTTTAATTCACACTGAAGGTATGCTTGATGTGGACACCAGCCAGCAGTGTCTGCATCATTATAGATGAATTAAAACATACACATGGACTACCGAGTCTGGTGGAGGAAATAGGATGGCAGCATGGCTTTTCTCTCAAGAAGAGCAAAAGCCATGGCCTCCGCCATGACAGGCTGTTATTATATATCTCCTTACATTACAAGATGGTTCTCCTTCACTATCCCCAGGTTACAACAAAGGAGCCAATGCCCCTCATTACATCACAGAAGAAGGATATTAGAAAATGAATAGGCAATTGGTTACACTGGTCTCTACAAGGTACTTGCAGGGTGAGGGGTTTTTAGCAAAGAGCAAGTCTCAAAACAGCCTGGGTATATTGCAAATCTGATTACCCATGAGGGAACCTATCTGTGGGTGTGGGTCCTGTGCATCTCCGAATGGGAGCTGGGCCCATGCCATGCAGAAGGGTCTGCTTATTGATTTTAGAGAGGAAGAGAGACAAAGATGCAGAGAGAGAGAATGAATGAGGGCCTGAAAGATTGTTTTAATCAGTAACTCAGATAATGTCACTCTCATGGGGAAAACCTCTTGTGGCCCCCATCTGCTCACAGTAAAGCCAGGGTCTTTACAATACCTCAAATTCTACCTTAGCATTCCAATTTACTTATTTAGTTTTCCCACAGTTTATTTTCTGTTTCCCTTCAGAGAATATATGATCCCTAAAGGCAGGTTTCTTTGCATGTGTTGTTCATGGATATATCGAAACACCCAGAATAGTATATTCTTGGCATAAAATGTTACTCAATAAAAATTTTTCATAAATGCATACAACAGCAATACAATCAAATAAGTCATATACTATTATTGTTTCTATTTTTGAGGTGAGAAGAACAAATTAGAGCAAGGTAAAGTTACCCAAGGATACATAGGAGCAACTGTCAGAGCCAGGATTTGAAACTAGGCACTGTTTCTGGAGTCTAAATTCTTAATCTCCAGATTGGGTATGCAATCAGCCACTGTATTTTTATAGTTAGATTGTGGTTAGAATTGCACTATTTCATTCCTTTGAAATTAGGCATGGCATATGCCTTGCTTTAGGCAATGAAGTGTAAGCAGAAGTGGTGCAGGACCCTGTTGAACAATGTATCATCTTCCTTTTTCACTGCTACAGTGCACAGCATGGGTCCCTGAATGGGTCCCATGTAGAACAGAGTCCCCTTCCAACTAACTGACCAAGAACATTAAACATGAGTGAGAAATAAACAAGTTTATTTAACGGGATTACTTTTTACTACAACATAACCCAGACTATCCAGAACAATACCAGTACAGCATACTCTAGATTTACACAATGGTATTCCTAGGCAGGCATTGCTATGTATGTGTGTGAGGAGTATGTTGTTTCCGTGTGTCTTCACGTATTGCTTCCGAGTGATGTTGGTATCTTCCATTCTTATTGCATGTGTTTAATAATCTGCTCTAGAGTTAGTTAAAGTTCAACACCAAGTTTACAGGTCATACGTTATACCATTTTCTCCTGTTCTTTTATCATTTGAGACATCTGCATATTATATTCATGTGGTAGTTTTCCATTTAGTGATTTCTTCAAAATTAAGCATTAGTGATATTGAGATTTTAATGGAAAGTTGATTTTTCATATTCTAATGGAAAATATCTAGGCCTTTAAGTTTGAGTGGTAACATTATTCTCTTAATATATTCTCATTTACAAAGGGTTTTATGAAGGGACTTACCAATCAGGGTATTTGAATGGAAACAGGAGAAGCTATGCTGTACAAAGGCTTTGAAAGCTAACGGTGTTCTTTGGAGTTTGTAGTTCTGCCTCTGTGACCTGACTTTCCTAACCGTGGAGACTGCCTTTGGTTCCTGCATGATACAATTGCCATTGCTCATAAAGGCCTGCATATGTTAGATTTTTGGCCCAGTTCTATTTTGTGAGGTTCTGCATTCCATTTTATTGCCGAATATTTTAGAATTCCAAATAGTGATCTTAGTGTCAGAGTTAAAACTCTTGGCCTTCTTGAAATGCTCTATACATTATAGGGTATATGCAAACTTGATGTTTACCTACTCTTTAACATACTAATATATTGGGATTGCATATGCTTGCTCTTCTAGTCAAGCTTAAGATATCCTGTTGTGTACTCCTGTGAGGCAGGCGTACCACAGGATGTCAACCTAATGTCAGGTCTAGCAAACTACATTAATCTCTGTCTTCTCTACTGTCAACCGGTGCCACCAGGGAGGCAATATCTGCTGGGAGATTTCCCATATTGTTACAGTTGTCAATTATTCCCTTATAATAATTGTTACATCCTTCACAGATAGCAAATTGTTTATGCTTCAATAAATATTTACTGAATACTTAGCTTAGGGACTAGCCAGATACCATAGGTACAGATATGAGTAAACTCATATGGATATGCAATTTGTAATAGTATTAACAGGAGAAGTAAAGAACAGTTCTGAGAGTAGAAGGGTATCCTAAGAAATTCTTGATCATTGAGGTGACCTCCTGAAAATTAACTTGTAGTTACTTAGTTTACTTTGGTAGGAAGAATCCCTATCTTGTTTCAGGGTGGACATTGATGAATCAGAACATAATGTTAGGTGTTTCTCATTCCATCAGGGAGAGGAAATTGGCCCTTGTGCTTTCAAATACAGTACTGATTTACAAACATTACCTCATTTGGCCCTTTAACAACCAAATTAGGCAGATTTATCATTACTTATTATTAACTCATTTAGTCTTGATCATAACCATTATGATATAAGATATATTATAAGATAAGTTATATATCTTATGTTATATAACCAACATAGGTACTATCATTACTTACATTTTCTATAGAATAAAAATATGAGGCTAAGAGAAGTTAAGTAGTTTGCTCTTGACCACATGCCTCTGAGCAATGTATTGTAGTTTCTCATAATAAAGTTGAAACTAGTTAAGTTTACCTTTCCATGGTAATCTCTTCAAGTTGAACCATCTTCACCAAGTGGTGGAACTCTCACTTCACTGACCAGATCCTAACCCCAAAGTCAGCATTTTTATTAGTTTTTTGCTTTAGCATGCAAACTTTCTTTGTTCTGGCTCTTACCCTCCCTGAACTCATTTGTGCTGTTTACACTTACAGCATCTTGTCACATTGTCTTATTTTTTAGGTTTTCCTTAAAAGCACTGCTGGAAACCAGGGCTTTTGTGGAGGTAGTTTATTTTGCAAAACGATGCCAGAGAACAAGAGTAGGGAGTCATGGAATGCACAACAGGGAAAGATGATAGAAAGAACCAGTTACAAGCTGGTCCCGCTGGGGGCAACTGGGGCTCAGTTCTGCTGGAATTCTCAGGATGCCTGTAGAATGCACCTCAGAATTGTCTGCTAGAGGGTCCAAAGGGGCAGGTATTAATCCACTGGATTTTATTCCCCACCAGTCTAAGGTTGACCCGCAACTGCCATGTTGTTCTTAAATGCACTAAAGGGGGCAAACTGGAGCCTGGAAGCAGAAAATGAGAGGGACATCATGCAGTTCAGGTGAGGTGCTATTAGTTTACACTGGTGAAAATCTGGATTCCACAGCGAAGGCTGGAATAAAGTGGTAGGCTCAGGAGTATGGGAATGGGTCCAAGAGTCATCGAGTACATACTTTTATTGGTCTTGACTTGAAATTTTATTTCATCTGAGCTTTTCCTATGGAACCATATTGATATCTTCAAATGGTTATGGATTTTTATCTTCTCCATAATTTATATGATAAAAACATTAAATTTGAAACATAGTTCAATAATTACACTACTAAATTTTTTTATTGCTAGAAACACTAATTAAATTTTATCCCACCTTCCATGAGCCACCTTCCTTTTTATGGTCTCTTAACAGTGTAGCTGTTTAAGAATAGCTATTAATTCTCAGGTTGAAGGCAGATGAGACAGACCAGATGGTCCACGACTCAGTGGGTGCTTCCCTTGTGTGTAAAGGGTTTGCCATTCCTCACAGATCTGGAGGCAAGGAGTTACAATTAGCACCTAAGATTCCATGTGGCCTTTCCATCTCAATCAGAAAATTCTCATATCTCCTCATGCCATAATTGTTGTTTGTTTCCTACTAACAGCAAGGTAAATACATGTGTAATTTGAGATCTATAAACGTCATAAATGGAAGTATTCACTAGGCTGTACCCTTCATTCATTATGCCAATTTCAAATTCCATTGGTACTTGTCCTATCAACACTGATTTTTCACTTCCTCTTTAGCTGTCGTTGTCAACTGTCAACTGACTGCATTCTTGTTCTTAAGCTGCTAATTCAGCCTATCTTTACTCTGTATTTTAGTTTCATCAGTACATTTTCGGTCATAGTTTCCCATTTTCTGGTTGCAATAGACATCTGCTGGTTTGGGCTGTCAAAGAACTCTTTCTCCATTCCTCTGGTAACCCCAAACCCATTGCTTTAGAGAAACACCTTTCCCTCACTCCACTAATTTCACTTGGGAGCTACCAATCATGACATCCCACTTTTTAAATCACTGTGTTCATAATGTGATACAAATTGAAAGTGCTTTAAGTTCTATGAATATATGATTTTTCTTAAAAAAAGTGTCTTTGGGTGAGGAAACAACAAGGGTAAAGGGCAAAGTGTAAAGGTTCGCAGGTGAGAAAATGCAAATAATGGTCAAGGAATAAGAGGAAACCAGGGTGAATAGTGTAGTATAAACAATGGAGAGAATAGTAACAGATGAAGCTAGAATAAGAGGGGACAAACTGTGCAAGACATGATTGTAATAAAGAATAGAACTAGCCGAAGTCAAATCTTATATCACCACCTATTTGAAACCTATATAATTTTATTAATCAATGTCACCCTGATAAATTTAATTTAAAAATAAAATATAAAAAATGATTTCCTGACAATAATAAAATGATTCTTTGAAAGGTGGAAATAATAAAATAAAAGAATTTTATTAAAAATACAAAGAATAGGATCAGGACATACAGTAGAAAGCTATTTCAAGGTTCCCATTGAGATAGGTCATACTTTGGATAAGGTGTCATGAAGGCAGAGGTAAGGAGCGGTTAGGTTCACATTTTTTTTTAGAATAAGACCAATGGACCTGCTCAAGATTCCATGGAGAGCCAAACAATGCCTGGCACAAAGTTTTTTGAAGCAATACAATTTATGATGAGGAGAAAGGGAAGAAGGGTCAAGCTTGATTCTTGGATTTAGGCCTGAGGTGGGTTGTAGAAAACTAGGAAAGAAGCAAAGTTGGCCAGGGATCAGGAGTTTTATTTTAGATCAATAATTTAAAGATACCTATTTTCATATATGCCTAATTAGATGTCAAAAAGCAGTTTAATAATCCCATATATTTAACATGTTTTTAGTGTCTACTTGCATGAGACACGGGGAAAGAAATCATTCTCCCTGTGTTTGCCTTTATATAGGTAAACAAAATATTTCTTCTGATGGGTTTGGAGGAGAAAGCCAACCTGATGGGCTCAGATTAGTGAATTATTGATTGCCAAAAGTCAGAACAATAGAGTGACCCTTGACATTTTCTGAAGGATATATTTTTAAATAAAAGGAAATATTTATTCGCTTAAAATTTGGTACGCTTAGTTTATTCAGACACTTAATGTGAAAGACAGGTTTATGAGTTTCCTATTGCTGGTATAATAATCACAAATTTAGCATTTCAAAATGCAAATTTATTATCTTGTAGTTCTAGAGGTTAGAAGTCTGAAGTGAGTTGCACTGGACTAAAATCAGTGTCATCAGGCCTTCTGTCCCTTCTCAAGGCTCTAACAGAGTATCCATTTTCTTGTCTGTTTAGCCTCTAGAGTCTGTTAGCATCCCTTGGCTCATGACCTCCTCCACATCTTTAAACCCAGCAATGGTAGCCGAGTCCTTCTCAAAACACACCATCCTGACACGGACTCTTCTGCCTCTCTCTTCTGTATTGGGGCACACCCAGATAATCCAGGATAGTCTCTCAAAAGTCAGTTGGCAAGCAGACATAATTCCATGTGCAGCTGGAATCCCCCATTTTTTATGTAACAAACATATTCACAGATTCCAGGGGTTAAGGGGTGAACATCTTTGGGAGACCATTAATGTGCCTGTTATATACCTATAAACTAAGTTCCTCAGGTCAGTATTCTACAAGGGAAGGAGGCTGATTTTAGGCACAGCTCTTTTTCTGTTGATTCTTTCTGTATATTCTATCACATTTTGGAAAAATGTGTACAGAAATTCATAACAGCATTTGTAGCATTTGTGGACATTTCCTGAGACCTTATTAGAACACAGTCTAGTATTAGTTACTGGGTGAAATGTATGGCTCAAAATGATTCGCAGAAATGCATATCTGTTTAGAATTTGCCAATCAGCCTTACCCCAAGCATTAGAATTATTAGAAATGTTCTTAGTGGGCAAGATAATTTCCAATGAAAATTTTAAAAATATATATGTGTCTTTGGCAACTTTTCCTTCTATTCCCTTCCTCTGACTGTATAAATGTTTTGATACCAGTTTTGATGGACAGGATTCATGATTCTTTTTTCTGTGCCTATTATGCAGATAGAAAATTAAACATTCTCCAGAGATTTCTGTTAGACCCTTCCAGACCAGAGTCATTATTTTAGTGAATGTCTCTGAAATTCTAACTAGATAGCAAGTCTCAGCTTAGATATACCTTGCTCAGGAAAGACTTCCCTATGACCCTCACCTCTCCATAGAATAATTTCTGCAATAATATTTCTTCATAATACTTTGTACTTCTTCTTCTTTGTACTTGTTACAGGTGTAGATGATTCAAGTGATTATTTCCTTGATGTGTGTCTTCACTGAGTACAAAGATTGCAACTGTCTCATTGGCTGTTCTGCTTTATCAATAGCACTTCACATGCTATCTTGCCACATGATGCTCAATAATTATTTCATGAGTAAATGAAGTCAACAGACTTAATCTAAACATGCATTTTGTGTCATATTTATCTTGAAGGATTAATAGTAAAAAACTTTAAATTTAACTAACTTGTGGGTACCTTATTAATTTTATTTTGAATAGTTTCTTGAGCATTGGATGACATTTGCTTTAAAAAATGTTCAGGCTAAACATTTTTATGGTCCTCTACATTACTGTAGACTTAGAATAGCTGATTACCTACAAAGGTACACTGGGCTCACTGCTGTGTGGACCTTCAACTAGGATATTCTTCTTATTGAAACATCTTAACTGTTACTACTTACCTCTAGACACAATAGTAACTAACACTTATTGAGTGTTTACTGCGGGCCAGGCACTGTTCTAAATGCTTTTATTATGCATTTAATCCTCACAACAATCCTTCGACACAGGTATTTTTTACCTTTATTTTACGCACAGAGCAACTGAGATACAGAGAAGGTAAGTACTTAATCAAAGTTGTGCAATGAGGGAGGTAGCCAAGATTCAAGCTTCAGCTGATTTTGTTCCAAAGCCTATTCTTTTCACCAGTAAAAGGTTCAACTTTACAACCAGTACAATTTAGCAATGCCTTTAAAGCAATAGAAAATATCTTTATTTTAATTATTTCATAAAGGGTATAAACTAAGATGCACAACTTAGTGCATGCAAAAAGTTTTTCCGCACTCCAAAATAAGAAATAACATTTAAGTGAGATTCTTTGAAGAACAAGTAGTCTGGACCTTCCTCTGGAGCAGTGATTCTCAAAATACAATCCCAGGACCAGCAGCATGAGCATCACATAGGAATGCGTTAGCAATGAACATCACAGACCTGCTGAGTGAGAAACTATGGGGGTGGCGCCCACAATGTGGGTTTCAACCAGCCCTTGACATGATTCTGATGCATGTTGAAATACAGGATCCTCTGCTCGCTTGCATGGTTTGGAAAACTATGGCATTTGGGCCAAACTTGGCCTGCAACCACTTTTTTTGGCATCACCCCATTAGCTAAGAATTTTTAAATTTATAAAAATGGAAAAATCAAATGAAGTATACTTTGTTACATGTGAACATCACACCAAGTTCAAATGCAATGTTTATAAATAAAGATTTGCTGGAACACAGCCATGCATTTACATGTCGTCTATGGCTAGTTTCACACTGAAATAGCAGAACTGAATAATTGCAACAAGGGCTGTATAACATGCAAAGATCGAACCGTTTACCACTAGCCTTTTGCTACAAAAGTTTGTTGACCTTTGAAATAATTCAGAAATTAAACATTTTTGAAAATAGTATTAAACTGTGCCTGAGGACACCGGGGAGTGTTTTGACATTATCGACTTGTGGAATTTGCTGCTGATTGATATCAATTTCATCTAGCCTTTCCTCAATAAAAATAAATAAATATACTCTAAACCAGCTATAAGGCAGACATGTGAGTACTCTTATCAGAAATTTAAATATGGAATCTCAGGAGTCTTTCTAAATCAAATAGCATGGTATAATAGCAAAACAGGTTCTGAACTGTGAATCATCAAATCTGGCCAGGTGTTCACTGAGAAAATGGGGCTGTGGTGATTAGAATCACCTATGAGGCTTTGTAAACCCACCTATGCAGAGACCCAAGTAAGAGGTACTGAGTAAGAATCTCCAAGAATGGAACTTAGGTATGTTTGCTATAAAAAAATTGTGAGGTGAGTTTGAGATGCATCCAGGTTTGGAAACCTCACTAGTAGATACATTATCTTGTGTTAAGTTTTCCTCACAGCAGTTCTGAGAGATAAATATTTATTATGTTCTCCAAGTTTACTGATGGAAAAACAGCCATAGAGATATTAAGAACCTTGCTCAGTCACATAGTTAGTAGGATTTGAGCTCTGGACTTGAACTCAGACCTGAAAAATTACAAAACCAATGTCTTTACCCTGCTTCTCTATACTGTGCTTGCTCTATTTCTTCATCTCTGGGCCTCCCTCACATGCACTTTCACACTCTTTTGATGTCGCTACTTTTCATGTACGTGGTTCTCAGTTTTTTTTTGTTTGTTTGTTTGTTTGTTTTTTTTTTTTTTAGTTTTCTGCTGTGTCTGTACATTTTCTCCTGGCTCTACACTTGAGTTTAGCTTCCCTGTCTTTGGCTCTTGTTTTTTGGACTTTCAACTTACTTCCATTTGCCCACTCTTTGCTACCTTGACCTGGTATGTGTGACAAGGTAGAAACCATTGCTCTAATTTTCAGCCTCTGAAAGCATAAGCACTGTCTTGAGCAAGTTGCTGGATTTCTATGTCATGGTCTGTGCCCTCAGTTGGTCTCTTAAACACCTGGAAGATGTCAAGAAAGTTGTTTCCATTCAGGGGAAGACTATTTTCAGTATGCACCCCCTTCAGAAGTAGGCCCAGTCCCGCTGCAGGAGCATAAGGCACTGCTCACGGGGTCATGGGAGAGGGAGACCTGTGCATGAAGGGCTTGGAGAGCCACGTGGCACACCAGCCATCCTCAGCAGAGCAGCACTTTCTTTGCAAAGCCTCTTCCTGGGAAGTAAAGGCCCCCCTGAACCCAAGACTTATGGCAGAGATCTCTGGTGTTCTCCAGTTTATGAACCCTTTTTGGTCTTGGGCACATGGAAGACTGGATTCCATTTTCCAGATTTCTTTGCATGAGATGCAGCACATGCTTAAGTTCTGTACAACAGAATGAGAGCAAAAGCAACGTGTTCAACTTCCAGTCTAGACCCTTAGAAATTCTCAGACTGGATGCCCATGCTTTTCTCAGCTGCCAAAAGGAGAGAAATCTGAAGAGGATAGAGACACAGCGTGGAAGGAGCTTTGGTCTCCACCTGTCTGCATGAAGTAAACCCCAGCATCCACACACCCTAGCTACATGCATTGGAATATAACATGAGCAGGACATTTAATTGTATTAAGGCACCAAGATCTGGGGATTTATCTGTAATAGCAACCAGTGTTATTTGCTTCAAGTAATATAGTACTTAAAATCAGTTCTGAGTAATCACATTAGTTGAGGCAAAAATAAGATGAAAATAGGCATCAAAGCCTGAAACAGGATGTAACCGAATGCCAATGAGTCAAACTGTGAGACAGTGTGATTCATGTGCTATACCAATTAATCTTCAAGGCACCCATTTTATGGATGAGGAAACTAAGACATAGAGAGGTTAAAAACTTATTTGAATTTACAGTTTCAAGTAACGGAGCTGAGATTCAAACCCTCATCTCTAGTCTTCACTCTTGACTAATAACACAACACAAAATCTTATTAATACTTTCATAATTTTAGATCATCCTGAGTTAAAGTTTCTTTCATAATTATTAAGAGCCTGTTGCCCATAGTATTGTGCTCAGCAATCACAGGTCTGATTTATTTGCCTACCTTATAGCGATGCAATTATCCCCCTTGTACAGATGAGAACATTGAACTTTGAGAGTTTAAGGCTACGTTTCCAGAGCTGGTCTCAGCTGTTATTCTTTTTTTTTTTTTTTTTTGCCTTTTAATTTTTTAATTTTTATTTTTAAGTGTATTTTCTTGGCTACGCTATTATTCTCACCTGGATCTTCAGATACCAGAGCCTGTGGTCCCATAAGGATGCTCTGCTGCCTCAAACCTGGGGCAGCTCCCCTCCCAGAGCGCTGTTTTCCTCTCGTCTGGGTGCCCGCGGAATTGCTTTGTGAGTAGAATGACATGACTTATGAGAAACTGCTGTGGAAACCAGGAAACACTGCACAAACATAAGGTCTGGTTATTACCATTATTACTTAAGACAGAGAACAAACTATGACAACCCAATTGCATGTACTTCCTTGTTATTCAGAAAGGGAGTTCAGAGGAAAAAGCTTGCCTGGGGAATTCACTACCATCTGACTGTTCACTCTGCAGTTCATTCAGAAAACTGTGTTTGGGCAGTTCCCTTCCTTAAGTTCTGCTTCCCCGTAATTGGGTGATATTCACTTCGATTCAGTGCAGTGGGATCACCTCTGCCTCGCACACCAGTGCCTCATTTCCTCACTCAGTGCCTTCTCAGTTCCGTTATTTATTTTCTTTAATATTGCAGCAGTACAGCAGGATGAGTCACACACCCTGTCATTCCCAGTAGCAGGCTCAAAGGCCTGCAAAACAATAAAGTGATATTTGAGGCCCTTTCCACCCAAATGCTACACAGTCATGGAAGCTTGTTTTCACGGCAGTGGTCTCCGGGTCAGGACTAGGCTTCAGCTCAACTCAGGGTCTAGATCTCCAGTGCAGCCCCTGAAATGGCTCCCCTTGAATACAGGGCGCATGGATGGCTGGATAGCTGCAGTGGGCAGGGAGAGAGAAGACAAGGGTCTGGGGACATGCAGATGCAGTCTGCAGGAAGGGAGGTCACAAGCGTAGAGCTCGGGCTGCATACTAATTCTTGGAATGGGAATGCCGTTCATTTAAACCTGTGGATCTTAACCAGGGGGTATTTTGTCCCCTAAGGATCACTTGGCAAAGTCTGGAAACCTTTTCCTCCGTCACAACAGGTGGGCATGGGTGGGTGGGTGGGGGACAGTACTTCTTGCATTTGGTAGCTAGAGGCCAGGGATGCTTTTAAGAATCCTACAAGGCTCAGGACAGTCCCTTTCCCCCTTTCCCCCTTTCCCCAAGAATTAGCTAGCTCAAAGTCAACCGTGCCCAGGTCAGGAATCCCTGTTCTCAGACCAAGAGAAGAAGCCCAGTCTCACTCAGAACTAGAGTTTAGACTTTGGGACCATGATGGAGGGATGGAAGGGTATGACTGGGTCTCTAAACCATTGTTTAGACCAGTGTTTTCTTCTACCTAATGGTCCTTGTTTTGAAAGTTAATTACATCACTTTTCCAACTTTTTCCAGTTCCTTTGAGATATAACTGAATTATAACATTGTATAAGTTTAAGGTATACAACATGCTTTGATATAAGCATATGTTATGAAATAATTAATTAACATCCAGCATCTTACATATTTACATTTTTTCCTTATGGTAGGAACTTTTAATATCTCTCTTGGCAACTTTCAAACATGGAAAACAGTATTATTAACTATAGTGATCATGCTGTACATTGCATCACCAGAATTTATTTATTAAATAAGTGGAAATTTACACTTTTTTGATCACCTTCACTCAATTCCCCAACCCCAAACCCCAACTTCCAGCCACCACACCAATCTGTTTTGGTTCCATAGTTTGTTTGGTTTTTTAGACATAAGCAAAATTATATATATAATATTTGTCTTTCTGTCTCTTTCTGTCTTTCTCTGTGTGACTTATTTCACTTAGTTAGCATAATGTCCTCAAGGAAGGATTTCCTTCATTTTTATGGCTGAATAGTATGTATATATATACACTGTGGCACCATCCTCCCCTTGCCTTCCATGCCATTTTATGTATATATATAAAATATTTTATATATTTATATATTTATATAAATATAAATATAAATATATTTATATATTTATATAAATATATATAATCACATTTTATACATCTGTTCATTCATTGATGCATACTTAGGTTTTTTCCATGTCTCGGCTATTGTAAATAATGCTGCTGAGAACATGGGGGTGCAGATGTCCCTTCAGGATATATCACTTTCTCAAAGAAGGAGTGGTTTGTGAATTGAGGAAAGAGCTAGATAGACCTGAATTCAAATGCATGGCTGATCACTTACGAACTCTGAAACTTTAGAAAATCTTCTTTACCTCTCTATGCAGAAATTTCAACCCCTGTACAATGAAAATTGTAATAATTAACTTTCATAGTAGCATAACTTAACATTGAAGTTCTTGCTGTCAGAGCTATACTTCTAATATCTGGGACAGTGGATGGGGAAACAATGTACCATTTTTGAGTGCCTATGTGTTGGTGACTTTATCCACATCATTTCACCTAATCAACGAGGTCTGCATCCGAATGGTTGCATGAAAGGAGAGATAATCACCGTGTCATCTCCTCTGAAATAGGATCTGCTGACTAAGGTTTTCCCAACAGAGATCCTAATCATGCCTACGCAATGAGATGTTTTCTTATCGCAAAACGTATCTGACTTGTTAGCAAGACTTTGTAATGTCTCTGTGACATCATCCTTTCCTTGCCTCCCATACTGGTTCTTTGACTGTGTTTTGATCAACTTCCTTGATGAACTCATCTTAAATGTTAGTGGGTTTTGGGACTTCGTCCTAAGTCCTTAGTACCTCTGCTTCTTACTGACTTATACCTAATTAATGCTGTCTGTCGATTACTTCATCTGTAACCAAGATCTCAACTGCCACTTATAGGAACACTATCTCCAGAATTGTATTTCTAGCTCAAATATGAGTTTTTTAGTCCTACTGAGCATCGCTTTACAAAGGGAGATAGACTTGCATCATAGCTAATACGTGTAGCCTTGAAGATATCTAGAATTGTAGTGACATTCAGGCTCTGGCACTTACCATATTAAGTGGAACCAGTTTATTTCTATGAGCCTTCATATTTAAAATAAAAAGAGTAAGTCATCATAGGATTTTTCTGAGGATTAACATATGAAGGATCCAGTAGAGTTCTGATAATTAGTTAGCCCACAATATTCTTTACTCAACATACATAAGGTAAAGGGAACTCTGTCCAAATGTTAATTGCTTTTTCTGTACTCTCATTTCCCAAGGGAGAAATCCTCTCACTCTCAACTTCCACAGCCAAGACCTATGAATCCTATGAATTCTACCTCTAAATCTACTTTGAGTCTGGCCTTTCCTTTCCATGCTCACTGTCCTTGTCTCGGTTCAACCATTTACCTTCTTTTTTTTTTTTTTTTTTTTTGGCCTGGATGGCTACAACAGGCTCAAAAATGTATCTTTCTACCCTCACTGTCTCCCACTTCGTTAAATGCTTACTAGCCATGCAATGATCTTTCTCAAATGTAAATCTGATGAGTTCTTTTATTTTGAAACTCATTGGTTTCAACTGACTGAGAATGAAATTCAAAGGTTTTGTGCACAAGATTCATGGTCTGACCCTTTAGCCCTGTCACTTCCTACTTCAGCTAGTGAGCTCCGTCCTGAATACTTCACTGGCCTTACCTATAACCCCTTCCAGGGTGTCTCCAAAAAGTGTTAAGTGCCTCTTCCTTTCTGTCACCACACCGCCTTACTCTCACTTCTGTTCCAGCACTTACGGCATTGTTGTAATTATTTGATTTGTGTCTGGCCAGATGTACTGATTTTATAGAAAGAATTTAATAAATATTTGTTCATTGAATTAATGAGTAAAGAAGGAATTAGTCTTCCAGTGTGAAAGTCAGCAGCCACTGTATTGCAGCCCTTGGTATATAACTTTAATATATTGTATTGACCATCTTTCTTTATTACATGGGGCAAGTATAAGTTACAATATCATGGCTTATTCATGTCTGTATTTTGGAGGGGAAAAGTAGGGTAATAAAGCACATACATATACACATACATACATACATACATATTGATATCTAGTATACATGTAGCCAGAGCAGGCACTTGTTATTAGAGTGAAATTATTTTTTGTATACGTAGCCTACATAGTCCATGGAGTTCTCACTGACTGAGTACTTTTTCAGTATAAATTCAGTACCAGAGAGGTGCCTTCCTGTTTTTATGAAATAAAATTCATTTTAAAAAGGGACTGCTATGCCTCCGGGGACTGGCCTTTCAGAGTTCTAGTGTTGTTTGCCACCAAAGCTTGTACAACAAAGCATGGCATAGAAGGTTTTTGCAGACAGATCAGTCTGGGTTCAAATCCTGCCACTTACTAATGTTGTAAACATAGGCAAGTCATTTCATTGTTTCCAGTAGCCTCATCTGTAACCTAAGAATATTATACCCACCATGTAAGGCGTTGGGAGAGTCATTTTCAGCATTTCTTGTCATTGGTACTAGTGAGAATTTAGGCTGGGTAATTCTTTGCTGCAGGGCGCTATCCTATGCATTGCAGAGTGTGCAGCAGCCTCACTGGCCTCTACCCATTACATGCCATAAGCACGTACAGCCCAGGTGCGATACATAACAATGTCTCTGGTTATTGCCAAATTTCCCCAGGAAAAGAGGACGCAGAGGATCACACCTGGCTGCTCACTAACTTATGTGATAATGCGTATGGTATGCCCAGAATAGAGCAGACGTTTCATGAATCTCCCTTCCCCTCCTTAATGGGGCTAATGAAATTCCATACCAAGAATTACATGCCCTCAGAAAAAGTATTTATGTCTACGAATAGCCATGGCCACATCTCAGGGAATTATTTAATCTGAGATGATGGGTGGTATCTTTTTCAGCTGTACCTGGCTCTCCATAGCAGCTTTACTCCAAAAACCTTAATTATCAGCACAAAGTGATAGTCCGAATTCTCCAGTGATGAGGCTCAGGCTCTAATAAGCAGTCTTCGAAGAAAGAAAATATTCAGTCCTTTAAGTGGGAGAGGAAAGGGGAGGCAGAGGAAAACACTTCCACCCTGAGATAAATCGGACGCTGTGGGTGTCACGGCCACATGAGCCGAGGGATGATCGATTCCCCTAGACTCCGAGTGGCACATTCTGTGCCCAGAGCACCGGCTGACGTCAATCGGATTAAGTGGCCTCAATGGGAGCACTGCATGCAAGATGAGTGAAACTCAGGCCCCAGGATTCGTCATTGCCTCCGAACACAGCTTCTGACCTCATAGTGAGAGGGAGGAGAGTGGGTGAGTGAGGAACACGGGGAGGCTTGCTCTTGCTGAGGGAAGGCTCTCCTGGTTGTACCAATGCAAGTGAAGTCTGCAGACACTGACCTTTCTGCACACACAGGGGCTGAGGAAGATCGCGAGCCAAATGACAGGCTCCATAGGACGTGTATAAGCTCCCCTAGCTTCATTCTGAGAAAAAGTGACAAACTTTCAAGACAGTTTTACCTTAAGACATAAATGTAAGGAGAGCAAAGTCTCAGCGTTCACTAGTAGATTTTGCCACTTCTCCTAAATGAATAATTTAAATGGCTAAATCTAGTCAAAGAGCTTGGAATAGTGTTCAGCATAATAACACTATATAATTGTTAACTATTTTCATTACCATTAATCATGTTGCTGCTGCTGCTTTCACTTTTTGCCAAATCCTTCAAGAGTCATCTGAGGAAAGATTTTCCTAAATCTTCGGGATATATTAAGTTCCCCTCTTCTGTGATTCCACAGATGTAAATTGTCCCAATCTTAACTTACTTCATTCTATTAAAATTATCTCCTTAGCTATTTTTCTTTTACTGAAATATTCTCTTTAATTTGAAGGTCTTATTTCATTCATTTTTTGAAACTTTAGCATTACCAAATTGCTTGGTTTGCACATGTTTGTTAAATTCAGTGATTGAAAATGTCCTCTCAGATCTCTGCAATCTTTCTAGAATATTTTTTTTCATGGAGGAAGCATGCTAGGATAATCAAAACGAGAAGAGAATTAAAACTTGTTTTTCCCCAAAGCATTGGGGGCTTACTCCTCATCAGTTTCATTCATTCAAGTCCAATGAAGACTCTTGCTCTCAGGACAACTGACCAGGAATCCATATGTGGTCCCGTGCAGTAAAGAATAAGCCTTACTTGAAGAGAGATTTAGCCTTTATCTTTGGTTACTAAGAGGTAATTTCTAGGGTCCTGGAATGCCCTGTCTGATAGGAAAGTCTTTATTTGCTTGGGGGCTTTGGTTGCTAGACAATCTAATGATGTGATTTATGATGAGAGCTATGAGACAGACATTGTCAGTTCCAACCTTCAGGAAAACTGATGACCATTACCCTAATGTCCAGGAGGGGCTGGAGACTAAAAGTCAACCATGTGGATGGTATGTGGTCAAACCCCAATAAAAACTCTGGATATCAAAGTCTTCAGAGAGCTTCCCTGGTTGGCAATACTCTGTGTGTACTGTTACACATCATGCCCAGGAAGAGATAACACTGTCCATGATGCCACAAGAGGAGGACAACAAGAAGCCCAGTATTTGAGCCTGTCCAGGACTCTACCCTATGAATTTCTTCCTTTGGCTAATTTTTACCTGTGTCCTTTCCCTATCATTAACCATCGTGTAAATAGCTATCAGTGAGCTCTGAGTTTTTTAGTGAATTATCAGACCGGAGGTTAAGAACCCCCCAAATTTGGTATTTAACTATAGAAATATCTACCACCACTGCATGCTGACCTGAGTGACCATCATTTGAGTCAGCTGGTAGTATTTTCTTTGAAGATCATTTTCCTGTGCCTAGAACCGTTGAATCTACCTAAGACCACCTTCTTCCTGTTACTGGGCAAAACTGAGTGATTATGGGAGGAAGGTAGAATGAACACATTATAAGAGTATTGCAGACAAACTTCACATGAGCTGTTTGCTCTGTTTTTACTTGAATTGCTATAACCCTCATATCATTTCTTAATACACACAAAGGTTACATCTGTGGCTTGTGCTATCCAAAAATGATCACTTTTGCACATCACCTGGGAATATACCTGAGATACATTGCTAGAAGATAGATATCATTTTCCAGAGCTGCTTCCAGAATCTGACTAGACAACCACACAGGTGGTTTAAGGAGAATAACTATTCCCTCTTTGGCAGGGAGCAGAAGGTTTTTTGTTTATTTGTTTGCTTGTGTGTTTGTTTCTACCACCCCTTTACCTTCTGCCTTTCATCACAGGGCCACTAACTGGACATATCCTTGAAATACAATAAGAAGTTTGTAAAGCCTCAAATCAGAGAAGAACCTCAGTCCCCAAATGCAGGTGACCAAATGTATAACATTCTTATTTATAACTCAACATAGCTTCTATTTCAGGCCCTCATACTGCAATGCTGGAAGGAATTTTAAATCAGTCTTTCCTAGGACATATCATTTCCAGGAGCACATGTGTAGTCCCAGGGTTTTGAAGGAGATGAGAGAGAACATATATTCTTAGCAATATCTAGATACACAAGCAATTGCTGAAATCTCCATATCTGTGGTCAGTTTGGTGGCCACTATGTGGCTGTGCTTTGTGCCGCTTTGGGCCTTGAGACTCTGTAAGTCTCTTATGATCTCATCTGCCTCAACTGACCATTTTTCTCTCTCAGATATCTGCTACTTTTCAGGGAAGCTAAGGAAAAGTGGATGTTGACCTTCCTTCCATTCTCCTCCTCCCCCGTTTCTTAGACTAGAAGCCAATTTCCTCCTACTATTTCTAGCCTAATTTCTCCTCTTTTACTTTTTATACCAGTCTTTTAAATTGTCTTAAGGACTTCAGTTTTGGGAATACAAAGCCCAGAAAGATCCTGAAATTATTTTTGAGTTCTGCCTTGTTATATCTATCCTCTGAGACAGTGAACAAAGAACTATTTCCTTAATTGGGGGGAAACAAGGAGATTTCAGAATGGAAAAAAGTTAGAAGAGATAATAGACTCTAAAGCATCTCCTTAAAACTTTGACCTCAACCCGTAAATAAGATACACATTTACCATCATGACCAGTTACCACATGGGCATACTACCACATGTACATATATAAACATACATTGGCATGACCAATTACCACATTTATATATACACATATATAGTGTTACATGCATATCTATACACATATAAATACACATGTATGTATGTATGCATGTGTAAATGTATGAAATACAAGTTTTTAAGAAAATTCTTACCTCTACTATATTGACTATAGTTCTTAAAATTATTTTTCTTTATTGTACTTTGTTATTGATGATGGCCATTCACCACATTGATTTTATGAGTAGGGATACATCACAATGTAGTGTTTAAAAATCACTAACTTGGTTAGGTGACAATTCTGTTTTCACTGCTGAAATGGATTTTTGAGGGAAGTAGCTGAATTTTTGTTCAACTTTCAGGTCAGAGAGTCAGTGATCCATCAAAGCATGGAATTGGAAGGGGGTTTTGCAGAGGATTATAGTAAATAAATTCCAACTCCCATTAACTTCTATGATTCTAAGAGCACAAGCTTAGAAAACTAAAATTAAAACCTTAATAATTTTTTTAAATAAGAGATTCCAAGTTTCATAACTTCACTCTGGCACAGGTATCGTTGTCCCTCTTCTACTAACCAAAAAAAAAGGAAAGAGATGAAGGAAGGAAGGGTGGGGAAGAAGGAAGGAAAGGAGGAAGGAAAGGAGGAAGGAAAAAATGAAAGGAGGGGTGAAGAAAGAAAGAAAAGGAAGGAAGGAAGGAAGGAAGGAAGGAAGGAAGGAAGGAAGGAAGGAAGGAAGGGAGGAAGGAAGAAAGAAAGAAAAGAAAGAAAGAGAAAGGAAGAACAAAAAGAAAGAAATTCTGGGGGACTGAACATCGTCAGTGTTACAAAGCTATTAAGTGCAGATGTGGACTCAATTGCATATCATGAGATCGCTAACCAAATTCACATTATAGTTCACCACTTTGCCTTTTGAAGTACTTTTAAACTCAAACTTATAAAGTGCTTATTATGAGCCAAGCACCATTCCAAAACCAGTGAGTGTAGTGACCCATTCATAGAAGAGGGCACTAAAGCAAAATAAGTTAATTCACTTGTTCAGTATCATATAACATGTAATATATGGAGGCAGACTTCACCTGAGATGACTCCAGAGACTCTTCAATGAAGATGACTGTAGGAAAGGCATGTTTGCTCACTGGTCCACATTAATAAATTTACTAATGACCTTTGGCCATGAAAATAAATTTTCAACTGAAGTACTTATAGCAGGTCTTATTAAAATATATATAATGGTAATATTTATAAAATAAATATTTATATATTACATATTCATATAAATCATTTCATTTATGAATCATTTCATAAATCATTTCATTCATAAATGAAATGATTTATATAAGTATGTAATATGTAAATTATATTGAAATAATAAATTTGAATGTAATATGGTTGGAAATTTTTAATAAAATCTACATGATTAATAAGGTAAATATTAAGTGAGGTGAATAAAAAGGTAAATTTCTTAAAATCATAAAGAGGGAAAATAGTGGTAGGAGAATAAGATGTAATTGTACAGGAGTCATGATAAAAAGCCTTGGTCCTGTCCACTTGAGATACAGAGAAATCATTTTTCTGATGATCCTAGAAAGTGATGCAAAGAGATGTCAACTACTTTTAATTATCATAGCAGTTACTAAGTAAAATATATTTTGATAATAATCTAGCATAGAAGAGTGTTCCTGTTTATAACAATGTTTGATTAATACCAAAAAGGACTCATAAAACTGGCTGAAGATTTTATAGGCCTATGGCCATATTATAACAAGACTCAAATATTTAAATAAAAAACAATAAATGGTTGGTAATATCATTTAGAAAATAAAAAGCAGTGGAAGTGACATGAGTCTGATTGTTAGTAGAGACCATATTGATTTAGCAGAACTGAGGTGAGAAGTGGACCGTACTATTATTCACCTGCCTTTGGGTGGAGAGTTAAATCTGCAGCGCACGGGTGCAATCTAATACAGCACACAAGTTAAATCTGCAGCGCACAGGTTGAATCCCCAACCCCTCCCCATCTTTTCCCTTTTTAGTCACCAAGTCACATATACCAAAGATCCAGTGGCATTGGCATATTTGGATGAAATATCAAACAGCTTTGAAAAGAGGTAAATTGTAGCAACAATTTAGGAAGCAAACTGAAAAAATAAAAACAAAAGGGAAGTTAATAATTACACCGTGACAATAAACATAAAATGGAGCCACCCTAGGCAAATTGAGATATAAAGTCAAAGGGAGAACATTCAGCCAGTATGGTTGCTAAAATGTAGGGTTTTTTTGTACATTGGTAAATGCCCAAGGCTCCAAGTAACCAAAGAAAGTATCTCTTAATGCTTCTGAATGACTTCAGCCCTTCCCCTAGGACCTACAGACCAATCAGTGATGCAGCAAATGAGGGGACAGTGACGAGGACCTTTTATGGCACTACTGCACTGGAGTTCCCACACTGTAAGGTGACAGTATGCCTGGTTTGCACATTGATGCCATTATTAATAGCATGTTCTTTTCATCGCAAAAATGCCCTAAATTCCATGATAAATTTCATGACTACACTACCCATGGGGCATTCTAAGCAAATGCAGTAATCTTGGTTGGAACAGGAAAATAGCATATTAACTTTTTCCCAGTTCCAAAATCCACCTAGCTAAATTATGTAATAGGTACTCACATTCTGAAATATGGCATCTAATTGCCTCCCAGTGTGACTGGTACCCTACGGAGTGGGTCTTGCAGCTTTACTGTAGTACACAAAATTATTTTCCTTAGTCTGTGGATTTCTTTGAATGAAGATGAGTCAGAGAGTCCTTTGGGGCAGGAGAAGAGGATGTATATTACTGCACTAGAATTGATTCCACTTCCTGTGAATATTCTCTTCTCTAGAAATACCCTTTGGTCCTCAATAATTATTTTAAGACACTTTCTCAATTGACACTGTATTAGCATCTTGGCACTTAAAGTTATGTTTATCTTAAGACATAAAGATATCCCAAACTACCTATATAAACATATCTTATCTGTACTGCACTGACAGTGGTATTCTTCTGGAAACTGGAAGTGATCAAAAAAGACTAAATATGCACATTCACAGAGTCACTCAACAATTAAATATTTATGAGTACCTATTATGTGCCAGGCACTATCCCATAAGTATTTAAAACATACCAGAGAATAAAACAAACAAAAAATTATTGGGGAGATTGGGCACTTTTAAATAAAGTGGTCAAGGTGGTCCTGATAAGACAGTGAGATTTGCGCAAAGACCTGAAGGAAATGAAAGATTTAGCTTTATGAATATTTTGAAGAGGTGAATCCCCAAAGGTGAGAGTAAGCAGTAGAAAGTTCTGAGGGATTTACTGAACCATTCATAGAACAGCATGGAGGTGGGCATAGTGAGGTGGTGAGCAGGAGATGAGGCCAGACAGCAAAGAAAGGGGCCTGGGTAATGTGGAGCCGTAGAAGCTATCACAATTATTTTGATTTTTGTCTGAGAGAAGTAAGAAGTCATTGGATGCTTTTCTGCATATCTGTGACATTATACGACGTACTAAAGGCATAGATTTGCTACTGTGGACTGAAAACAGACTGCAGGGCTTCAGCTGTGAAGCCTGTGACAGTAACCCAGGGGAGAGCTGGCATGAATCAGATCAAGGTCGTCACAGTGGAGTGAGGAAGATGCTCCCTATATTTTTCAAGCACAGAAACAGTATTTCTTGGGATACGTAAAAAGGGAAATTCCAGGATGACTCCAATGCATTTGTTTGTTCATTTGCTAGTTTTACTAACCAATTGGAAGGACTGTTGCCATCATTTGGTATAAAGAAGATGGTGGGTAGACAAAGACTGGAGGATTGGCGGTGGAGTATAACTTTGTAAAATTGAAGATGTTTTTTGGACACCAAGTGAATATGTCATGTTGACAATCGGGCATGTAAATCGCAAGTTCACATCTTATTTGTTTTTTTATTGTGTGCAAAACTGTGTTGTATACCAAAGCATATAAAATTATGGGAGGTACCATCCCTGCTTCTTTTTGATTCTGTGACCTCTTTAGCTATTGATGTAAGTCTTGCCTTCACAGTCACATTCCTCAGAAGAATGGTTTATGCTTATTTCCACTTCTTCATCACAGTTTATCTTTCTTAATCTGCTACAGTCAGGTTTCTTCCTTGACCAGTTTTACAAAATTAATCACCCTACATTAACATGTTCAATACATGTTGTCACTCAAAAAGTTTTCAGTTCTTGTATTACTTGACTCTTCATTTTCAATGTTCAAAAGCGTAAGTCCTGTTACAAGAGGGGAAATTTTTGTAAGAATACATTGTGAGTCTTTTTGTTGTTGTTGTTTCTTGAAAAGTGATAAACCCTCCCTGAGGTGGAATAAAAAGAGAGATTTACAGAAGAGAGCAATAGAGTGTGACTGTTAATGTTATCTGTGATTTACTTTAAGATTCTGAAAAAAATGAATACTTTTCAAATTTTATTTTTTACCTCAACCTATAGTTTGAAGTGTATAGTATGTTGAAGTTCAGAATGTGCACACACACAATCGCATACATAATCACATGTGTACATGTGAACACACACATACACACATAACTGATATAAACATTTTAAGGGATATATTTATCCTTTCTATGTTCTTGTATTTTGATATTTTAATTTTATTATATATTACTTCAAAAATACTGCTTTTGATACCAGAAATTTTTTTAATTACTCATCAATGGGTAACTGAGATCTGCAGTTTGGAAAGCACTGATAGGTTAGTTAATTTTAACTTAAAATCAAAAGGCAGCTAATCAACATTTAAATCCCCCCAATCATCAGTCTGTTCTCCAAGGGTTGTTGGTTAGCACCAATAAAACCTGAGCAGGGGTTCATGTTCCTGAAGACTTCTAAGCAAGAGCTAGACTTCATAGCAAGTACTTCAAAACTTTTGGCACTTTCTGTTTTATGTCACACAACATTGTTAGGGTTACATCCAAGAGTGTGGGGAAAAGGGTTTTACAGGTTAGAAAATGCTGTGCATTAGAGTACTTCTTGTGCTACAGTCTGTTGGGCTTAATGACTGACGATTGCTTAAAATACCACTTTTCTCACATAACTTGTATGCTTGCTTTATGAGGGGGGACACCGTTTTTAGATCTAATTATGTTCATTGAGAAACTAGTCAATGCCTATTAAATAACTAGCAATTGTGTATATATTGTGGAGGTTTGGAAAGAGAAATGATTTTTTTTCATAAATAATGACATGATTAGAAGGTACACCTGACTCTGGTGAGCTGCCTACCTGGGGTTTAATACCTGGTTTTAAGATTTTATGAAACTAGGCTTCATAGACAAGTAAAATTTTAAAAAGAAAACAAATTGGGAGACCAACATAGAGTTGTCAATAATTAACTTGTCTCATCTCTTCCATAGTTTTAAAAGTATATTTGAAAAATATAGCTTTAAAATATATTATTAATAAATACATATAAAAGTTTAAAAACTTTTATGTATATTTGAAAAATAACATTAATAAACATATATACAAGTTAAAAACTTTCTATAATTTTTGTTGAAGTAAATAGTATTTAAAATATGAGATGGATACAAATATTGTACAAACATGTCTGCTCTTTCATGAATGGAATTTGAAAAACTATACAAACCTGGTGAGCCCAGAAAGTCAAAATGTGAAGTCGTACATTTGGTCTAGAAGTCCATACTGCCCAAAATTCTACTCGTCCTCCTTACTAGTGCAATTACCCTGTGTGATCTCAAAGCAGCATATCTAATCTCCACATAGCATCATTTCTGCATTTTCCTTTTAGTAAATCTTTCACTTAGGGTGACTGGTGGGGAGCTTAACAGAATGAAAATCAGAAAGTAGTAAACATATGAAAGAATTTGCATGAGTGCCTTTAAACCTGCTTGCTAACAGATGTTCACACTCATGGCAGATTTTATTCTAGAGTTGCTCCCATTATTTAAAAAAACAACAACAAATAAAACACCTTGGTAGTGGGGTTGAACAGGGAAACAAGAGCCTTCTCCATCTCTCATCAGCAGAGGAACCCGATATTATCAAAAAAGAACCTAAAAATTGTGAATGGGAGATCATCCTATGGCAGTTTGCAATATAGATGTTAGTGGGTGATTCATAAGAGCTATCACTTACTCGTTTTGCAACCCAAGTGTCCTCCAGGTAGATGGGAACCAATAAATACTTCAGTTGAGTAAGAGGCCTGTTTTGCATTTCCTTTCTGGAGCTTTGAAAGGTGATAGCTGTACAGAATTTCCAGGACCATCATCACGTAAGACAGCAGGCAGCCTGGGTACTCAGGCACAGAAGACCTGAAAGAGCCTCACCAAGCATCTTGAGGTCCTGGACCTCATGGGAGAGCAATCAAATTTCCAATCAACCTGAAAACATCACAGTGGTTAGTTAATGGGGCCTCAAGGTCAGATTAGGGGACTCAACATCAGAATTTCTGCAGCATGACTTCAAATCTTCAGCACCTTCTAGGTGTGTATAAACAAGTTAGTTAATGTTCTCTGAAGCATGGTTTCCTAATCTATAAATTGAGGAGAAAGATGTATTCCATGAAGCATTGCCATGAATATTCATTGGATAATATTAAGTAGTGGGTATTTACAAATAGTTTAGAACTAAAGTCTAATTTGGGTAAATGTAGAGAAAGATAACATTTTCTTCTAAGAGATATACTGAAGGCTGTTATGAATCAGAGAAAAATAGTAATAATCTTTATTGACTTTCTATATAGCACATAATAAAGTAAGCAGTTTACAAATATGTGTCATTTTAATTGGCTCAGTAGCCCTGATCATTGAATATACTTGTAATACCTATTTTTCAGATGAGGAAAATAAAACATGGAAGAACTTACCCAAAGTCACAGAGCACAGAAATGGTTAAGTCTGGGCTGAAGATGAAATCAGATTTTTCAGACAGAGAAAAATAAATACTATATGATCTTACTTATATTTGGAATCTGAAAAACAAACTCATGGAAATAGATGTCAGATTGGTGGTTTCTGGAGGCAGGGGTTGGGGTGGGGGATTGGATAAAGGTGGTTCAAAGGTACAAACTTCCAGTTATAAGACAAATTCTAGGTGGGTAATATACTGCATAATAACTATTGTTAAGAATACTATACTATCTATGTGAAAGTAGATCTTTAAAGTTCTCATTCACAAGGGAAAAAATGTAGCTGTGTGAGATGATGGCTGTTAACTAAACTTATGTGGTAATTTCACAATATATACATATATCAAATCATTGCATCACATACCTGAAACTGACACAATGTTTTATGTCAATTATATCTCAATACATCTCAAAAAACATATGAAAAAGAAAACAAAATAAAACAAATGTCTGACTTGAAAAGCGATCCTTCATACTGCCACTGTAGACAAAGCTGGGCCCATGTTACTACTGTGTGAAGATCAGTAGAACTTCTGAAGAAAGAGAAGTCATCTGTATTAGTTTTAGTAACATTCCCAAATGTACAGAAGAAATAATTTATAATATTATTTTTCCAAGAAAAAATTAACAAAGATTTCAGAAGTATTTTCATAAAGAAAAAATACTATTTTAAGTAAAATTATATAAATATCATTATAAGATAAAAAAAGAATCTTTTCAAGTTCTATCCTTCTTAAAAAAAATACCTACCAGTATTACAAAACAACAAAGATTATTTCTTTCAATTAATGTATATTGTTATTCAGAGTTGGAAGTAGGTTAATTTATTTGGGAAACTCAGTAGCCTTTTATGAATACCATACTGCATTGCAAAACTAATTTCTTCTTTTTGGTTTATACATAATGATTTAATAAAGGAAAATTTATGAGTGGCCTGATCTAATCGTGGATTATTTGTCTCTCCAGATGTCCCTATTAAATGATCATATCCCACCATCTATTAAAGCCAGACCTTGGTCAAAATTGCTCTTTAAGTCAGATAAAGCTTTGGGAAGTATACATGAAACATATATGTCACTTGATATAGTGTCTGGTACTTACACAGCCCTCAATAAATGTTCTTAGTACTGTTCTTACAGTAGTTGATGTTATTTCTTGTATTGTTATTTCATTATTGTATGGCACACAAGAGAAATAATTCAGTGGTAATATATCAACTTGGTATGACAACAATGACAGTGGTGGTGGTGACAATACCAGTCCATCTATCCACCTTTATATCTAGATATACATAGTCGCTCCAGCAAAAGTCCAGCCATTGTTAATATAATGAGAACAGTTTGTGCAACATTGATGTGACCTGGCAGCCAAGGACAGTGGACTGGAATGCACATGCATGAACAATGACTATGTCATTGTACTAGACAGTGGGGGTGGTAGACACCATTGAGTGAGTACGTGTACAGTGTGGCTGTTGCATTCAAAATGACAGAGTAAGGAGAGCTACAAATTTGCATCAAATTTTGTGTTAAGCTTAAACATTTCTACATAAACTATTCAGATGATTCAAAAGGCCACAGCTCTGGTCAACTGGTAGTTGACAGCTTCATCATGACAACACACCCGCTCATGCATCAGGTCTCACACAGAGGTTTTTGGCAAAACATCAAATCACCCAGGTGGCTTAGGTGATTTGGTGCCCTGAAACTTCTGGCTTTTTCCAAAATGAAAACCTTCCCCTTTGAAGGGGAAGAGATTTCAGATCATCAGTGAGATTCAGGAAAATATGAGGGGGAAGCTAATGCTTATTGGGATAATTGTGTGAGATCCCAAGGTGCCTACTTCGAAGGGGACTGAGGCATCATTGTCCTATGTACAATATTTCTTGTATCTTCTTCAATAAACATCTCTACTTTTCATATTATTTGGCTGGATACCATCTGGACATACCTTGTATTATCTTATATAATTATTACTATGATACTATAAGAGGATTTTTTTATTAAGTCCATTTGACAGATGAAGGAATCAAGGTTCACAGAAAGTAATATATGGCCAAGCCTTTACAGGCATTAAAAATCTATTTCTGGTTCTCTTCAAGGTCCCTTTAGTTTCCAGTTCTCATGATGTCTCTGTTAAACCAAACTCCTTCCAAATCCTTGGATTATTAGTTACTAGAGAGGAATTTCACCAGAAGGAACTCATGAGGTTTTAAACTCAACAGTTTGAACATAAAGACATTTCTATTAACCCAAAAGAAGAGCTTCACCATTGCCCAACCATACTACTATCATTTCTTAAGCAACCATTTAATTCTCCCTCACTGCAGTCTCCACCTGAGAGATTTACCTTCTATTTTGATAAATTATCTTGTGATGCAGAGAAGCTTCCCTACACCATTGGAAACACTTATAGCATGCATTTTCACTTTTCAATAACCATGACCCAAAACTTGAGTTTTCACATTAGAAATCTAATATACTTCTAGAAATCTAGAAGTATATTTATTCTTGATCCAGGAAAGGTCTTGAAGATACAATGTTGATGGACCCTTCAGGGGAAAGTGATGCAAAAGACAGATATACACTCTACTCTTTTAGAACTTAGAAATCTTGCATAAAAAATGATATTAAACAATTTATCTGATGGGTGCTAGAGCTGCCAGATTTAGCAAATAAAAATATAGAACAGTTAAATTTTAATTTTAGATAAAAATATTTTTAGTCTAAGTATGTCCTTTGCAATATGTATGACATCTTATACTTAAAAATTGCTATTTATTGGAAATTCACATTTTACTGTGCATCTTTATCTTGTATTTTATCTGGCAACTTTAAATGGATAGTACAACAAAAAGAAGTCTATTTATGGTATTTTTTTTAATTTTTCTAACAAGGATCAATCCTTAGATCTTAAAGTTCCAATTAAAATAATAATAACAATGGGCTATTCAGGAGATAAGATATGTAACGAATCTCCATGGGACTTTTTCTCCAAGTTCACATGGAAATAAATAACTCAATGTCATGATGCAAAAGGATTATTTTTGGAGAAAAATCCCATTTCCTGTAAAGGACATTGCATTATACCTCAGAGAATTTGTGTGGCACATATAATGTTGTCACCTGTGAACACTGATGGAACGAATCATAAGATCACTGCATGCTGCAGAGATACCAGGACTCTAATGTGAGCTTTGGGACGTCATCAACCAACACTTTTCATCAGTATGGAAAAACTGGAATATGAGACATTGGAAAGCTGGGATATAAATTATGAGAAATGCAGTCAAGCAGAAAGATCATGGTCAATGGGTAACTTGGGTGACAGTCTTAGTTCTCTGACTAAAACATGCTTATCCATTAGTCCAGGTAGTAGTGTCTGGCTGCGTCTTGCACATAGTAGGCTGTCGAAAAATTTTGACTCTTAATTTGGGCATCCTTTTCCTTCCATGTCTCTGCTTCTTCATCTATTAAGTGGCCAAAGCATATTAAGATTTGTCAATAAAATGTGACCACCCAATGACTAGATTGTAAGCCTAACCCTACTAGTGCCTGGAAACTTGAATATCTTTAATAATAATTATCTTAGACATTTCTTTAGTGCTTAATCAGTGTCTGGTTCTAAGATAAACCTCTACCTGCATGCATTATTTTAATCTTTGCAACAGCTTAAAGAGGTAGAAACTCTATTATCTACATTTTATAGAATAAAGAAGTAAGGCTCAGAGTATTTACATTATTTGCCCAAAGTTCAGTGGGTAATAAAGGTTGGGTATGGGATTAAGAGCAAGGCAGTCTGATTCCAGAGAATGTACTTTGGATCACTAATGAATTAAGTCCACATGATAATAGCTAGCAGTTTTTTAGTGCACTTATTATTTATAAGCATTATCTTATTTAATCCTCACAAGAACTCTATGAGGATACCACCTTAAGGAGATCGTGTAGCTTGTCCAAGGTCACAGAGTAAGAAAGTAGCACAGCAGGATTCAGTTATAAATCTTTCTAATTCTTAAGTTATGTTCCTAATGACAACTAAATACTGATTACTTTATCATATATGGGAGGAAGCTGCAGCTCCTGAAAATTAGGAAGCTGACCTCAATTCACATAACTAGTTAGTAAAAGGAATAAGATTAATAAATACACTATCTCTTGATTCTTGATCCAATAGATTTTTTATTATTCTTCTGCCAGCTATTCCATTGCATTGCTCTTAGCTGATATTTATTAGTTATTAAATTTAGAGAGAATCTTTGTCCAAATAAGACACTAATGATCAAGCTTTAGAATGCTGACTTTCTCATATAATTCATAATTTCCACATAGTCATTCATGAGGTAAAAAATAGTCTCTGGCACCTCTGTTTTACCTTGGAACTTGCCAGCTCACAAAATTATAGGCTGATAAATTCCTTAAAGGGTTAAATACATTTAAAAATTATAGAATGTATACATAGCCAAAAAGCCAAAAAACATCCTTTAAAATAAATCATCTCATCTGTTACCTGTAACAAAATTTGGATTTGTGGCAGTCTTCAGAAGTTAATTATGGATGCCAGATGTCTTTAAATTTCATTTATAATTATGGTTCTGTCATTGGCAAATTTACTTAAATGAAGATTTTCTAAAGTATGCTCTGTATATTATTAATTATTCAGCAAAAACGGAGTTCAGGGCCAAATGCATTTGGAAAATACAGCATAATACAACCTTTGATGTATTTATAGGTTTAATATAATTCCTATCAAAATCACAGGCAGGATTTTTGTAGATGTAGATGAGTCTAAAATTTATATGGGAAGCCACAGGACCTAGAATAGCTAAAACAATTTTGAAATAGAAGAATAAAGAATAGAGTGGGAGGAATCATTCTAGCTTGTAGCTAGAATAGTCCAGACACAATGGTACTGGCAGAAGAATAGGCACACAAATCAATGAAATGGAATAGAGAAACCAGAAAGAGATTCATGAAAATATGCCTAACTGATTCTTTTATTTTTTCTTTAATGACAACTTTATTGAGATATATTTTGCATACTATGAAAGTCATCCTTTTAAATTTAAATCTCTGCTTTTTAAGAATATTATATAAATATACAACAATCACAACAATATTTTTAAAACAAATATTCCATCACTACCGAAAGAAACTCCATATCCACTGGTAGTCACTCCTGATCACTTCCTTTCTTCAATCCCTAAAAATCCTAGTCTACTTTTGGTCTCTGTAAATTTATCATTCTGGACATTTCATATAAATGAAGTCAGTCAATATTGGTATTTTGTGACTGACTTCTTTTATTTAAAATAATGTTTTCAAGGTTTACCAATTTTGTAGCATGCACCAGGACTTTATTTTATTTTATTGCCAAAATATATACCATTGTATGAATATACATATTTTCTTTATCCATTCATCATTGGGGTCATTTTCACTCTTTGGTATTCTGGCTCCCAAGCTAGAGCTTGTAATTCTTATTAATGTTATTAGTATTTTTTGTTATTATGAATGTACACATTTTTATGGGAACCTGTGTTCATTTCTTCTGGGTATATATCTTTGAGTGGAATCACTAGGTCATATGGTAACTGTATGTTTAGTATTTGGAAGAAGTGTCAAGCTGTTTTCCAAAGTGGCTGCACCATTTTACAATCCCACTAATAATTCATGATGTTTCCAATTTCTCCATGTTCTTAACAGCACTTATTATTATCTGTCTTTTTATTTTAGCCATTTTAATGTATGTAAGTGAAGTAGTACCTCATTGTAGTTTGATTTTCATTTTCCAATGACTTACAATTTCAACAATTTTTTGTATGTGTGAGCTTATTTGCCATTTGTAAGAGGTCTGTCTGGAAAAAGTCAAGCCTTCCTTAATTTATCTAGAACAGTGTGTGTCACATGGGTATAACCTGGCAGCCAAGGAGAGTGGACTGGAATGCATATGGGTGAACAGTGATGACTTCACTGTACTAAGCAGTGGGGATGGTAGATGCTGTTGAGTGACCATGTGTAATTGTGTGGCCATCACATTCAAAATGACTGAATCAGTAGAGCAACAAATCTACATCAAATTTTCCATTAAGCTTGAACATTCCTCCACAGAAAGTATTCAGATGATTCAGGAGGCTGTAGCTATGGGCAACTGGTGATTGGTAGCCTCATCACAACAATGCACCCACTCATGTATCACATCTCCTGCCAAGGTTTTTGGCGATCATCTAGTCACCCAGGTGGCTCAGTCCCTCTGCAGCCCAGATTTGGCAACCTGGGACTTTTCTCTTTTCTCAAAACTAAAATCGCCTTTGAAAGGGAAGAAATTTCAGACCATTGATGAGATTCAGGAAAATATGAGAGGCAGCTGTTGATGACTGGGAGAACTGTGTGTGGTCCCAAGGTGCCCACTTTGAAGGGGACTGAGGTATCATTGTCCTATGTACAGTGTTTCTTATATCTTGTATTGTTTTCAATACATGTCTCTATTTTTGTTTTAGATGGCTAGATACCTTCTGGACTGACCTCATCTCTTTCGTGAAAAAAATGTTTTTTCAAATTTTTGGCTCACCTCTAAAATTGGGTTATTTATCTTTTGAATTATTAGTGTTGTTTATAGTCTAGATCAGGGGTGTCAAACTCATTTTCACCAAGGGCCACATCAGCCTCACGGTTACCTTCAAAAGGCGGAATGTAATTTTAGGACTGTATAAACGTAACAGTTAAGTGAGAGCATGGCACTGCCGCCGGGTAGAAACAAGGTGCTGGGCTGGATAAAACAAGGTGGAGGGCCCGATTTGGCCCGAGGGCCTTGTGTTTGCCACCTCTGGTCTAGATACAAATCCCTTATCAGATATGTGATTTTCAAATATATTCTCCTAGTCATTGAGTTATTTTTTGTTTATTTCTTGATGGTATCCTGTGAAGTACAAAATTTCGAGGCTGATAATTATTTATTTTGTTTTGTTTCTTGTGCTTTTGGTGTCATAGCTACAATTAATCAAAGAACGTAAAGATTTACTCTTCTAAAATTTTTGTGTTTCTAACTCTTACATTTGGGTTTATGATCCATTTTAAATTAATTTTTACATATGTGTGAGGTATGATGCTAACTTTATAATTCCATGTGTGGATATCTACAAATTGATTTCTAACAAAGGTGCCAAAGCAATTCAGTTGAAGAAGGACAGACTTTTAACCTAGGATACTGATGCTGACTGGAGCAATTGAACATCTATGGTCAAAAAATAAGCCACACCCTACACCTTACAGCTTATAAAAAGTTAACTCACAATGGATCACTTACCTTAAGGTAAAACATAAAACTAAAATTCATTTAGAAAAAATTTCAAAAAAAACTTTTAGAAAAATATAGGAGAGAGTCTTTTGTACCGTAAGCTAGACAGGTACTTAGACATCACAGAAAACTATGATGAATGAAAGGAAAAACATGATAAACTAGGACTTATCAAAATTTAAAATGTTTGCTCTGTAAAAGAAACTATTAAGAAAATGAAAGCTACAAACTGGTATAACATATTTGGACACCACATATCTAAAAGTAATTGTGCCTGCAAAAATGTAAAGGATGCTGAAACCTCAACATTAAAAAAAAAAAGAGGGAGAGATTGTGGCAGACCCTTCTGCTTGGGGTGGGCCCAGCTCCCACTTGGAGATGCATAGGACCCACGCCCACAGATAGGTTCTTTCATGGGTAATCAGATTTGCAATATACCTAAGCTGTTTTGAAATTTGCTCTTTGCTAAAATCTTCCTCACCCTGCAAATGCTTACTGTAACTTCTTAAAATCCATGCTGAGCCTTGCAGGGGCCAGTGTGACTGGCTCAACCATTTTTGCCTTTTCATTTGCTAATATCCTTTTTCTGTGATGTAATGAGGGGCATCAGCTCCTTTGTTGTGACGGGGATAGTGAGGAAGAACCATCTTGGAGTGTGAGGAGATATGATTAGAATAAAGGCCTGTCATTGCGGAGGCCACGACTTTTGCTCCTCTTGAGACAAAAGCCATGCTGTCATCCTTATTCCTCCACCAGACTTGGTAGTCTGTGTGTATGTTTTAATTCATCCATAATGACGCAGACACTGCTGGCCGGTGCCTACATCAAGAGATAGAAAAATAAATCCAATTACATAATGGGTAAAATATTGTACATGACAAACATCTTACTGAAGAAGATACACAGATAGCAAATAAACATGTGAAAAAAGTTCAACACTATTAGATAGTAGAAAAATGTAAATTAAAACACAATGGGATAGCTCTATAAACCTATTAAAATGGCAAAAAATAACAACACCAAATACTAATGATGGTACATTAAATCTGGATCATACATTGCTGATGGGAATGTAAAATGGTACAGGCAGTCTGGAAAATTGTTTGATGGGTTTTTTTAAAATAAGATTATACATGCAACTTCTATATGGCCCACAAATTACATTTTAGGTCATTTACTCCAGAGAAACAAAGACCTATATTCATACACATTTCTATTTAGGAATGTTTGTAAGAATTTTATTTATAAGAGCCAACAACTGAAAACAACCTAGGTACTCTTCAACATGTGAATGTTTAAACAAGCTATTGTACATCTAAACCATGGGACTCTATCCAGCAATACAAATAAATAGACCGATGATATCACAATAACCTTAATGGATTTCAAGGGAATTATGCTGACTAACAAAAAATAAAGCTGTTTTTCTGCCAATGCCATGCTGTTTAAATTATCATTGCTCTATAGTATAATTTGAAGTCAGGTAGTGTGATACCTTCAGCTTTATTCTTTTTTTCTCAGGATTGCTTTGGCTATTTAGAATCTTTTATGGTTCCATACAAAACTGATGATTTTCTATTATAATTGAACCACAATAAAAAAAATCTGATGATTTTCTTTTTGCTGTATTTCTTTTAAAATGTCATCGTGTTTTTGATGGGGATTTTATTAAATCTGTATATTCCTTTGGGCAATATGGACATTAAAAGAATATTGATACTTTTAATCCATGAGCACAGAATCCCCTCCCATTTCATTATGTCTCTTTTAATATCTTTTGATAATGCTTTGCAGTTTTTACCATATAGATCCTTCACATCCTTTATTAAGTTGATCTCTAGTATTTTATTATTTTTGTTGTAATTGCAAAGGGAATTATTTTTTTATTTCTTTTCCTGAAATTTCATTGTTAGTTTATAGTAATACAGTGGATTTTTGTACATTGATTTTTTTATCCTGTAACTTTACTGTATTTGTTTGTTGTTTATAATAGTTTTCAGGGGAGTTTTTAGGGTTTTCTATGTAAAGTATCATGTCATCTGCAAAATCTGACCCTTTTACTTCCTCATTTCCAATTTGGATACCTTTTATTTCTTTCTCTTGCCTGATTTCTCTAAGATTTCCAGTACTATATTGAATAAGAATGGTGAGAGTGGACATCCTTGTCTTGTTCCTGATCTTAGAGGAAAAACTTTTAGTTTTTCACCTTTAAGTATGATTTTAGCTGGAGGTTTGTACAGCTACGTATGGCCTTTATTATGTTGAGGTACTTCCCTTCTATATGTTGTATATTAACAAATGCTTTTCCTGCATCTATTGATAGGATCATAGGATTTTATCTTTTGTTTTGTTAAAATGATGTATTACATTGATCAATTTGCATATGTTGAAGCATCCTTGTGCCCCTGAAATGAACCCCACTTGATCATGATGTATCATTTTTTACTGTGTTGTTGTTTTCAATTTGCTAGCATTTTGTTTAGGATTTTTCATCTGTATTCATCAGACATATTGGTCTATTATTTTCTTGTTTTGTATTATCCTTGCCAGGTTTCAGTATCAGGGTTATGCTGACCTCATAAAATGTTCAGTAAGTATTGCCTTTTCTTCAGTTTTTTGGAAGAGTTTGAGAAGAATAGGTGTCAAATCTTTTTTGAATGATTGCAACATTCGCTAGAGAAGCCGTCTGGTCCTGGACTTTTATTTTTGGGGAGGTTCTTGATGGTTGTTACAATTTCCTCACTGTTGATCAGTCTCCTTAGATTTTCCAGTTCTTCATGCTTCAGTCTGGGAAGTTTATATATTTCTAGGAACTTATGCACTTCTTCTAAATTGTTTAGTTTGGTGACATATAGTTTTTCATAGTTTTATAGTATGATCCTTTGTATTTTTCTGATGTCTGTGGTAACGTCTCTTTCATTTCTGATTTTACTTATTTGAGTCTTTGCTCTTTTTTCCTTAGTGAGTCAAGCTAGGGGTTTGTCAATTTTATTAATCTTTTAAAAGAACCATATCTTTATCATATTACTTTTTTGGATAGTCTTTTCTCTATTTTATTCAATTCTAAATTTTATTATTTCCTTTCTTTCACTGAAGAAACGGCTGCTTTTGTTCTTCTTTTTCTAGCTCTTTATGATGTAATGTTAAGTTGGTTACTTGTTCTTGTTGCTTGAGAAAAACAGACACACAGACAAAAGGAAAAGAACTGACAGCCCAGAAATTAAACCACAGGGATATGGGCAAATAATTTTTGATGAAGGAGCCTAAAACATACAATGGAGAAAAGAAACCCTCTTCAATAAATGGTGCTTGAGAATTGGAAAGCTGCATGCAAAAGAATGAAACTAGACTACAATTTATTCCCATGTACAAAAATTCATTCAAAATGGCCCAGAGACCTAAATATAGGATCTGAAACAATAAATTGCATATAAGAAAACAGAGGTACTCAACTTATGGACCTTGGTTATAGAGAACATTTTATGCATTTTACCCCAAGGCAAGGGAAATAAAGGCAAAAATAAATAATTGAGGCTGTATCAAACTAAAAAAAACAAAAACAAAAAAAAAACAGAAAATAAAGACAACCAACCAAATATAAGAAGATATTTGCAAACAATGTCTCCAACAAGGGTTTGATATCCAAATGTATGAAGAGCTCACGCAACTCAACACATAACAAATAATCCAATAAAGATGGGCAAAGGGTATATGAATAGACACCTGTCCCAAGAAGACATACAAATGGCCAACATATATATGAAACGGTGCTCAATTTCACTATCTATTAGGGAAATGTAAATCAAAACTATAATGAGATACCACCTCACACCTGTTAGAATGACTATTATCAACAATACAGGCAATAAGTATTGGAGAGGTTGTGGGTAAAAAGGGACCCTCATTAACTGCTGGTGGGTATGTAAACTGGTACAGCCTCTATGGAAAACAGTATGGAGGCTCCTCAGAAAATTGGGAGTGCCCTCGCTGGGTGGCTCAGTTTATTGGGACATCATTCATACACCAAAAAGTTGTGGTTTAGAATCCAGGTTAGGTCACATACCTAGGTCGTGGGATCAATCTCTGGTTGGGGCATGTATGGGAGGCAACTGATCAATGTTTCTCTCTCTCTCTCTCCCTCTCTCTTATCCTCTCTCTCAATATCAATAAACATACCCTTAAGTGAGGATTTGAAAAATTAAGAATAGAGTTACAATATGACAAGAAATCCCCCTTCTGGGTATCAAACTGAAAATTTTGAAAACATTTGTCTGCAAAGATATATGCACCCTTATATTTTTTTAAGATTTTATTTATCTTTAGAGGGGAGGGGAAGGAGAGAGGGAGACAAATATCAATGTGTGGTTGCCTCTCGTGCATCCCCTGCCAGGAACTGGCCTACAACCCAGGCATGTACCCTGACTGATGTACCCTGACTGGGAATCGAACCACGATCCCCCAATTTGCAGGCCCGTGCTCAATCCACTGAGCTACACCAGCCAGGTGCACCCTTATATTCATTGCAGTATTATTCATGGTGGCCAAGACATAGAAACAATCAAAGTGCCCTTTGATAGATGATTGGATAAAGAAGATGTGGTACATATATACAATGGAATACTACTCAGACATAAGAAAAGATGAAATACTGCCATTTGCGACAACATGGATGGATCTTGAGACTATCATGCTAAGTGAATAAGTCATCCAGAAATAGTTAAGAGCCATATTGTCTCACTCATATTTAGAATGTAAAACTGAAACTCATAGACACAGATAACAGTATGGTGGTTACCAGGGGAAAATGGGGTAGGGGTAGTAAAGATTAAAGGGTGCTAAATATGTGGTGATGAAAGACTATTTGACTTTGGGTGGTGGGCACACTGTGCAATATACAGATCATATATCATAGAAATGTACACTTGAAACTTATGTAGTCTTATTAACCAATGTCACCTCAGTATATTTAATAATTTTTTCTTAATTTGAAAATTGCAAGTGGCCCTGGCTGGTGTGGCTCAATGGATTGAGTGTTGGCCTACAAACCAAAGGATCACCAGTTCAATCCCCAGTTGGGGCACATGCCTGGGTTGCAGACCTGGTCCCCAGTAGGGGGCACATGACAGGCAACCACACATTATGTTTCTCTCCCTCTCTTTCTCCCTCCCTTCCCCTTTCTACATATAAATAAATAAAACCTTAAAAACACCATTTTCTGGTTGTGATATTGTATCATAGGTATTCAAAATGTTATCACTGTGTTTGTTTATCAGTTCTAATAGTTTTTTGGTAGGATCTTTAGGGTTTCTAGGTACAGTATCATGTCATCTGCAAATAATGACAGTTTTACTTCTTCTTTTCCAATTTGGGTATCTTTTATTTCTTCTCTTACTGATTGCTACAGCTAAGATTTCCAGTACCATGTTGAATGAAAGTGATGAAAGCAGACATCCCTGTCTTGTTCCCAAACTTAAGAGAACACTTCTGATTTTTGCCCATTGAGTATGATGCTAGCAGTGAGTTTGTCATATATGACCTTTATTATGTTTAGGTATGTTCCCCCTATTCCCATTTAGCTGAAAGTAAAAAAGAATAAATTTTACCCTTTGTGACAGCATGGATAGACCTGGAGAACATTATGCTAAGTGAAATAAGCCAGTCAGAAAAAAACAAATAGCATATGATTTCACTCATATGTAGAATCTAATGAATAAACTGAGCCAACAAACAAAATAGAGACAGACTCATAGATAGAGAGGAGGCTGAGAGCTCTGGGAGCAGGATCAGGGTGGAGGAATTGAGTTAAAAAAAGACTTATGGACAATGGACAAGAGTGTGGTGATTGTAGGGGGGGAGCCGATGGTTGGAAGTGGAAGAGGGTATCAGGAGGAATAAATGGTAATGAAAAAAATACCATCAAATAAATAAAAATTAAAAAAAAAAGAAATGTGGGAGCCACATGTTAAAACTGGCAGACACAGATGAGAAGAGCTTGGGTCCTTAAACCACAGCGTAGAAGAAAGACTTCCTGCCAAACACCAACAGTGGACTGCTACATGAGTGAGAAATAAATTTGGTTGTGTTAAGCCACTGGTGGTGGCTGGGAGACCTCACCATTGAGGAAAACTGGATAAAGGGGTATGTGAGATCTCTGTGCGTTATCCCTTACAACTGCATGTAAATCAAGATTTACCTCAAAAAAATTAATTTAAAAAATTCTCAAGCTAGTTTTTTATCCTAAATTAGATCATTCCAATGATAACAAGAGTTGTCCAATTCATGAGTGTAATTCAAGAGACGATTGACAAAGAGCGCTTTCATTTTCTCTAAAGAAAGAGTAAGCGATTTTAATTTTGGTAGGAAAACATGTAAAATATCACTAACACAGTCACATAAAGTCCAATCATCTCAGAGCAGCCAGTATAATCTTCCTAAAATGTAAATGAGATCGTGTCTTTTTCTATGCTGAAAAGTCTCTAGGGGTTTCCCCCTGCACTTAGAATAAAAATCAATTTCTTTGTTATGGTCTACCTGGCCCTACCAAGATGTGACTCCTACACGCTCTCTGATCTCATCTCTTCTTCTCTCACTCCTTGTATTAGTTAACTATTGCTGTACAATAAGCTACCTCAAGATTTATCAGCCTAAAATAACACATTTAATTTCTACAGTTGCTGGGGGCTGGGAGGTAGGGATGCAGGCATAGCTTAGCTAGGTCCTCTGTTGTGAAGCCACTCAAAAGGTGTTAGCCACTGTGGCAGTATCATTTAAAGACTCATTTGGTGGTGGGGCAGGGGGTGATCTGCTTCCAAGCTCACTTACATGGCTGTTAGTTCCATAAATGCTGTTGGACTGAGAGCCTCGGTTTCTTGCTGGTTCTTGGCATGAAACTACCCTCAGTTCCTCACCACACAGGACTCTCAGACATGTCTCTTGTTTCATCAAGGCTAGTAAGAGAGGGAGAGAGAATCTGCCAGAAGAGAAAAGTCTCAATCAATCTTTTGTAACATAAGTTCAGAAGTGACATCGCCTCAGTGTTGCTATATTCTATTGATCAGATGCAAGTTACTTAAGGGAAAATCATTACACAAAGCCCTGAATAATAAGAAGTAGAAATTACTGGGGGCCCTATTAGAGCCTGGTTATCACATTGGTCTTGTTGCTATTCATCGTATATCTGGTCCAAGATTGTTACAGGCCCTAGTACAGTCAAAATTAACAGAAGAGAAAATGCAAAGTCTATAGAGAAATTTCAAAGTCTATGGAGGCAGGAGTTGGGAGAAGAGGTATATCAGGCTGATGGTTAGTTGGTAAGCTAGCTGTGTTTAGGTGAGGCCCTAGATGATTCAGTTGAGTTAGATGAGCCTGAATTAAAGATTGCAAAAGCAACACGAGTGTGAGAGTAAAAAATTATGGGAGGAAAATAATATTTATTGAGTACCTTCTATGACTCAGGCACCATGTTTATTGTTTTGCAACTGAGAAAGGTATTATATCTCACTTGGAAGATACCGTGACTTAACCTTATAAGGAATTGAATCCAAAGCCCAAAGATATTAAGTAACTCCTAAGATCACACAATTGGAAATGATTTAGAACCTAAGATTTTTCTTACCTCAGTGACTGTATCTGTCCCATAATGTCTCCTGGCATGTCAGGTAGGTTTGGAGTTAGGGACTCCCCAGAGGAGCAAGGTGACCAGGCTCCTGCTTCAGCTGGACTTGCCTGGTGAGCTTTTCCCAAGATTCAGTGATGCTCCATTGCATTCTGCTGCTCCCTAACGTCCAGAGCTGTAATTACAGCAAAGCCTACAGCAGCCCTGAGGCGGAAGTCTGAAAGAACACAGGCATCAGCCAACATTTCAAGGAAATAAAGGATTTGCTTTCAAAAAAGAAAAAAAGAAAAAGCTCGCAGTTAGATCAAACGCTGAAATGTCAGTGTATATCAGTTGTCGTTTGTCCAGGTCTTCCTAGAAGAAAATCCATTCACAGCTCAGGAGAGTTCATTCCACGTTAAGGTTTGGAAGTCCTCCAGGAATCGGACAGGTGCAGGCTGAAGAACAAATGAAAGTTGGTAGAGGAGCCAAAAGTCGACCAAATAATGGGGACTGAGTGTGCATCCTGAAGACTACTATTCAATGTGACTTAGTTACAAAATAATAGCTATAAATATAAGCCATGATAAAATTAGCTTTCAGGTGCCTCATTGCATTATATTATCTAAACAAACCCATAAAACAGAATTCTTATTATCCCCATTTTACGGGTGGGGAAATTGAGATTTAGGACAATTTAGACTTGCTCCTAAAGTCACTCAGTTAAAAATGTCAGACCCAGATAGCACTTTGTATCTTCCAAGTCCAGACTCATGCTTTCTTGTTATATCTATTTTTTGTATCTATCTTTCATTTTCAAAGTATCTTTGAATCTATTGGTTTCTCTCTCCAGGTGGTCTGGATTTTCTAGATTCTTTTTCACTTTAGTGTCTAGTGCATCCTCTTTATCTTTAAATGACAAGGCAGCTGCTCATGTGTAGTACATTCCATATCCAGACCACCTACACCCAGGATTTCCCCACCTACAGATAAAGCACACTTAGAACTTTTGAGGTCTTACTGGACGGACTTACAAAGAAAAACATCTGTGAATTTTTTAAAAATCTGTGTCCTGGGTCTCATGGGAGGGGGACAGAGAACCTACCTGAGTGTTAATTGACTGTATTTTCACCTCCCCCACCATTCATCCCCTTCCACCCTGAAAGAGTTTCCACACCATCCCACACTTCTATTATATGGTCTTAAGGAACATGATTTGCAAACCCACCAGTGATTCATCAGATTAATGTGGACCAGAGGCAGTAATCACAGCTTGGCGATGAGGGAGTGAGGGCACGCTGACTGAAGAAATAAAGGGCAGTTTGAAAGGCAGAACCAGGGGCTGCTCACTCATTGTTTTTCCTGTCTGTCTGAAGTTCATTGTGTTCTTGAAAATGTTACTTTTCTAGCACCTAATGAATGATACATCAAGGGCTGCCATGAAACTATAGGGAGAAACTTTATGGTATGACTCATGAGCCATGCCAGATTACAGATCTTTTCTCATTAGTCTGATTAAAAACCTAAGCTCATTATGGCTCAGGAAGTGATTTAGTTTCAATGCCTTTTGGTTATGTTCCTTTTTTTAATTTTCCAGGAGCACATATTTTGGCTAAGAATTCAATTTCTATTTTAAATGGTTCTAAATTTCAGTTCTTAAAATTTGTGTTCATTATATCATTCAGAACTGTAAATATTCTTTTTATATCTTAAGAACTATTTTTTGAAAGCAAAAGTGATTTTGATTTTATCTCACATAATGTTTTTCTTCACAAATGGGACTCTTCAAGAAATGTTTTTGGCATTTAAAAAAATCTTTTTGATGAAAGTAGACCCATAATATTGTGGAAAGAGAATCTTGGCTCTGAAATGAAACCTAGGATAGATTCCTACCGTAGCCATGTCCAATAATCTCACCATGGTCAATTCGTTTAAACCTAGTGAGTCTCAATTTTTTCATCTTTTAATGAAATTAGAATAATAACAGTGATTCAAAAGCACTGAAACAAAGATTAAATAAGTTAGCATATTTAAAACATGTGAAATAGCAGGCACCTAACACATGTTAGCGCCCCTTATTTTCTCTGCTAATATGGAGATACAGGGCTTTCATGTTTTTGTGCTAACCAAAAATTAATCAAAGAGTCTGATGAGTTGATTTTAAGATATCCCATATCTGATATGAGGATTTAGTTGTGTGTTTGAATATCTCTGGGGACATGCATATAATCCTAAATGTGGAGTAGGAGTTGATTGCTTAGAAATTTTGAGATTATTTTTTCATGAACGCTGTCTGGCACAAAGCATGCAAATGAATCACCATCTAGATGTTAAGATATGTTGGAAGATGTTACCTTTGCGCATCCCAATGGATTTCTTGGAGCAAAAGAGCTATTTTTCAACCTTGGAAATAGATTGATGATAACCATGAAGTTGTTTCCTATCTATTCTGAACTAGAATCCCAAATTGGGTGCATATTAACCGAAATTGAAGATGTCAAGACCATTTCTGGGATGTACGCATATCCCTTACCAATTGTAACTGAGGAGTCTTCCCAAAACAATAATACCATGGTTCTAAAGAGAACATGGGTGGCTTTTGACTTCTAGGGGACGTTTGACAATGGCTGGAAACATTTTTGGTTGTCACAAATGGAGGGGTAGTACTCATATCAGGAACATTTCTAAACATCCTACAGTGCATGGAGCAGACCCCCTAACAAATAATTATCTGGACCAAAATTTCAATAATCCTGTTCTTGAAGAACTCTGGCCTGATAAAAATCACCATTTCTCCCAAGCTTTTGAAATAACTTTTGAGATGTTTTCTAGCCGTCATGTGGAAACAGCCAGAGGCTTACAAAGTCTGAGGAGTTGTCATGGCTATTGAGTAGGGATGTGACCAGCTGCGCTTTCTTTCCATCAGAATTGATCAAGCAAAAATAGGTCTGAGGTACAAGAAGCCTAGTTTGAAATGAAGAATAGATTCCTTAGTAAAGAGGTACAATGCTGTTAACCTTGGCATTGGAATTTTAAGATAGACTAAGGAAATGATTTTCCTTGTTGTATTTCACATTGATGGTCATCTTCCCGTATCCCGAGTTGGCTATGATCAGTGAGATGGTAAGACAGCTTGGCTTGGATCCTGTAAATTTTTGTTAACTGAAGCTGCTTGTTAACCTTACTATCATTAACATTTTGACTTATCCCCAAAGGTACCATTTTACATCATAGCAAAATTCTGGATAAATGTTTCCTTTTTCCCCTTTCAAATAATTCTTAATTGGCTTTGTTTTACCACATACCATCAACATCTATCTGATTGCCACACTAGGTATTCATGCATTCTACAGAGCACTACTAAGCACAAGGAGAAAAGGTTTGGTGCATAGTGAATGTGCTGAAACTTTCTGTAATTATCTAAATTTGAATTGTTATCATATTCATAATGAGAGGCAACAGGTATGGAAGGGAGAATAGCTGGGTAGATTTTCTTAGGGATATAGGCCTAAAACCATCCAAGTGGAAACTTTCCATGGTTTTCATGGTCCCAGTTGAACAGCCCCCTTTCTCCGCACTATTTCTTATTATTCTTCACTCTTACAGAGATTATTTCATGATGAAACCTGACATTCCATGAGTAAATGCACTCTAATCTTAAGTGGTCTGTTTTCAAAATCAGGGCCTTATCAGTGTTGTCAGTTGATACTGAAGAGATTCCAAACACTTACGCCTTCAGAAATCTACCCAAGAATGAAAAGAACAGATGCTGTTACCTTTTCATATACAGTCATTAATTTTTTTATGTGAGTTATCTCATTACTAAGAGCATTAAGTTCAGAAAATATGGAGAGTAAATTTACAGGCTAATAAAACCTTTCAATTTGTGAAAATGTTCAACTTCATATGGAGTATTCTTTAACTAGCAGTGGATGTTTAAATTGTAAAATCTTTCTGAAAGGAATTGGAAAAAAATATTTCATCCTTTAAGAGAGACACCCCTTTGTTCAGCAGTGCCATTGTTAAGAATCTATATACATGCATTGCTGAAAAATATACACAATGATGAACGTTATTTATCATTTGTATTAAGCTAAATGTACATCAATTACAAACTAGTAAAACAAATTTTAACATATCCATTGGATGGAATTCTAGGTGGGTTTCACAAAATATGAGATTGATTGATATGTATTAGCTTTGAAAGATCTCCACATCTTATTAAATAGGAAAAAAAGAGATTTCCCAAGTAATATGGTCTTGTTTATGTACTTATATACCAAAGAGAAAATAAGGACTGGAAGGATATTCCTCCAAATACCAACAGTTGAGATTTCTTGGGAGAGAAGTAGGAATTTTATCAAATTCATATACTCTGCTGTATTTATTCCTGTATTGGTGAAGTTTATATAATGAGTATGAAGTCATTTTATAATAACATAAAATTGACAAAATAGATAATTTTTTAAGTTAAAAATCACATTTCAGGTACAGAAAATTACCAGGACTTGCATTGATTTATTTAACAATGTTTGGGAGCCCTGGCTGTGAGTCGGTCACTGCACTTGTCACTGGTGATACACTCGTTACAAATAGGGTTCCTGTGTAGCTTGGAGGGCAGTGGCAGAAACGGAGAGCGATCAAATAACTACAAATAAGTACAAATTATGATTGAGAGCAGGTAGGTGAAGGAAATGTACCTGTAATACAAGAGCATATAATAGGGGAACTTGACCTAGATCATGAGCTTACAGAAGTCATTTTCTAATGAATAAAATTTGATCAAAATATAAAGGATGAGTAAATGGGGTTAAGAGCATCTTAGGTAAGGTAAACTGCATATAAAGAGACTTTCTGGTAGGAGATACATTGACACATTCAAGTGACTTAGAGACAGCCAGTGTGGTTGGGCCACATAGACCACTGGGCCCTGGTGAGAAACAGAGCAGGTAGGGTCCATGTACCACAGGTCCTAATTTAGCTCATGTTGAGGATTTTGAGACTATAATAAGCATAGTAGGAGACTATCTATTTCAGAAAATATGGCAGAAAATTGATGTTATGAATTATTATTTTGGAACGATTGCTCTGGCTCCAACGTAAAAACATAATGCTAGAAGAGCAAGACAGCATTCATGGAAACCAGTCAGGAGCCTAGCGATGTGTTCACTCTGCACCCATCACCTCATGGAATGGTGCCACCAGAGTGGCCATTTTTCCTAAAATGTTAGACATACCTGAATGATAAATATTGAGGTCACCTTCAGTGAATAACTTGTAGAAAATCAACCGGAAGCAAATGGAGTTTGATATCTTTGGCAGAAACACATTTGAAAATACTTTGAAAGTATGAAGTTATTTGAGTGCAGTTACAATAACCAGAATGTAACTTCAGAAATCTCTAATTGGAATTTGAGTGTGTTTATGAAAGCTGCAACTTTTCAAAAGGATGGAGTTACCAGTATAGAGGAGGCTAAAAGCAAGATTTTTGTCAGTGTCCTTGCTTCTCATTGATCTGGGAGAGGCCCTGTGCTCCGATCACTTGCATTCCAATCTACTACTTGGAAAGTGTGTCTCTACAGAGGAAATGCACAGGTTCATTCGACCCCTTCTGCTCTGATTCCATGATCATTTATGAGTCTTCTAATTTAATTTGAATTCTGCATGGCACTCTACAGGATGAAAACATGCTACTCAACTGAAATGAGCCATTCTGATATGACATGAAGTCCTATTTAACATTAGACATTATTAAACGGGCACAGTTGTTCTTTGCTGGTTTAATTTCAAAATGAGTCCCTCTGACCTCAAAAGGTCAATCACCTTTGAACAGCTATGGCCCAGTTGAGGATCTTGGCCTAACAAACCAGTAGTCACAGAAGCCTCCCTGTTTGCTTGCTGTTTCTGATCCCTGAAAGCCCAATCACTTTTCTTGACTGAAGTTGTAATGGGAATTTTGTGGTAGCTGGTTGCTACAAATATATAAACAATTCAAAAGTGGCTAAGAGCATAATCAGTGAACATATGTCCATCTATAGTACAGTTGAATCCAGCTCTGCCTCTTGACAAGCTGTGAGATGGTGGGCAAATCATTTAATCATTGGAGTTTGGGTTTCTTCCATTACAAACTGGGGATAATTTTGACCTCAGATAAATACCAGTAAAGATTAAGTGAAATTAAGCATCCAAAGTTTGTAACACTGTGCCTGATAGAGTATGTTTTCCATAAATGATAGCTCCTGTTATGGTTATTTTTATTTACTTTGTCCCTCAAAGCTCTGCAATCTTATCTCCAAGCATCCTCGAGAGATTCTATTTCCCATGTTTCTAATAATCCTTTACATACGATACTGTACATTGCTGGCCCTGTTTTAATATTTTACTTCTCTTTTTCATTCTGTTCTCAGCTCAGCCATATTTTTCATGGTGTAAAAATAGAGACATTCTCCTAATACTTGCACTCTTGTCACGTACTTTAAATTCTAAATCTTGAAGGAGATGCCTGTGACACAAAATGCGAGTTTGATATTGATGAGGGCGTCACTGGTGGAAGGAATTTAATGAATGTATCTTACAATTCTACTCAGATAAGCAATAAGAAAAAGCCCCGGTGCATCACCAAAATGAGGGAAAAGTGAAATCCCTATCAGACACTGGGGTGCTTTCTCTTTGATCTGCCACATGTCATCCTGCTTGTCTGGAGCTGCGCACCAGCTCTCTGGCAGGCAATCTCTCTGCTCATGAAGATGAACAGGTGCAGTGACTTTTCCCATAGGGAGGGCAAAGATTAATGAAGTGTGTGTGTAAATTCTAGGAATACGAGAGGCAACAGTCAGCCTTTTAATAATACTTCAATTAACACTGATATAATGCATTAACTAACCCTCAGCAGCACATTTTGACTCATTTGTTAATCTTGTTCTTAACAGCAGCTGTTCAACTGTATCAAAAAGCATTGCTTCCTTACTGCATGTTAAAGAGCCCTGAGCCATAGAGAAACAGTCTACGATATAATCATCGTACTTGGCTCAGAGGAGGTTGTTAGTGAGGACAAAAAGAACACAAAATACTGAAAGTGTAAATAAATGTTAAATCATTACCTACACTGTGGGTCATTGCAGGCTTCCTGGTAGTCCAGCACAGCAGATTTTATATGGAATTTCCCAATAATCCACAATATTTATATCTTCTATATGTTTATTAATGCTATTTTGTAAACTAGAACAACTTCCTCATAATATGAAAGTCAGGTCACATTTTACTAGTTCCCCCCGGATTTACCCATTCTTGTTACATTGCCTCAGTTCATGTTTCTATTACCCTTCCTTCTATTCTTCCCTTGATCCCACTATTTTATAGAAATCTGCTTAAATTTATGTGAAAACCCCACTCAACTTTGAGTCTTGAGGCCTGAGTCTGTGTGTTATTTATTTCTGTATCTCAAGGGGCTAACAGAATAGTTAGTAACTGGTAAGTTCTCAGCAGTTTTATGTGGTCTTAATAAATCAATTAATAGAATGCATGTAAGTTAAGAGATTTTTATTTGAATCAGGATTTTTTTGTCATTTAGATTCAAAATCCACAAAAATGATGATAATTACATTTTTAAGAATTATTGCCTCTTATAATAACTGATTGAAAATAATTATTACTACTAAAACTGGAGCCTTCTCTACATAAGGAATAAGAATCCATTTCATTCTTTTCTATGACAAATCATTCTGACTGTCCAGTGGCTGAAAGTTCTGCTAAATATCATAATTAAGCAATAGTTTTTAAAAATGCCAGATATTAAGAAGCAGAGAAATTGCTGTCTGAGCAAAATTTCCAATAACCCATGCCTTAAAAAATTATGCTCTCTTTTTCACCCACTGATTACCCACTCTGTCTCTTGCCTGTTAACTTTTTCCACTTTTCAAACTCATCTTGCCTGTGTGTTTGAGACAGACTCCCATGTATATAACGTTCTGTACCTACACCCATCCAAGTAAACATTTTGTGTGTTAATTGATTGTTCAAAGTGTGTTTGTCTCTAATCTATTCCCTTTTGAATGACCAGGACCGAGTGTCTTCATCTTTGTATCTCTTCTTTCTGTCCAAGTATCTAACACATAGTAGGTTCTTACAATTACTTGACAGATAAATGGTTATTTAAAGTAAATAGTGACTTTGGATTATGGCTGTTGGTTGAGTGTTCATGATGACTGCATTTTAGTAGGAGCATTTTCTTGTCAAGGATAATAAATCTATGTCTAAACACAACTGCGTATATGAGAAAAGCTTCCAAAGCTTGGCTCATGAGCTGGCACTTCATCTTTTCTATGTCATTCTTGAATTAAAGCTCACAAGTTTAGTGCTCTCAGCATTATATCACCCAGTAGCTGACTTGATTTCCTGGAATAACTCAATGCAAAGTTCATGTCTTTAAAGGATGGATCACCGGAATACACAGACACTCTTGAGAAATAAACTTAATAGAGACTTTAACATCAGTTCTGAAAACCCTTCCACCACGAGATGGCATTTTGTAGCTACATCAAGTATGTGGAGACTAAAGATACACACACACATAAGCTTCCTTGGGCTCTCTTTTTCATTTTCTTGATATGAGTAGCTGTGCAATATGGCAAATTATAAGCCCTGTGATATTTGGCATGGCTTATGAAGGTTGGGTTTGCTAAGTTGCCATATAAATGTTATTTCCTTATCTATTGCCATCCTGGTGAGAGCAACCCATCAAGTAAATAGTGCTCTAGATCTTACACAGTAAGTTTGCGCAGTTGAGTCCATGATTATTCAAATTATTTCCCCAAGTCTATTCCTAGCATAAGAGGTCCTTCAGGATGTAGACTTTGTCTTATTTATCTTCGTATTTCCATTCTCTTAATGCATAGTATTGGACGTGAATTAAGTATTGAATAAATAGTTGCCATTGGAAGCTGTTGTTGGATTTCCATACACTTATATGCTTTTTTCTTACAACACACATAAAGCACACAAACTCATAGTATTTGAGGCCTAATGGGAATTTTTGAAGCCTAAATTATCATGTATTTGATATCTTTGTCACTCACTACTGACTATTTATACATTCTATTACACTTTCCATTTTATGAATTGTGACCAGTAGACATTTCCTTTCTTCAGTGGGTTCCATGCATATCAAAATTAGAAAACTATTTTGATATCTTAATGGCATTAAAGCTAGTAATAATTCCTCCTGCAAAGCAGAATTGCATAGTGGGGAAGAGCATGATTGCTAATGTCTGACTGATACAAATAGCAGGATTTGCTGATAAACAGGAAGGGAAAAGAGCATTATAATGTTACCTAGACTGTACGCATCACTTATGAAAATGGAATGACTAGAGGAGAGCCAATATTTTATAGGAAGCCAGTTATTTGGACAGGTTAGGTCTGAGATACCCTGTAGACATCAAAGTTAGAAATATTGAGTAAGCAGTTGGATATAACTCTCTCGAGTTCAGAGGAGAGATTTCCCACTGAAGATAAAAACAGAGGTATAGCAAAATGAGATGTTTTTTCGAACTGGAAGATGGAAGTAAGTATTCCTTGAATGCTGGATGTTTGTACTGAAGTTATCATTGTTGTCATCAGCATCACTGCCAGCATCATTATGGCAGTGGTCGTTGTCAGCCCTGTTTTCTTTTGTGAGCATCAGAATCACAGCTATTTTTGGAAATAGTGTTGTCTAGTATAGACATTGTCATGTGGCAATAACTTTTGTCTTTATTTACATAATTAAGAAAAAGCAGACATGAGCATGAACTGGGGAAAGAGAGTGAACTGGGGAGAGAGAGTGCAGCAATTCTATAAAATGTAGCTGGAAGAGCAAAGGAGATTTTGGAGTTGATTAAAACATTGTCAGGCCTAAAGGTCTTTTGAATCCATTTGCATCCCTGATCAAGAATAGTTGATATAAATTAAATCTAAGTGATGAAACAAACCTATTTGAGTCCCAGGGAGAGATTGTTTGAGTAATTAAGGGCAGGTCTGTGCTTTTATTTCAGAAGCATAATATTTGCATTGTGTAATAGAGCTGTGTTAATCTTACAATTGGTTTTTCCTGCTCACAATTCCTTTTCTTAGTCACTGATACTTAAAATGATTCAGAAACCTCATGTAATAATAATCTCTCAGGAAAATTCCAACAATTTATGCACCATTCAAAGTAAATTCATTTACCTGGCCATTTTCTATTAAAAGTGGGTCTAATTGCTGATAATCAGTAGGCTGCAATGTCAGATTCTGTTTATGAATTAGAAATTAAAATTCCTAGCCCTGAAGTAAGATTTAGCTAGTTTTTTCAACATTTGTTTTAGTGTTAAAAAATAATTCTACAATTTATACTACTATTACTAATGTCAACACATTAACTTCCAATTATTTGTATCTAATGTGCCAAGTACCCTACTAAACACTTGAGAATTTATTGTATTTAATCTTGACAGCAACCTTATAAGGAAGCCATTGTCCCTGTTTTACAGATGAAAAATGAAAATAAGAGATTTTAAGAGAGTGTTTCTTAAAGCAGAATAATTTTGAGGCCTGAGTGAGGCCTGAGATTCTGCATGTCTAACATACTCCCAGGCTAACCTCAGAGATTAAGGGACTCAACAAAAATTTTCCTGGTCCAGAGCTGTTGCTTATAATCTTATTTTTAACCCAGTTTTATCCCATTGTAAAAACACGATCCCTTCCAACAGTCAAGCTCCTTTCCCTAGTATCCCATGGCAACCCAGCTCCATAAGGAAGAGAAGCCTGCTTCACATTTTCTGTGTGTGAGTCTATGAGGGTGCCCTAATGTTTGAACTTTATACATCTCCTATAACTGCTTCTTCCTTCTGCCACCCAACCAAATCAGGGGTCCAAGTTCTGCCTTTGGAAGCTTCCTATTCCCTTGCATTTAGTAAAGAGCATAAAATGTGTGCTTCTTTGCCCAGACTGTAAGGAGTCAAATTCAAGGGCTTCCCTAGAGTACCTATGTAATTGCCCATTCTTCCTTCCCATCACTAATCTTCTGCCTTTTTAGATTATCACCCAGAAGGCGTGGAGGAACAAAGAACCCACTGCTCCCCCTGTCCTCTCACCTCCTACCCTCCTCCCTACCGTGCCTTTCCCACTTACATTCTAACTCATGCCATTTGTTATTCCTGGAATAACTTTTGACTTTATTCTACCTTCTCTCCTCTTTTTTGAAGGTTTTCTAAAATTTCACCTCCAACACTAAGGTTTTCCAAAAATGAAGCCCTGTGATAATTCTCTTCCCAAGGCTGATGAGTAACGTTCACATTTTTTAATCTCATGAACTACAAATATACTTTCCTAAATGAAAATGTCCATATAATTAGTTTGTATCTTTCCCATGTAGATTCATATTAGAGCTACAAGTTACCTGAGATTTTCATCTAGTAAAAAATAGCCATCATTCTACAACTAGATAATTAATCATAGAAAGCACAGACTTTTTTTTAAAAAAATTACTGGCTGCCAATATCCTTGTAAGAATTGGGTAAATAGAGAAAGCTATGTGCCTAGCAGTTTAAGTGCATGTCAGGGGGGTGGGTGAAAGAAAATACTAAAAATTTTAATAGCACAGTTTATTAGTAAAATTGCTGAGAACAAAAATAGTTTAGTACAAATTTAGTATTCTTTCCACTCCACCACACTGGAATTAAGGCATTTAAAATTCTCAGACTATGACAATAACAGTGTAAAAGTAAGTGCCTGGGCTTTTAGGACTCAAAGTAACATGACATTTGAAACTTTCTCTGGACACTACTGTTGAGACATGCGTGTTTGGCCATATTGATCAAGGAATATGGTCAGGAAGCATTCCCTACCTTTTAAAATCCAGAAGAAGGGCAAGGAAAGAGGAACCTGGTTGTGGGGCCCTGAATTAGTCTAAGTGAAATAATAATAGAGACCTTGAGCCATCTGTAGTCAAACCACTGCCATAAGTTCACCTTTGGTGGTATTAGGGTATTAGATCCATCTTCTGAAGCTGTCCTATCAACCTTCCAAGGGAGAAAGGAATGAAAAGTGAAAGAAAATAGTGCATCTTGCCATATTTCAGACTTGGTTTTACACAAATCAGAGTTCCAATTGTGTTCAATGCAACTACCTTCAGTTAAAGCATCTAAAATTGGACACCTCTGAAGTACAAAACTTCTCTTCTTAGTCTCTACCTCCCTTGTTCTCTTAAAATCATTGATGCTGCATCCCAAATCTGGGCATTTGATGTCATTCTTGACTCCTGCCTCCTCTATACCCCTACTCTCCCCATTTAAGCAATAATACAGTGTCAGCTATATATGGAGTATTTTTTGGATCCATTTCCCCCTGTCTATCCCAAATGTCACTATATTAAATCCACTACCTCATTGTCTCTTACTTGGAAAACTGCAATTGTAACCAAATGCTCTGGATGCTACTTACTCCATTTTCAATATGACAAAAAAAATTTCTCACAGATATTTGTTCCTTGAAACAAGGTTGATCACAACAGCCTTCAGTGAACATTTACTACTGACTCTTTGTCTTTTGTATTAGTTTTCACTTCTCTCATTGGCAGGCAAGGTTTTCTACAGTCTGTCACAGCACAAAAATATGTTCTTGGTAATGCTACATAACTATCAGCCAACAGCACTGAGCTGAGTCTCATATACCAGGAACCAAGGATGTATTACCTTATTTTTGCATGATTGTCTTTCAGTGTTCATTATATACAAAATCCATAGTTTCTTTTTAATCAGAATATACTATGTCCTTCAACCATAAAAGAATCAGAGTCTAAATGTTTAGCATTAGTAACTACTGGGTGGCACTTAATTTCTACAAGGAGGTAAACTACACATTAATAGCCTAAAGTCTGTTGAATAACAAAGCATTTTGTTTATTTCTTTTTATCTTTATCAATTGTGTTTATTTTCTTTTGGGGAATATATGCTTTATTTGGTTGGAAAAAATATTTTAATTTTCATTGGCTATCTCATAAGATTTTAATCAGGCACAGGAAATTTCTGTGTGCTACTTAAAAAATAAAAGGAAATGTCTTAGCTTTAGTGAATTATTTGACTTTAAAAACTGCAAGATAAAATATCACAGGAAAGAATAGTTTCTTGGCCTGCTTCTATGAGAACTTCTTTGGATGAATACATTTGCAGAGACGTATGAAAGCATTCATTAGAAGTGAATCATGTGTACTTTCTTCAAATAATTTTCCATTCAAGTGACAGTTAATTCATAGTTTATACATTCAGGGCCAATAACTACACAATCCACATACCAGGAGGAGTAGCAACAATTTGTAAGATGCTCCAGGTTTCCTGAAGTTAGAGTATATTATGTCTACACAGCTGATAGGGTGAGAGTTGAAATGTGAGATGAATATCAGCATCCCTTTGATATCTTTTAAACAAAGATCCTAATAAACATTGGCTCATTTTCACTCCATGTGATCATATGGAAGAAAAATTTTGTTTGGGTCTTGGAATCTGAGGCGTACAATGAACCTAGATTTCTTTCTGGCATTTTTTCCCATTTTTGTAGTAGAAATATTTTATTCTTCAGATATCAGCCTCATTACATTTGCAAGCTACAAAGACACATAAATAGCATTCAGAGCATTTGTGCATATGATGATCTCGATAATTTCAAGAGGCCTACACCGATTTATCACTGTACAGTAGACAAAGTAGGAAAGTGGGAAATTTATCTCCTGCAAAGCATCTACTTGCTAATGCTAAATACCACTGAAAATAGCTATCTTCAATATGTTTTTAAATGGAGAAAGCATATTTTCCTAGAAGAAATAAACTATGACTCAATTACTATGTAAAATTATTTGTTCGGTGAGAAGTACTATCTTACCTCCCTTAATGAACCATAGAAAGTAGATTCTTTGTAGTTTTTCTGCTAAACTAGGTTCTCCATCATTCAGATATTTTCCAGAGATTGAAAGTTAAGTATTTTGGCAAATGTGTTTGTTTAAGTCTATCAGGCCACTCACTATAAGCATTGAGGGAGATATTGAGAGACAGGTCTGCATGGTGGGTACCCAATGAAATCACAATTGCATTTTATTATGCCTCCTTCAAGAACATATCAGGTAGAAGGGAAATTTTAGCTGTGAACAAACAAAGATAAGGAAGAGAATGGTAAATGGAATTTCCATGTCATAAAATATGTTTACAAAATATTTAAAGAGAATTCATTATCCTTAGCATTTACAAAACAGATTTTTCTGCCTAGTAGGTAAAATATTTTGCTTTCCTACCCTATCACCTTATCCAAAATCCCATTAAGAATTTTTAAATGACAGAATTATGGAGAGGAGCTAAGGAAGCCTATTTCCCTCTCTTCAACCGCCCACTCCTAAACTTCACAGAAATGAAGAATGCTTTAACTCCTCCTACTTGCTTCTCTTTCTGTCAGTAAGCAAATTAAGTGCTTGCCTGACATTTTTATGGTGGAACAAACAGAAGAGTTCCTACATTCTCCCTCTGGACATTTCCACATGCCTCTGAAGGATCATGCAGAAGAGCTAGAAGAGCCATGGAGTATTCATTGCAGTGAGGTAGAGAGGAATCCGTTTCTAGTGATTCTCTAAATAAAGCGGAGAAACCACAGCAAGACTAAGTAAAATAAACTCTTGGCACTATGAATATCAGCAAACAACAGAAGCTGAAATGGAAGTAATCTAGTGGGTATACCAATATTTGAATCTTCCCTAATCATTGAGTCAAGGACAATCCATGTCTTAAATATTGTGGTAAGAAACACAGTGACCAGAGTGATTATACTCTCATGTCACACAATATATAAATGTGAACTTTATTAAATTTCCAGTGGTCCCTAATAATGGTGACAGACAGGAAATCATGGAAAGTCCCACTGGCAATCTGTTCAAGAAGTTTGAGCTGCATGACTTTGGAGTCATTTGGGTTAGAGAACAGACTATTATACCATGCCAGGCTCTCAGGTCCTGGTTTCCAGGAACTATTTGGTCATCAGATGCATGATCAAACTGGTTTACCTGATGCCAGAACCAGTCTGAGTTGAAATAAGAGTTTTGGTGGTTGTTATTTGCTATTTTTTTTTTTTATTTTTAGGGGTAGCACATTATCCCTTGGTTCAGCCCATTTTTTTTATGTCAGATAAAAATGGATTTGAATCCCAGATCTGCAGCTCACTTATCCGCTTATCTGGCCTTGGGAAATTTACTTGCCCTTACTGAGTTACAGTTTCTTCATCTGTCTACTCTCCTAATCTGGCTAGTGAAGATACAGAATCTTTTCCTATGGGCTTTTGGAAGAGGAAATCCCATGCCTGGATAGCAACAGGAACAGCAATTCTCCATCAAGTTACCTTCGCTGCTTCTAGAGAGTAGGCCTTCTACCTGAATATGAAAGTTGAGATGTTGTGTCACTTCTTGAATTCCAAGTTATACCTCATTCTTACAAGTGGGCTCTTCCCTTGGCGTTGATCCTTATGAACCTATTTTGTTCACTTACCTAGGATCTGGATTTGGAACTCTTACCCTACTCTTAACTAAAAGACAGTAAGCCAGCAGCCCTGGTGAGCTTCTGAGCATTATCTTTCCTACCTACTGAACTACTTTGCTGCTCTAAGACTTTTGCTTATAACTCATGTGGATTGTGCCTAGTTATCATATTTCTTTGGCATTGGACTTTGCCTGCCTATAGGAACTTTTTCTTGACTTCTGTAGTTTGGCCAGTTTCCCCCAGCACATGTCCTTTCCTGGTGGGTACTCTCTATGCCAGTAATAATTTATTCTTCCAAGAGACTTTGGACAATGCATGGCTGAGTCCCAGGATAGTAAATCTCAGGCCCTTGGCAAGATACTAAGAGAGTGGGTTAACTTCTCACAATGAGAATATAATAAAAAATAATAATCATTGATAGAATAATTCTTAGGTAAGTTGTATTTGCTACTTCACAGCTCTCATTGATAAACTTCAAAGTAGCACTGAATGCTGATTCTTATCCCCATTTTACAGATCAAGTAAATTAGGTTCAAATACTCTGAGACACTTGCCAAAGAATGTATCATTGGTGCTAATGGAAAAATCAAAATTGAATTCAATCAATTGTGATTCAAAAACCTATGCTTTTTTTTTAAAGAAATGGCTTCCTTAGCATCAGGAATTAGCCCCCATTTTTAGTGCTATTACAGTAAAATTCTAATGTACTTGGAACTTTTGTTTAATATAATGGAGATGATGGCCCCAGCTGGTGCAGCTCAGTGGATGGAGCACAGGCCTGCGAATCTAACACAATGGAGATAAGTTTTTCCAGGAATAGTCTATTGTTCTAGTATCCATTATAAACAACTATGGAGACTTGTACTTAATTCTCTAACACACTTACCCGTAGAGGGGTTTTTTCCTTAACTTGGGGATGTATAAATTATATAATGGTGGCAGTTTTATAGTAGGGGTTCATTTGGCTTGGTGGCCTTTGACATGACATGGTCGGATTTTTACTTGTTTTAATTAATGGAAGCATCCGTCTGTGGCCATGGCCTGTGTGTCCTTGTACACGGCATTAGTCCCTTGATTTGGTGGCATTCTAGGAAGGTGTACTGAAAAATAAAATTAATGGATGTAACATCTGGGAGACATGACTTCGTTTATAAAAACCTCTGCTTCTGAATAAAGTGGGCAATTATCTGGTAAATTACCTTCTAGTTGGGACTGGATTTAAATCATCACCACCGTATCTCTGGCCCTGGGTAGTAGTTTGTCTGGGCTGCCTTGTATTTGTTTGGATGAAGGGACTTATCACAGAGCACACATCCTAACACTATTTATTCATCCTATTATAAATGACACTTACAAATGTGAAGGTGGCGGGGCCCACTGATGATGAAGTGCTCACGACACACTCCTTTTCCATCATCCCACATCCACCTACCCTGACATTTCTCAATCCAAGTTGTGTAGTAATTCTTTTCCTCATCCTATGTTTTCCACACATTCTTTCAGGTCAGTACACAGATGCTTTTACTTCTCTGAGTTTGAAAAATAAATCATACTCCCACACCCATCTCTAAAAGATTATTCAAGGTCATGACAATAACAGCTCTTTCTTCCTGTGCACAAAAGAATAACTGTGCTTTCGTACAATGGTTATTCTTTAGTGTTTGCCTTAAAATGCTCTTGGGGTAAAAAAAAAGTTAAAAGAATAGATTGGAATTTTCATTGCTCTCCATGAATCAAAATGGCTTGCTGAAATGAATTAACACATAATATGTTGAAAGTAAGAGCTTTCTAGGTGCATTATGATGTCTAGATCAGTTAGTTTTTAACTTGGGCTGCACATGATAATCACCTGAAGCACATTATTGTATATATTTTTGTTACCTGTGGTCCTCACTCCTTAATATTCTTTTCTCTATTGTTGTTCAATTACAGTTGTCCCAATTTCCCCCGTCACTCTCTCCTATCCCACCCCACCCACCAGCTCCCTCAGTCAGTCCCCACCCTGTTGTCCGTTACCCATGGACAGCATGTTCCTTGACTAGAGCCCTCCCCTTCTCCCCCCTGTTATCCTCTCCCCCCGGTCACTGTCAGTTTGTCCACTCCTTAATATTCTCAAAATAATCAGGGTTTGGTTCTCAGGATCGGTATTTTTTTTAACACATTCTAAAAGTGCATCCAGGGTTGATATTCACTAAGCCAGATGATACGACACAGGGGTTAAGAACATAGACTGGGCAGTGAGACTGAGGTTGGAACTTAGCTCTCTCATCAGATAATCAGTCTTGGGCATTTGTTTCACTTCCCTCCTCTTCAGTTTCTTCATCTATAAAATAGCTTGATGATGCTTACTTAAAAACTTCTGATGGGAGCAGAATTAAATAATGAACATAACATACTTAGAGAGGACCTGGTACTCAGTTATTGCTCAGTGAGATTTTGTTTCTGTTATTGTATTTTTGTTTTTATTTTAGTGGGATGATTAAGTTTCTCCAGGTTTTTAAATGCACCTCTATTGTAATACACTAGCCAATAGATGGCATTTTTACTAATATTTTACTTAAATTTCCAAATTTGAATGTATCACAAATACCAATAATCATAATTGCAAACATATATTAACTACAATAGTATATGCCAGGCTTTGTGTTGAATCCTTTATATAAATTCTATTTCTCACCTGTTTGAAATTCTGATGTGTGCTTGAATCCATTTCCATAAGGGAAGATACAAGTTTTCCAAGATTTAAATCTTTTCCCAAATCATCTGCTGTGAAGAGTTGGGACTCAGATCCATGTGTGATTATGTAGATCTAAACTCAGACTTTTAGCCATTACGCTATCTTGTCACCCAATCAACAAATCTGTACAGGATCAATATATAGTCTCTTTAAACAAGGCACCCTTTCTCACTCCCTTCTTGACCAAACTCAGAGAATGAAAACCAGGGCCTGCTTCCTGCAGTACAATTGCACAGGACCCCATGGTCAGAGACCCCTGTGCTTGGAATTTAACTCTTTGCAATTGTCACCTTGAAATGCTTAATAATTTTGTCTTTGGACTTATGTTTATGAGTGAAATCTAATAGGACAATGGAGGATGCCTTGGGAATGTGGAGGCTTAGCTTACACACAGTCGTGCTTCCCACTTCCTTTCTGGGAGGGGCTGTCAGTCTCCTGACCTCTGCCTCCTGGTGCCTTGGGCTCAATACAGCCTCCCCTCTATGCTCCCATTCTACTACTGCGCCTTCCCTCCCCTCAAGTGAATGATTTGATCACATTAGTCGGGGTGGAGAGGTGTATATTTCACCATCGCCCTTTGCCCCTGGCAGGGACCTGCGCACAGTTGCATGAGGCTGGAGTTTAGGTACCCATCCTGTGACATGTGGCACAAAGCAAGGATGCAGTCACTCTCAGCCATACCTGGCAGTGCCATGGCTCATTCAGTGGTGATATATTGTAGCAGGGACCTTGTCCCCATTCTATTTCTTTATTTAAAATATAATCTTTATTATACTTTTTCCATTACTATTTAGTACTTTTATGTTCCCCTCCCCCTGCCACAATCAGTACCTTCTGAAGTAGGAGTTGTAATCTTTTGAAAGCCACCCATCTGTTTTGGTTTGAGGTGACACCCCCAGTAAGAAGTACAAGTTGGCTTCTGCAAACCCAGCTGGAGCCCCACTTTTTCATTTTACACTGGAACCTTAAATTATGTAGTTAAGCCCTGGCTGGTGTGGCTCAGTTGGTTGGAGTGTTGTCTCATTCATCAAAAGGTTGTGGATTTGATCCCAGGTCAGGGCACATTCCTGGGTTGCAGGTTCTGTCCCCAGTTGGAGTGTGTATGAGAGGCGGCCAATAGATCTTTCTCACATCAATGACTCTCTCTCTCTGTCTTTCTTTCTCTTTACCCCTTTCTGTCTCTCTCAAATCAATAAATGTATCCTTAGGCGATGATTTAAAAATTATGTAGTTAATCCTGATGAAAGCTAATAAGAAAATACAGAACAGTGCCACTAAGGTGGGTTTGGGGTAGCTAGTTTGTTGTTTTGAAAGGGAAAAGGCTATGCTGGCCTGGTGGGATGCAGGCTGGTGCAGTGAGACCAGAGTTTAGAATCACAGGCTCTGGAGTCTTAAATGTTCTCAATGTAAATGCCAGCTCTGCAATTTATTCATCATGATATTAGGTAAGTAATTTTCCATTTCTAAGCCTCAGTTTTCTCTTTTATAAACTTAGCACAATTACTATACCAACCTCATATGTCTTACATAGGATTAAATAGGACAATGAGTGCAGAGCAAGTGTTCACCAGTATCTAGGAAATAGTAAGCACTGCATAAATGTTGTTATTTATTTTCTTCTTGACCCAATGCCTCTCTGGGCTGAGGCCCAGTTTGCTGCAATGAAGTATTTGATCAGGACCCTATAAAGGAGAAAAGATTGCTGATAAGTTGCTACTTCTTCTTTCTCACTCAGCTCTCCAGGTCCCACCAAGAAAACCTCTTTTATTCCCTGTTTGTTCAATCGAATTCAAGATATTATAGTTTCCTATAGTATACTTGCACCAGCCATCTCAGAGAATATGTTGTGTCTGCAATGAGAACTTCAGCTTTGCTTTTCCTCCTTTCTGCTCCCTGAATGCTGTACTTGAAGAAGAATAGGGGAAACACTGAAGTAGCAGTTACAGTGCTCCCGCTGAAACAAGGGACCAAGATCAAGCTATGCCATAACGCCTCGACCTCCAAGTCAGCCCATGTGAACATCCACACATTGTCCTTCCTTCCTCCCCCTCCTCTCCTCTCTTTCTCTCTCTAGGGATGGCCATTCATAGACTCTGGTTAATGTTTCTTGAAACATTTAAAATGCACTTCCAAGTGACAGGAAGAGCTGCCATGCAGAAGCATCATCTTTTTTTATTTCCATTCTGCAGCACATTAATTAGTTGGATTGATTTTCTGGACCAACAAGGAGAGGAAATACACATTAAAGAAAAATTGTTAGATAACACAATTTTTTTGTGTTTGAAAATGCTTTTTTTTCTCAGAAATAAATATATAAGATAACAAGAGGCCTAAAAAGGTCAAGAAGTACATTTTTCTTTAATTCTTCTTATCTAGGTTAAAATATAGTTCTCTACATAAAAGTTACATAAACAGATATTAACGAATAGTTCACCTTGAGAAACTGTAAGTAGAATATAAATATACACAAAATTTAATCCCACGAATGACTGAAATTTTAAAAATTACATTTCTCTTTGTATTTATCATTTTAACAATTTTTTTAAGACTAGTTTTGTTGCCAAGGGCATATAAAGGTATATTCCCATATAAATTACTAGTAAGGATGTAAACCATAAATCTTTCTGGGCTATAACTTAAAAATTATGTTTCAAGAGTCTCAAAACTGTTGGACCCTTGAGTTCTAATTATTTTACATATAGTAATGTTGTCTAAGAAAGTGATAGGAAATACGGAGCAAGACCTATACATCAAAATGTTTGTTTGCACCATCAATTATAGTAGTAAATAATTGACCACAAGATGAATGTATAAGTATAGGGGATGAATAAATTATGCATTGCTTTTATTTCCTCTTCTCTAATTCCCTTCCTAGCATTTCCTCTCCTCTAATACCCCACCCTCCTTGCTCACTAAATATCACAGTCTCTTCCAGTTTGATGGTGCTTATCTGGGTACAATGAAGCCAGTGTGTGGGGTCGGGGGGAGGCCCTGCACTACTGTTCAGCCATGACATGCACTTGAGCTCTCCTAAGAGTGCATTTGTAGGTGATCGTCATTATATTGAGGATCTTGAACCATTCTTTTCCTTACTATGGACAATGCCTTTACTAGAGAGACTCCACTTGACACTGACTCTGTTAGACCTCATTATCCTTCTAGGGAGTACACATTGCCAATTCTTTTTAAGATGGGTGCAGAAAGACTATTACACAGCTCCTAGCTGGTCCAAAAGAAATACTCACACATCCTTTGCCTTGAAAAATGTTATGTATCTATAAATTTCCCAATGGACTCACCTCTTCTTTTCCTACCATCAATCACAGTAGCTATATAGTCAAAATCTTGCAATTTTAGGACTTTCCAGGAAAGAATTTGGCACCAGTCACTGTGGTCCCACTGCAACAAAGGACAAAGATCAAGCTGCCTCATGGTCTTCTTGAATCCTCTCTCACTTCTTGAACAGAAATGGAAGTACCCTCTTTATGTCCAATGAAGAACAAAGTATGTAGCCTCACTCTCAACTGTATTTCCAAAGAAATTTTCTCTCCCAGACTTTTAACTTTCCTTCTCTTATGTATCCTTTAATGAGTGCTAAGCCACAGTTAAAAAATATTTATGGGTTACCTTCTTTGTAAATCCTACTAAAGTAGCATACAACATCGTTTGAATGTCAGGGATGTTGGCATCTGTGGTCTTGCAAGTTCAGTTAAAGTTGAGACTGAAGTAGTCTTATTTTCAGATTTTTTCAGGTTATGCAACATTAATTTGGGAAATATAGGCATATAATAGTATAACATAGGAGAACATAGGAGATGTATTAATCCAGACCTAGGATAAAAGAAGACTTTCACAAATAAAGCAGTTGCCAAGCTGAAATTTGAGGTATAAGGTAGGTAGGCTGAAGGAGATAAGTAGAGCGATAGCTAGACAAGCAGAGGTCCCGCATTAAAAAATTATTGTAGAACAACAAAATGTCATGGGCACTTTGGAAATACAGTGTGGAAAGCAGTTTCTTGTAAAGTTAAACATACTTTTATTATATGATCTAGTAATCCCACTCTGAGGTGAAATGATAACTTTTATGCATACAAAAATCTGTATGTGAATGTTTACAGTGGTTTTATTCTTTAGCTGGTGAATGGATAAGCTGTGGTACACCCATACTATGGAAGACTGCTCAACAACAAACAGAAACACACCACTAACACATGTTGCAACATGGGCGAATCTCAAAAGCATTATGCTAAGTGAAAGTGTTCAGACTCAAAAGGCTCCATGCTGTATAATTCTACTTATATGCTTTTCTAGAAAAAAAGAAAACTATAGAGACAGAAATTGACCATTTGTTACCAGAGACTGGAGAGGCAGGGACAGAGGTTGACTTCAAATGGTTATGAGGGAATTTTGGAGGGTGATGGAAATGTTCTATATATTGATTATGGTGTTAGTACATGACTTTATTCTTTTGTCAAAGCTCATAAAACTGTATATAAAAAAGGTAAACTTTACTATATGTAAATTGTACCCAAGTAATAAAAAGGAAAATATAGCTTCTTTGAGGAACTGAAAAATAGTTGCTATAGAAATAGAGAAGTAAGAAAAGGTAAATGATGAAGCAAGAAAGATGTATAGGTATCAAGTCATTAAGGTCTTTGTAAATCATGTTCAGAAACCCAGACTTTATCCTTAAGCTCATGGTGAAGTACTGAGTGGTTGAACTTGGTTACAAGTCATCTTAGAAGAATCTCACTCAGCCAATAAAGTGAAAGCAAGACTAATGGAGATGTTAGGCAGAAATGTAGTAAACTAGGTACAAGATATGCTTGCCTAAACCAGGAGTGTATAGTGGGAATTTATTCATTTCCTAACAAATATGTTCTGAGTGCTTATTATGTTGCAGACCCTGAGCTGGTTCCTGGAAATAAAATGGTCAGTAAGAAAAGACATAGGCCTGTTAAAGCTCACAATCTGGTGGCAAAGACAGAAAGTACATAATTTTGTCTATGATAAATTCTAAGAAAAAAAATGGTAGCTATTATTAGGAAAGCATGTACTCAAAGGGGCTGTGTCAGACATGGTTAGTTATTCAACCAAAATGTTATCCCTTTCTTATTAACCTCCATTAGGTTTGGGTCACCTATGTGCTAATTTTAGAAAAAAATCACAAAACATTATTTCCCAGCTTCCCTAGCTGTGAGGGGTGGTCATTTGACACAATTCTGGCTAATAATAATAATACATATAACTCTTACCTGATTATTGTCTCCCCTCATTGCATTCCTTATAACATATGATATGATAATGGCTGAACTGAGGACAACACCAATATTTGTGTCGGCATGTTAAGTGTTAATGAGTTTTTAAGTTTAATACATGATAATAATTATCGATTGTTACTTTTAGGGGACTTGTGTGTGTTCCTTCCACTTTCCCTGCCCCTCCCTCAATATCTCAACAGAGATGTAGACAAAAGAAAGGTTCCTCATACAGGGCGTAGCTTGCCATGCTAAATTCCTGTGTGCGTCTCCTATCCACTGCCCAACCAGCAATGTTGGGAGACTTGGGTTTCTCAAGCCTGTACAGCAGGGTGAATAGAGTGCATGTTGTCTTTGCTTTTGTGGGTTATTGTTTTTTCAGGCACAGCAATGCTAATCAGTTGGTGCTAGCATTCCCAAACATTGTGTTGAAAAGGATTCTGTGTCATCAGGAAAGAGGATTGTCCTAGTTAGTAATATCTGTGACAAATACAGGAGGGAAGATTTGCAACAAATATCTTTTATCATCATAATAGGACCATTCCCTTTGCAGAAAGGTAGATGAGGAAAACATTTTAGATATGGATTGTATGCTCAAGAAAATAGAAGCAAGGGGAGAGAGTTCTATGGCGCATTCAGAAGCCTAGCTGGCATAGTTGTTGGTCTGTGCAGGTAGTCCTGAGAACAGTGCGCATTCACAAGGAACAAAGTAATAGGGTGACACTGTGGCGTGAAAGGCATGGACCCTCATACCAGAAGCTTTATTCCTCTCAACATTCACATTAGTGAGCTCTAACCCTTTTGAGCATTTCCTCTTGCCAGAGCCCATGTACGACCCACAGAAGCCATTGTCTTCCTTCCTGTAGGATGTGAGGATGGGGAGAGGAAGGGGGGCAGGAAGGAGAGGCAGCCCCTGTGCCAGACAGTCAGGTCACACGCTGAAAGGAGAACAAGCCACGAGGTTAATTTTGTCTAGTTTTAGGTACAAATTACTTTATTTTACTTTTGGGGGAAGTAAAATGAAGCAATTCAGAAAGAAGAAAGAATTCCGGAAAGAAATTCTATTCTTACCAACCCAGCAGGGATGTACATTTCAATTGCTGAGAGGAAACAATATTAGATGTAATACTAGAGGCTCATTGGAAGCGGAAACAGGAGCCCTAATTTGAAACGGGAGCCATTCATAAAATGACTCACAAACTTGCTCGCAAGAATTAAACCAAGTTTATGAAGAATAATTCTTGTTTGCATTTTTTTTCCTTTTCAAGCAAGTAATGAATAGTAGCATGGCCCATACCCAAGGTCACATCAGTCTTCCTCTGGTCATTAACCATGGGCATTGTTAAAGCAATACATGTGTTTTGTAGTGTGGGACTGAGTGACAGAAGGGGGATATTGAAAAATTTTGGCTCCTGGCATACACTGGATTAATAAGAGCATAGGGAAGTCAGTGGTATTTCATACTGTAGGTAAATCTGAGACCCAAATTTCTCCCATGAATAACATTAGGCAGGAGTTGAGCCAGTGACAGGTCCTTTCATATGCCACCTTGACTGCCTCCAGGGATGTGCATGATGAAAGCAGGTGATTAACAGAAATCACGTTTTCACTGTGGGACTTGCACACATTTCCTGCTGGACAGCTCAGTAGTGACATGGCGCCCTTTACTGAATGAATGGATCAGATTAGTACCAGTGCCTTGCCATGCTGAGTCTTCCCCCGCATTCATGTATCTTACCTCTATCTGGAACAAACACAGCTTTGCAGGAAATGGATGCCAGGAAAGCTTCTACAACTCGGAACCAAAAGAGCAATATCTCCTTCTGATTCATTTCTCAAGACTCCTGACTATTACCACTTTGTATCACATTATAGGGTGAGCAAGCTGCTCTGGATCACAGAGTTGCTGTGCATTCCAAACTCCTTCCCCAAGAGAGAAGACAGTGTAATGTAAAGTTGTGGGTCTGATGAATTTCTATTCTCCCCATAAATTGCTGTCATCTTCTGTTAGCACCAAGGGGAAATAACCTATGTCACTGTAGTTTGTTAAAGCTGCCCTCTTGCACTGCAGAACTTTAATATCAGAGAGAGAATTAGACATCTAATTCCCTGGGAAATCCAATTCCAGAGTGTTAAGGGTTTCTCCGGTGAAACATGGGTCAGGTGTCATGTCTGTCATTGAAACAAGGAGAACTTAATCTCTCTTACTGGTTTTGTATTCTCATTTCTCCTCTCCCAATAGGGAAAAAGTTGGGACACCCTCATGCTATAGGGCAAAAAGTTGGGAAAATCATAAAAAACAGTTAACATTTATATAATGTGGTTCCTGTGTAATTTTCTAAGTAATTACTTGCAGTAACTGATTTAGTCTATATACAAACCACCTGGAGGTCAAGTATGTTTATCATTATTTTACAGATAAGAAAACTGGTCATTGAAGAAGCTAAGAAACTTGCCCAGGTTTCCAAAGGTCTAAAGTGGTATAACTAGTATTCAAACAGTCTGGCTCCAGAGTATATGCTAAGTGACTTCTCTACAGAGATGTGCTCATTAGTTGGCATATTTCTCCAAGTATTAGATTAATGCTACTAAAAATTTGTACTAATTAATGTAGTTAGCTAATGGAGGGAGCCAGGTAACTAATAGGAGCTGAAAAAATATAGGCATTATATATATATATATATGTATAAATATTATACAAACATATATAAATATTATTCTCTGAAGTACTTAAGCACTGTCTTTAGAATAGCTATTTCTTACCTAAGTAGCAAAGAAAAATCCAACTCTTTTCTATAGATGTTTTATAGACACAAGGTGGATATTTACCATTATGAAATTTAAAATTGGCTAAGTATGTAAATAATATTAAGAGAAAACAAGGGCAAAAGGGAGGCCAGGTTGGTGATATCCTAGTAAGAACCTAGGACTTAAGCAAACTGAAGTTTTTTTCAGTGAGTTTTACTGTTTTTATCTCTCCTAAAAGCTAAATTTTTGAATAACAGCTATTAGACTTACTGGATTATGAACATGTACTATCATGCATTTATCAATTATTCATTCATTGCCTCAGAATATGTCACCTACACATGCCACCCTAGAAAAGTTTCTCCATTCTCTTTAAGACTTTCCAATCCTTTGTCAAATGGAGATATAAAAGGAAATATAGGCTTTTTGTGGGATTTAAATTGAGATATAGCATGTAAATCATAAGCACAGTCTGGCTTATAGTATGGTTCCATTACTATTTATTTAAACTAATTCTTTGTCTAATTATTTTTAAAAAGAACAGGTAAAACAAGCAACTAATATTAATTGAGCCCTAACTATCTACAGAGTCACTGGATTTAGAGAACAAGATAGTTATCATGTCATTCATCTCTGCTTATGTGATTTCTGCATCTTGTCTTTCACTTTTATCCCATTCATTCTTCCTCCATTGATCTTTAAGTCTTCAGAGTGGGGCAGTTTAGTCATGGGCCAGTTTGTGTTACTACCCTTCTAAATATCACTTATTCCTCTGATTCATTTCACACTTGGTTTATTTTCAAAGGTCTGACTTTACTTTCATGCTGCCTTTCATGATCCAGAGCCTCATTCAGTTCAATCAAATGTAATTCAATTTAGTTCAACTTAAATAAAAATAAATCATGTGGTTTCTGTAATATAATAGAGAGATGATTAAGGCATGATCCTACATTAAGTTCCTCACAGCCTTTCCCTTTTCTACCTCAGGTCATGCTGCTGGTAATCTGACTTTACAATTGGAGTTTTGGCTCAGTCTTTATCACGCCACCATCTCACCTCTAACAGGCATGAGCAAGTTAGACATCTGAGAACAACTAGCTGACCCTAAAGGGGCAAGAATAACTGTCTGAAAATGTATTCATTATGTCCAAAATGCATTCCCAAAGATTATTCCAAAGAATGGCTAATCTTCAACTACATCAAGGATTGAACAAAGCTCAATGAGGGTATTTTTAGAGGCAATAATGAATGCGCTGTTAACTGGCCTTGCTCTTTGTGAGCAAGCATGTTACAGTTTCCTTCTAGTGTTTGTCTACAAGAGGCTGACGCATAAGTCTCCTTCAAGACTATTTTCTTCCTCCTCTCCTCTTTTGTTCCGGACATTATCACTCCACATTCATTAAGTAGCCTAAACATTTCCCTTTGTTTGCATTAAAATACTAACAATCCAAATACCACAGACATGAGAAAGAATTGAGTCTTGATAAAGTAGGTATACATTCTGCCCAGATTCCATTGTTTTCCAATGAAGTAACATGCTCATTTATATCTGATACCCCTGCAGTGCTCTGACCATGTAAGGTAAAGAGCAGACTTCCAAAAGGCACCAGCCCCGTTAGGCTATGATTTCATTAGGTCCTGAAATGATTTAATGAAAACATCAGACAGATCAGAAAGAGAAGAGAAACTGAGATACCATAAATAAGACTCAACTATTTGGTAGCATGACCATATTTGTTTGTGTGCTATACTGAGATGTTACAGAGAGTTGGTAATATTCCTTAATTCTGATGTTAAAAAAAAAACTATTTTGGGTCTTGTCAATCCCTCATGTTCTGTCTCCAATACAAAAACACTTTTCTTATCCAGATAAAGAGTTGTTTGTCAATTTAAAAATATTTCACAACCAACTGAGGGCCCCCTATTTTTTCTTTAGTGTGCATTTATTTTACATTTTAATAATTTTTATTTTTATTCATGTTATTGTCTTGCTCTAATTTCTTTGGTTTTAATTTGTAGTTATTCTTTAAAGTTCTTGAGATAGTTGCCTAGATCATTAATTTTTGGTTTTCCTTTATTAATGCATGCATATAAGGCTATATATTTTCCTCTAAGCATAGCTATAGCTGACCAATGACTCAGAAAATAAAACACAATAATGCAAGTGAAAAACCAGAGAGCAGTATTTGACATGAGATGCCTTGACATAGCTTTGTGGTTGAGAATACAACTGTTAGGTGCCATGCTTCAGAATGTGAATAGTAGCTTCCACTGTGTGCTGGCATTCCTGGTGTCTCAACCTGATTTTAAGAAAACAGGCCAGTGTTCAAGCAATGCTCATACTTTATGCCTTAAACCACCTTTCGTTTCTAGGGTTAGGTAAAAGGAAGACTTTGTTGTGCCCTAACCTAAGTGTCCCCCTCAGTTAAAGCTGGCCTGTGTTTGTAAGCTCCTAGTTGTAATTACCCTCTGGATTCTTCAACCACCATTATTAGTTCCTGCTCATTTAAATTAAATCTTATTTTTTTCAAATCAGAGTCCTTCCCATCTGCCCCCTAAGAATCACATTTTGACTAGGAAATTTACTTAGATTTCTTCAAAGGAAGAACAGAATTTTGCCATGATATACATTTAAAATTCACATTTTTAGAGTTCATTTTAGAAACTGATGCCAATAATGAAACTACAAAGCTTCCCCTCCGCACCTTCAAATCCTACCCCCATGAGATTAAAAAAAAAAAAATTACTACATCCTCTGGTCCCACCACCTAAACACATCCCTTTCTTTGTTGGAAACAAAATGAAGCAAAAGCCTACGAAGATGGAAAATATTTTCTTACAATGACTCCAAATCACCCTGATGCCTAAATGAAACTTCCTGTTTTCACCCGACAAGAATGCCACCTACCCCTTTTGCCTGTTAACAGACCCAGATTTTATTCAGATATTAGGCCAACCTCAACTTCTAAGCAATGAAAATGTAAGAGGGAATCTTTAAAGGTGTTTCTGGAAAATATATCATTTCCTAAAATGAGCATAGTGGTACCTCTTTCTAACTACTTATTACAGTCTTTCCTCTTCTCTCTCTCCCCATACTCATGCTTCCTAGACCTGGGGCAGCCATCTTCTGACTGTGGAGCAATACCTTAAGGATGAAAAGCCAACCAATAAAGAATGGCATAGAAAATATAGAAATGAGCCAGGGTTCGTGGTGAACTCATTGAGCAGTTGAGTCAATGCTAGCAGCTGCTTACCTCCAGATTTCTCATCATGTGAGATCAAAAGCTTCTAGTTGTTCAAGCCATCATCAATAGGATATTCCATTACTTTCAACTGAAAGGCTTCCCTGACATAAATATAACCTTCCCTGCATCTAAAATAACTGATATTTTACTTATTTCCCTAGAGCCAACCTACTCTCTGACTAAACTGAAAACTCTTTGGTGCATAGCATTAATGGTTAATAGTGGCTTAATGAGTTATATTATCCCAGGAGGCATTTATGTTTTAACAGTTGGCTTCAAATCTGGAAAAAAATAGGGAGTATGATAATAAAGGAATATTTGAATCAGTGAAGAAGGTGCTTTGGACCAAAAACTAAACTATTTGTTCCTCAAAACACACTTTTGCTGACCTAAGTTTGAGGTCAGTTTTGATAGGAGCACAGATTGTGTGAATTATATAAGTGAATCTCACTGTTTTATGAGCAACAGGTGAAGTCATGTGTCAGATAATGACCTAAGACTAAAGAAAAGTGAATATTTGGGGAATTTCCTAAGATATCTATTAATTAATCTGAATTATTGTTGACAAAAATGATTTCCCTTCTTGATAGCAGGTAGAGATTGAATGTGGCAACCCATTATCACTTTAACCAGAGAAAAAGAAAAAAATCAAAGCATTAGTTCAAAAGAATTCTCTATAGACATTTCAAATTCAGTGTGTTTAAAACTGAACTCAAAATGTTTTGCTGAATTTTTTTCTCATATTGCCCAGTAAGTTTCCCTGTTTTTATAATCATTTCTTCCCATCCTCATTCCATTGTGTATCAAGCCTGGCTACTTCTCTTAAATTGTTTGAATTCATCTCTTCCTTCCACTCTAATTGTTGTAACTTCAGGCCATTTTATTTCTCTTAAGGGCCATTTACAAAAGCCCCACACTTGGTTGCTTCAGATCTCACTTGTGCTGTACTCATAGTGATTTCTCTAAACCTCAGAACCAGTCATGTCACTCCCATGAATAATTTTTTAAAATCCTTCCCTACTTCCCCAGATATTTCTTATGATCTAATGCTTACTAACTTTTTTTAGTAACTTTTCCTGCCGTTTCATTCATATACCATGTTCTTCAGCCACACCCAATGCCTGGCAGTTAGCTGTGTATGACATACAACCTTCTTTGTTTTACATTATTTTAAATATGCTGTTTTCTGAGTAGCATCTTTCTGCCAACCTTCAACCCCTTTTCAACTTAAAAGAGGATAAACGTGAAATCATGAAGAAAAGGAAAGGCTAGCATAGTTGGAAACTGCTCAGGTGTCATTTTGGGGGGAAAACCTTCCTTTTACTACCAGTTTGCTTAGAGAGTCCTATCATTCCTAATCATTATCATCATCAATAATGTACTATAATTACATGATAAAATATAATTTTGTATCTCTTTACCATTACACAAGTGGTTCTCAACCCTAAGTTATACAATCCAGGGAGTTTTTCTAAAAAATGCCAATACTTGGTCTCCATTCCAGACCACATGCTATGGTTTATTATAGAACCAATCTCAGGGATTTGAAGAGCCTGTTCTTTCACTGCCAGTTTTGTCTGTATGCTTAGTGACTAAAGTTGGGAACCTGACTCAACTATTCTATATATAGTCCTTAACTCATTACACTGAATACCATTTCAGAGTCAACTCTTGATGTCTGTGCCTGCCTTCTCCAAGCCTGGAGTCTCTGCGAGGTTCTGCTAAAGGATAGCCTCTACCTCTGTGATTCTTATTACCTGGTTGGCATTGGAGATGCAGCTTCCTCCACTCCAGTTAAATTCTCAGTGAGATACAAATAGCTCTCTCTCTTACAGAAATTATCAGATTGTCTTATCCCTACACCCTCTTTCTATTTTTGGAACTTTTATGTATTCATTCCCTTTTGAGTATTTTAACTGCGGTTTGACAGGACGTGGGAGGGAAAGAAGGAAGTATATTTCCAAAGTCTGCCATTTTGTCTTGAAGGCCATTAAGTCATTTTATCCATCCCTGCATTTGTAGTACTATTGTTAGTCAACATGTCAGGTAGGAATATGTCACGCTTCAAGTAATAAAATAGTACTACTTAGTGAGTTAAATAGAGGAATGTTTTCTCACACAATAGTAAGTTTGAAAATAAACATAGGAGATGTTGCAAGTTTTCAGGTATGTCATAAAGGACTTAGCATAGTATCTAATTTTCCTAAGGTGGTTTTATAACTCCAAACATATATAACTCCACATATATACTCTGGGCTGAAAGGGAAAAAAGACCCTTCATCAGACTTACTCTGGTCTATGCTATCACATGTAGTCTAGTATAAGGGAGACTGGAGAATTAAGAATTGCACTTTCTAAATTCTGAATAGAGAAAAGAAAAGAAGGTAGTAAGAAATTAGTATTTATAGTGTGCCAGCTTATATGTGTGACACAGGTACTGACTGTTTCTCAGAATTTACAAGCAGTTAAAACAAAAATTATACAAAATATCATATGCATATCTGTGTCCAGTTGAAAGAGAAACTGGCAATGTGTCCACTGTTCTGGAGGGACTAGGCTGAAGCATGCAGATGAGCCAGCAAGCAGTGAGATGATGGAGAAATGGAGCATAGGTATCTCCAGTACTATAACCTTGATAGAGAGAATACAGGGTGTATGTACTGTGTATGTGATTGCTCTTGAATTTATTTCTCTATATTATTACTTTACATCTTATTTAACTTAGATTTCCTTTGAAGAACAGACCCTAAGTTTCTACTCCCAAGACTTGTGAGAAAATTCAGTGAGTATACCTATTTGCTGCTATCGAAGACCCATTTTCCAAAAGAGACTATTGAAGACAACCCAGAGATGGATCAGGTTCACATTACCAAGAGAGAGGAATGTTTTCCTTCTTATATGCCATAGGAGGGCTCATTTCTCTTTGCTTCAGCATAGAATTCAATAGTTTGCTCAACTCAATCTCTAAATACAAAGTAGAAAAGCTGTATCTTAAGAGGTGTCCTGGGGTTTCTCCTCTGGTTATACTATCAGCATAAGGAAATCTTCAGATAGCATCCTCAGAGATGGCTATAGAGTGACAAAATAGATATGCAGGGCACACAAATGTGCAGCACAATTAGGTGTCACTTTTTCTGAATTGACAACTGGAGTAGGCATTTGGGATAGAGATTGTGAAGTCTGTATTCATTTAAAGAGTAGACTAGTGCAGGTCCTGAGTACAAAGATATAATGTTCAACTCTCACAAAATCTGGTTGGTACTGGTGGCCTGGTAACATGATTCTGGCACTTAAACAGTTATGCTTCTGTCCCACTTACCCAGTATCTTCTAGGCAACAAGCCTGCCCTCCCTCCTAGCTGGAATCTCATAGCACTGCCCATTCAACCCACCTTCCAACTCACTTCTTCATCAACATCTTCACCCAACCCAAATGCATCCCTCCATACCCAAAGCTCCACTAACTCATAACTGCACACAGGAGGAAACTTGAAATCTCTGCCTAAATCATTAGCAATAGGCATACTAGATTACTCTTCAAGGTGTGAATTTAAATTTTTGGAGGGGGGAGTTTGTTTCAGATTTGGAGTAGATTTTCCTATTCCATAAAATGATCCCTAGACTCCATTTAAAGCACTGAAGAAAAAAATCAAAACACCCAAACAAAACAAAACAAAACAAATAACACCTTGAGTTTCAGAATGTAAATAGCAACCATGAGCCAGGTCCTGGTTATTGACACTTCTCATTTTTTTCTATTTGTTGGCATTTCATTACATTTGATTCCTGAATTAATGCATGAAATAAATATCTTTCCACAAGTAGTTGAACTCTCTAGGCCTTGGTTACAAAAAAAAAAAAAAACATAAAACAAACAAAACAAAACAAAACAAAAACCCCATAGTGTGAGACTTGAATTGGATTGGTTAGTAACAATAATAATTCCAATATATATTTTTTAGAAATCAGTTATTTTTACATGTTCAAATTTCAGAATGACTTTCTGATACTTTTAATGGAAACAGAGAAGTATAAAGAAAATATGGCAAATATTCATATTCTCACCACCCAGATTTAAAATATTAATATTAGCTTTTTTCAGTATTTATATAAATAATTTTAAATTTTTAAATTATTTTAAAATATAAATATAAGTTGTCTCCATTAACCACATATCCCTAATAATATACTCATTTCCTTTCCTTAAAGGAAATGCATCTATTTGATGACCTTTAACTATCTTTCATTCTGAAGTATGGAATATTTAACTAATGCATCACTTCCCAAATTAGAAGGCAAATAATTAGTGCTGTTTAACTGTTTCTTAAAAATAGTGAAATAGTACATATAGTGACCAACTGTCCAGGCTTTGGAGTCAGATGTTGATGTCAACATCTATTAACATGAGTTGTCAGACTACTTCTGACAATTTAGATAAGGGCAGTGTCCTCCTCTGTAAAAAAGTAAATATTAACTATAATTATTTTATAGGGTCATCATTTTGATTGAAACAAGTTATAAAGTGTTTATCTGGGTGGCTGCATGAATGACAATGTGTCACTGAGTGTGGATATGAGTGCAGACACAGACACACACACATAATCTGTGATGCTGTTCATGTGCTCTGTTGATACCATGCCTGGCAAATAAAGCAGAGTTTACAGTGCTCAGAAATGTACATCCAGGTTCCAGACAGTAGTTTGCTTATTATAATTGTAACACCATGAAGATCTAGATTTCCTCTTGTTTCACCATTTTTTGTTCTGGGGGAACATATATGTGTCGGTGGTCGATAAATGCAGGTTGTATTAAATGGAATTAGTTAAGGGATAAAAAGTGTCAATATTGTAGAGCCACTTACACAATGTTTTAAACAACTGGAATATGCAGCATAAGGAACCCCCCCACACACACACACAATGAACTATTGAAAACAGAAATACTCCTTCTTTCTACCATATTATATATCACACACACACACACACACACACACACACACACACAAGCAAGTAGCAGCCATTGAAGTGTTTGTATCAGTCTTTATCATCTAAGAGGGTGCACGAACAAGAAATGATTACAAACTAAAGTCTTAGGTATTAAATTACATGTAGACTTTCATTCCCAGAAATTCAAGTACTCATCTAGACAGACAGATCTTCTAATTACTACTGCAGTTGGTATAAATGGAAAATTTCTTTAGCCTAAGAAAAATAATATATTAGGAGTACTTATTCTCTTTCCTTTTCTGTATATTTGTTTGAGTATGAGAACCCTCACTATTGTTGCTCTCAGAAATAATAGCAGTAACTGTGACAAAGCCAGAATGTTCATGTTAATTATTAACATATAATTTTATCCGTTGTCTAGCCCAAACCTGTAATGTTCAGCTATGACCATGAGAGTTTATGATAGATATGTTTCAGGTTATACCAATGGAACAAACTCACATCTCCAAACTCTTAGATTGATGCCTTTCTATTCAATTCTATGCACATTGTCTCCCTCAATAGATGCCAGAGAGTTTGATTTCTAGTTCTGCCACAGCTTAGATCCAATGCTGCAAGGCATCAAACAGTAGCTGCTAACCTGACCCATATTCATTCTCAGAAAAGTTATGTGACTTGAGCAGAGGCTCAACCCCTAAACAGTAGTTGTCAGTCCTGACTTCATGTGGGCATCACCTAGGAAGGGTCCAACACACTGTCGCCATGTTTGAGTCACTCTTTCAAAGTTTCAGATTTAGTTGATCTGGGCTGAAACCTAGGTATTATTGGTTCTCAAAGCTACCCAGGTAATACTGTAGAGTTGAGAACCGTGCCCTAAAGCTTCAACTGTAAATCAAAGGAATTCACAGAGGTAGAGGCCCACTCTATCTGGAATCAATCAGCAAAAGAAACCACTGGAATAGTTAGAAACAAAAGAGCTAAGTTGTATTTTTCTATATAACTCTTCAGAATACTTTGCTATTTGATTCCCATGTGGTCTCAAAAGAAACTAATTATTTCTCTACAGTTAAAAATTAACTGTGCTAACTCACAGCCAAGAGGAGTCTAAAAAGATTTGACATCTAAATGCAATGTGTATCCTGGATGGGATCCTGGAACAGAAAAAAGACATTAGTTAAAAACTAAGGAAATTTGAATAAAGACTTTAGTTAATAACAGTGCATCAATATTGGTTCAGTGATTGTAACAAAAGTATTATACAAATGTTAAGGTATTAATAATAGAGGAAGTTGGGTACAGGTTGTTATATGAAAACTCTTTGTGCTATCCTTGCAATTTGTCTTTAAATCTAAAACTGTTCTAAAATTAAAAGATTTTAAAAAACAATAAATGTCCTAAAAGTGATATGCTTAGCTTCTACAGGTGCAAAATATTTTATCAATATTCTTTTCAAGTGAGGAGGCAGTATATAATTAGCACTTTTATTTATAATTTGTAGAGTTAATATTTCTCTAACCTTAGCCCCACATTTATTATTTTAAATTTTGTTTATAGATAATTATCATTTGAAATCTATTATAAATCATTCATATTTTTAACATTTTTCAAAAAATTGAGAAAATTTACAATAAAAGACATAAATAATAAAGCCACACACACAAAAAAAACAAAATATCAAGACTGTTCAGAAAAGTAAAAAAAGAGAAAAGCAATTGTCTTTAGTACTAGTAATAATAAAACCAATAGTTACCCAGGAGTATTGCTAATGTTACTTTAAAACTTGCCTTGACTGTTAGATTATTTGTAATTTATATTAATATAGTAAACATTTTTGTGTACATCAGTTGTCACTGTTTTTGAAATTGTAGAGTTGAACAGATGGAAAATATTAAATAGTGTGGGTGGCTTACTTGGCTTGGCATTAGAAATTAAATGCTATCTGTGAAAAAAATGTATTGAATTCAATTTTACCTGTTCTTCCAATACCCCCACTAGCTTGCCATTCTGCCTGGAAGGGGACAGACAGCCTGATTACCTGGGGCTCTTACACAAACATTTGTCAACATCATTTCTTCCACTTTCCAGTACCATAGTCCCTCGCAATAGAATTAAAAGTGTAGCATGTGGGTTGGTTTTGCAATCTTCCCATTCCAATGTTGAAACTAATATCAAAGTTTTAGCTTATGAAAAAGAGCAAATAAAACAGGGAACTCCATCTCATTAAAAATGAAAGAGACTGGTGGGGAGCAGCATGGGGGTGGAACCTGGAATGGAGTCTACATAAAAAAAAAAAAAAAACTCAGCTTGAAAAGAGAAGTACTCTAATAATGTCAACACTGGTCAAATTTTTGGAATGCCTCATGTAACACTTATCACAGGTATTCTGATTGTTTAGTGTCTTTGGGTTAGGAACAATCTGACAGGAAATTCCTCAGGAACAAGAAAAAATAAGATAATGCTATTTGTGGTGTCAGACAAAACCAGGTTCCATTCCTCTCTGACCCTTATCAGCTGTGTAACTATGGATAGATTATTTCTCTGAACTTCACTTTCCTGATAGATAAACATGAAGACAATAATACAAACTTTATGGTATTTTTGTAAGAATTAAATTAGAGAATGTTAGTTAAGTGCTTAGCATGGTGTTAAAATTTCAGCTTGAGATGCGTAACCATAGATGTGGGGTCCATATTTTAATGATTCATTTGTCTGCGTTGTACCTTCAGACACAGAAAGTAAGTGTTCCAGGTGTGTGATGTGGTATCTCCTGATAGCTTTCCCTGTAACAAGTATATCCTACGATTTTATGGAATAGTCAGCATTATATTAATAAATAAAATATTCCTGAAGGAGAAAACCTTTGAATTATCATTTAAAAATTAGATTATTATTGAATGAAGTGAATATGTTAGATTAGTTTAGTTTTCTCCGGAATCTGGGAATTCCACCTGTAGAGATACAGCAGGCCCTACAGCTCTACCTGATACGAAAGTGATGGCCGTGCATGCGCACTGGCACTCAACATTCATCCTCGTCCAGGGGTCTATTTGTGTCTCCAAGTCAGAAGAAGTAGAAACTACCTTTCTGGTTTCTCTTGTAATTACAGTTCTGGGTGAAAATTAGATTCTGCCAGTTTGATATGTTTGTCTGAAATTTGGAACGTGATAGTGAGACAGAGGTCAATGTTCTTTAGTTATAATTCCAGAAGCAAAATCAAAAGGCCCATGAATCTTGAGAAACAATGCTAGCGGCTAGAATTGGCGTTTGCGTCAAGGGTGCTGAAAGCTGATGGTAGTGGTTGCTCTGGAAACCAGCCATCGCTGTGTAGAGTTGAAGTCAGTAGTTCAATAGCTGTTCCTAAAGTGCATCTCCTCTGTATTCCCCAAAATTTTGTGAACACCCAATTCTCTGTGCAAAATTTTATTCTATGGGGAATACTGGAGTTATTTCTGTTTTGTTGTTGTTATTGTTAAAAACATTTACTGAACACCTACTGAATTTGGAGTGTACCTGTGGCAAAATAGGTAAGTGGCCATACATCTGCATTCAGTATTATTTTGTATTAGTTTCAGGTGTACAGCGTAGTGATTAGACAATCATATATTTTGCAAAGTGTTCCCCCTGATATTTCTAGTACCCAGCTGGCACCTTGCATAGTTATTACAACAGTAAAGGAAATACAGTCTTTCTATTCCTTGAATTGCATTTCAGCTGGTAGAACATGCAACATTCAGGAGGACTTGAGACTTGATTTTCTTATCTTTTAGATGGGAGTAAAAGCAAAAAAGGGGGAAAGTAGATAATTTTTTGAGTCTATTCCAGCTCTAAAACAGCTACCATCTTAGTGGTGTTTTATTTGAAGATTTATTTGTTGTGCCAGATGTTTTTTCTTTCTTTTCCACAAAATTCATTTTCAGCCCTGCTGTGTCCCATGAGGCTCTTCTTAAAAAAGAAAAGGAAAGGAAAAAAAAACCTATTTTTATTGTTGACACTATTACAGATATCCCCATTTTTTTCTTTGGCCCCCTCCCCAAAGCCCTCCCCCCCGCTCTCAGACCATTGCCACACTGTTGTCTGTGTCTGTGGGTTATGCATATAGGTTCTTTGGCTAGTCCCTTCACCTTCTTTCATCCATTTCTCCTTTGCTCCCTCCCCTCTGACCGCTGTCAGTCTGTTCCATGTATCCATGCCACTGTCTCTATATTTCCTTCATCAGCTTATTTTGTTCATTAGATTCCACATATAAGGGATATCGTATAGTATTTCTTTTTCCTTGACTTGCTTATATCACTGAGCATAATACTCTCCAGGTTCATCCATCCTGTCACAAAAGGTAAAAGTTCCTTCTTTTTTACAGCTGTGTAGTATTCCATTGTGTAAATGTCCCACATATCTTTTATCTGCTTATGTACTGATAGACACTTGGGCTGCTTTAGATCTTGGCTATTTTAAACAACACTACTATGAACATAAGGGCAGGTACATTCTTACAAATTGGTGTTTTGGGATTGGATTCTTAGGATATATTCCCACAAGTGGGATTGCTGGATCAAAAGGCAGTTCCATTTTTAATTTTCTGAGGAAACCCCACACTGTTTTCCACAGTGGCTGCACTAGTCTGCATTCCCATCAACAGTGCATGCAAGTCCCCTTTTCACCACTTCCCCATGAGGATCATCTGTATGGAGTCTCTCTACAGCCTTCCTGTAGTTTGGCTTCTGGCTGGGCCTCTCCAACAGAGGGCCCCAACAAGACTGGTGATCAGGAGAGAAGTGAGGCTAGGATATTTGTTCCCTCAGTTCACTCCCAGGTAAGTGGGCTGAGTGTCACAGTTCCTTTAACATTCCTCCCCACCGCCACAGCTGTTTGCACCACAGTCAGGTAACTCCTCATTCCTCTTGATTATTTAGGGTCTAGACACAGCACATGCTTCCTGTTATAGCTAGGCCTAGGGTACTACACAATTTTCTGTTGATTTTTTTCCTTTAACACTACCCTATCTTAACTGATATTTTTTAATTAAATTATTCTCAATTTTCAATTTTAGCATGCCATCTATTTCCTATACAACCCTAACTAATACAAATGAGAAAGTAAATAAATACTATGAATAGAAAAGCAAAACAAAACAAAGAAGAGAAAAAATGTATCAGGGGGCTTCAAACCCAGACTTGGTAAATTTGTACTTTTTAATCTGTCTGTATTACTCACCTTCTATTCACATACCAATCAAATTTCTACTCATACATACTCATTATATGCTATGATGAATTATTCTTCTTAAGGTGATCCCTGTGCTATCAATTCCTATTTAAACTTCAGTACTTCCTATTGCCTCACAATCATCTAAATCTCTTAACTTGATGTTCCAGGTATTCTATTTTCCCCTGAAATATATTCTTATCCATATGATTTATACCATTCTTTCACTAGGGAACATGTTATGTTTTTCTTCCCCGAGCCTTGATCATTCTCTCTTCCTCCCCTACAAGGCGAGTATCCCCCTTGCCTTGATTCAAAATCCAACCCAATTCACAAAGAAGCTCAAGTTCTATCACTTTCTTGTGCACAATTATGAGCAGTGTAATCTCTTTCATTAAAAAACTAGCTTTAAATTTGAAGCAGAACGTACAGTGCATTTATACTATTGTATTATATTATATTGTAATTTAAGTTGATTTGTTTACTAGCCTCTCCAATAATAATGAAAATTAAGTTAACATTTATTGAATGTTTACCACATCTTGGACATGTCCTTTACCACATTTAAATTTCATGATAACTCCATGAAATAGTTACTAAAATCCTGGCTTCATCTCTTGCTAGCTGTGATATCTTAGTAAGTAACAAGTCTGTACCTAATTTTCTGCATTTTAAAATGAGGGTAATAGTAATTCTAACCATATAGATTATCATGATGATTAAATGAATTAATATGTGGAAAACATTTAGAAAAGAACCTAGCACAGTGTAAGCACTCTACAAATTTTATATAACAGTTGTGGTAGTATCCCATATTACAGAGGAGAAAACAGAGGTTTAAAGATAATAATTTATCACAACTCACTTACCTATAAGCTGAAAAACAAGAATTTGAACCCAATGGAGTGGTTAGAGTCTATACTCTTAGCTACTATGCAATTCAGCTACAATATTTTATCTGCTTTGAGGGCAGAAAAATAGTTTTTATTCTTATAGAAAGAGAAAAAATAGTAAAAAAAAAACATAGTAAAACCTTTTAAGAACTACTTGTCATAGAAAAGCTGATATCTACTGAAAAACTTCTATTTCTTTTGTAATTAATGTCAGGGAAAAGATATTATCACTTCTTTTTCATTCTTTACCTTAGACATGCTAGTAAATTCAGGGTAATATTTAATGTTCAAGAGGAATAGTTACCAGTTATGTGTGCTATAACATTGGTACAAATGATTTCCTTTCTCTCAGTATAATTTGGGTAATATATTTCTACTTTATTAAGGAAAGGTTATGCGTGTATTCACCACAAAATACAATTTGGAAGGAGGTGAAGAATGTATAAACAACTGATCCACCTTTGTAGCATCATGTTACCTACCATAGTGTGTTTTGTGTAGCACACATACAATATGTTGTTTAAGTCAACTTAATATTTGCACTTCTGCATGTAAATATGGAAATAACACAATGCAGCTAATTAAAATTGAATCCAACTTCTTGGATTTTCAAATGGGAAAAGTCTCGGGAAGTTAAATGAAATTCCTATAAAAATGTGGAGTTTTAATTCACATTTTCCCTGGTATCTCTTTTCAAATTTTCCTGCCCAAATTATTATATTCTGCTATAATTATCCAGAGGTACTATTTTACACTTGGACTATGATTTTAGAAGCTCTGCTTCCTATGCCTAATAAGGTTTCCACACATAACTCCCACACCCTGAGCTGCCTTCAAAGGTCATTTCTCCATCGCGTTCTTTGCCGACATAATTGCACCTGCCAGGTGACCTGCAGAACAAGTCCCAGGCTCTCAGGGTGAGTCAGCTGCTGTCATCCAAGCTGCTTTCCTGTTTATGCTCATCCTGAGCATTGTGGGCTGGGAAGGCTCTAGGGCCATTTGTAGTTTCTCTCTTTGATAGCCAGAATTTTCCATACATTGGTCCTCAATTCCCAATTTCCCATAACAGGACATCAAAACAGACTTGATATCAAAAAGGAAAGTTGTGATGATCTCGAACAAAGGAGAGAGACAGACCCCCCAACGTTTCTAAAAATCCCAGTTTGAAGAGAGAATTATGCCATGTTCTTGAAATGTTTTAAAATAGCTTACAAATGGCACATTTGTGCTCACGTTTCCCTGTCATGTTTGCCTTTCTTATCATCTCCCAGGAGCTCTCTCAGTTAAAAGTCACATTTCCTATTTCCAGTTGCTAATCTCATAACAAAGTCGAGCGTTTCTCTGTGAACAAAGAGATGCGCTTAGTATATTCTCAGCTACCTTTGCAATTGGGGAAAATAAGTATTTTCAAAATCCTATCCCAGCATTGAAATATGACTTAATGGTGTGACCTTAACGAGTGCCTGTTGTCCTGAAAATGAAGAACGATGTGAAAGGCATAATCCTATAGCTAATGATACCACCTGTTCTTGGTCATCAATTGTGTTTCTAAATATATGAAGTATTTGCAAAGCCTTGGAAAAAATGAAGATAAATAGGACAGTGTTCTTGGAATAGAGTGTCTTGTTTGTGTTTAAATCTTGGAAATATCTAGGAGTAGATTATTCAAATACAAAGTAATATCCAGCATAGCATGAAATACTGTAATAAGTCAGATGCTTTATTTTTATATGACTTAACATATTAAAAAATAGTTCCAACATTTTTTTTACTCCCACTTGAGAGAGGGTCAGGTAAAATGATCACATAAATGAATAAAGTGTGCCAGGTACTATGCTAAGCTCCTCAGTCTGCCACTCCTCATAAAATTCCCCTAAGATACGTATTCCTGTTTTCATGTGAAAATAGACTCAGTGGTGTTGACAATACAAAATCACATAGCTAAAAAGAAATCAGTGTGTACCACACCTCAGAAAAGCCTGATTCTAAACCTTGAGGTACTAATCTCTATCAGAGCAATCTAACTCTAAACATTATATTATTAATATTATATATAATTATAACAATAATTATAACATGATATGATATAATATACTATAATATTGTCACAATTTGATATGATAATTACAATATCAATATAACAACCCTAAAGAAGGTCATGACTGGGTGGGAGTGAGTCTAATTGGTAGGACATGAACTCAGGGCTCTCTGAGGATGGCTGAATAGATAGTAGAGAATGAGAAATGCTTCAACAGATGGCAACAAATTCCAAGAGTGAGGCTAGAGATGGAGTATAGCTGCCTACCTGGCAACTGCTGATTGAGGATAGAAAGTAGCATGAGGTCTTTCAGAAACCACGGTCTGCAGACAGAGATTACTTTAGGTACTTTCTGGAAACTGATGTTATGGTAAGCATTTTGTTTAAAGGTTCCAGGTCAAGATGAACAAGCCACAGATCAGATGATCGTAGACTGTAGTTTGAACTTCAGTTGTTTGGCTAATTCATTGCTGGAGGCCTTGGAATAGAACTCCATTGATACCCCAGTGGTGACTTCTTTTTCTAAGTTAGTTTGGTTTCCAAGTCCAAACTAACTGTATGATTCTCTTACAAAGAATCATAAGATGACCTATCCCTTTTCCCTTCTTACCCACATTTTAAAATGTAAAATTATATTTTAAATGTTTAATGGGAAAAACAAAAGGTTATTTTTTTATTTAAAATTAAGTACAAATAAGGACATATGGAGGTGCCATTCAGGCAGAGATTTATTACCTATAACTCATTACCTTTTCATCACAATTTATACTTTGCCTCAAAAGCTAGCTCATAGTTTTGTCCCTGCCATAAAGAGCCATAACTCTTCTCACCTGAAATATTTTAATAGCCATATAACCAGTGTTCCTACTTACAGTCTCTACCCCATTCAAGCTGTTATCTACTCTGTCCTATCTCCAATCTTTTTAAAATAAAAATATGCAATTAATCCTAAGCCAAAAAACCATCCCATGGCCCTGATTCATTACAGAATAAATTACAAGTCTATAAATATTGCAGACAATGCCTTTCATAACCAAGACCTTGATATTCTCTCCAAATTCATTTTTTCTCTTCATATTTTAGCAATTCAAAAATATGTGTGACTCTGAAAAGAATCACATTGTTTTATTCACTGCAAGCATTTATAATTGCTATTACTTTGTTTCCTAATGCCTTTCTTTTCTCTTATCCAGCATACAAACCCCTTTAGAGTAAATCATTTTTACATGCTTCTGTTGTAGTTTCTGCATACTTATTATTGCATTTATTGAACTAACTATAATCACTTGCAACCCTTCTGTATTCATTTCTTAGACTGTTGTGTTCTTTGGAGTAAATTCCATGTTTAACTTATCTCTATTTTCCCAGAACTATTCTTGAAATATGGAAGAAGTGCAGTTAAGTTGGTTATATTGGATTGAATTTAATTGTGTCCCTAGTAAATTCTTCCCAAGGATTCTAGCCCACTTTGCAGGTCATCAGAGTCACTGGGACACAAATACAGGGAGGTCAGGCAACTACTTTGAGTTGGTGAAACTTTGCCTTGACTGGGAGGGAGGGTCTTTTCAGAAGGTTAAAGCTTTTTTTTTTTTAAGCTCAAAAATCTTCAAATAGAAATTATTTATATGTTAGGCCATATGATATCTTGCATGATGTGCTGATTTGCACAGAGTCCAGGAAATGTATTTCTGAGCAATATTCTCCTTTTTTTAGTACTCTAATTTAAGGTATTTGCTATCTATGTCAGTGACATCAAATGCATTATGTAGATGTTACTAATCATCCCCTGCAGAACTGATCACCATTTGAATTTATTGGATATTTTTTCTCTGAAAGGGAAAGCTTGATTTATTCCTTGGACATGTGGCTTTACCACTCTATTCAAGAGTGGTTTATTTCATGATACCTACAGTATACAATTATGTAATGCATTTTAGATTTTTTTAAAAAAGGCGGAATTGCCTGGATTAAAACCATAATTTATTATATAATATAAATTGAAGTATAACTGTTAGGAATTTGGGGATTTTTTTCATACCCAAATTCTGAAACAGTTCAGGAAAAGATAAAATATTAAACATGGATACTAAAATATCACCTCTACAACTAATAGAGGTTGAGTTTGAGCATGTAGCTTTAATCTGATGTCAAGTAGGTTTGTTATTACTCAACCAAATAATGAGGCATATTTGCACCCAGTCCCAGTTAGCATTGTACTGGAGTAGGCATATCCAATCTGTCCAGGTAGAATCCACAACACGAAGAAGACGAGAACTGATGCTTTTTGTGAGCATTTGCTCCCAAGAAGAAGGGGAGAGCTAATCTGACCAGACCAATTTATTTCCCCCCAATTTATAAATCAAATATGCCACTTCAGCTTCTCAGTGGAAGTGAGAATTAAGTAGTAAAAAGAGGCAAAGACTAGATGTAAAAAAAAAAAAAGTCCTCCTTGTTGATATGAGCCAAAATAAAAACCCATTTTATCTCACTTCTATTTCAAATCACATTCACTATGATGTATGGTATATGTCTTGGATTTCCTTTCCCCAAATTTATCTCATTTCCCTTAAAAGGAAGTCTTTTAGCTCATGTCTATATATAAGTGCCTAAAGCAGTGCTGTGTGCAGAGTAGACATTTAATCAAGATTAATTCAACACCAGTAGTTTCTCATGGAAACAAATTTATTTTAGGGGGTTGATTTTTTATGAATATTGTTGGTCTCTCAACTACCATTTTTACTTTCTATGGCTCTTGAACAATTTCTAGCAATAGTTAAGTGTTTAAGATATTATACTGTCTTTTTTTAAATCATTGAATCGACTCATTGTAAATACCTGTGATGTGTGTCCTTTTAGTTGCTTGAAATGATGACTTAAGATTATAAATATCTGTTGAATGCTTTATTTTTAAACATAGATAAACCTAAGGGTATGTTACTTCCTTTCAATTTCTCAATTAATTCATCTTAAACACTAGAGGGTAAATTGCATTAACTAAGGGTATTTTTTTTCCTCATAAGTTTTTGAAGTTCTTTGAAAATAAAATCATTGCTCAGAATTGCATACATGAAAAAATGTCATATTTTAATTTTCATAGCAAGTTAATGTTGTTTTGGGGTATAAATTCCTTGTTTAGCAAGTAATTCAGTTTTATTCATTTTTGGATTCAAGGACTATACAAAAGTCCCAAGGATTTATTTAATCCCAAGGCATTGATGATTTTTTGAAGATTTTATTCATTTATTTTTACAGAGATAAAGGAAGGGAGGGAGAAAGAAAGGGAGAGAAACACAAATGTGAGAGAGAAACAGATTGCTTGCCTCTTTTATACTCCCCAGACAGGGACCAAACCCACAAACCAGGCATGTGTCCTGACTGGGAATTTAACCTGGGACCTTTCAGTTTGCAGGATGATGCCCGGCCCACTGAGCCACATTGGCCATGGTACATTGATGATATGTCTCCATCCATTACTTATTAGTCCATACTGGCTAAAAAGAAGACATAAAATTGTCCACCCCACTTTGTCTCTCCTAGAGCTTTGTAGGCTACATTGCTACACCCTTGTCATTGTTCATTTTAGCACTGGCACTGTCACAGTCACTATTGTTGCCATCACCTACTCCATCATAACCACCATCCATACTACCCCAATAACCATCTTCATGATTAGCAATGGCAGAGGCATCAAACCCTTTGACCTAAATGTGGTGCTTACACTTGCACATCAAAGGTAATAGTTCCACATATTTTCTACTTTTCCCACCGTAGCTCTTTAATTATTAAACCCTTCACATTAAGCTTAACATTTAAAAATAACAAAGGCAAAATATCTGATTACGTGTTTCAAGATTTTGAGCTCCTGTAGTAGGCATGCTTATTTGACACACTTTCTTAGAAGACCTCTAATGCTACAGGAGTGATCTTAGGAAAGCGACTGTATACTACAAGATCATTAAATCCATTAGCAGACACCCAATAAGCAATCCCTATGTGTGCAGTCCTTCGACAGTGGGAAAAACCCCTGAAGATATTAATATCAAAACCAATTTTCTAGCTTCGTTGAGCTGACATGAGTTCCTTAGACAAAAAGAAATAGATGAAATTTTGCAACTTACAGAATACCAGTTATGTTCCAGGCTCTGCACAAATTGTATGGAGTCCAGCAATAAATATAATTGTTGTATGGGATGTGTTTCTTGCAACTTAGGAGTCACATACTATCCTGAAATGTTATCCTTGTACTACCTTCTATGATAGGTTGTGGTCTCCTGGAGGGCAGAGATCTCTCTGTATCTCTACAGCAATTCTCTGATAGTAACAACTCATTATGTTTTTTTTTTTTTTAATTTTGAATGAATGCTATTTGGATGAATTATTTAACAAAACTAACAAAAGGGTTCATACAACCTAAATTATGACCACTAACGGTTATAGCAACTTAAATAGTACATATTTAACTTACCTATAGCTATTGGGAAGATACATAAAATTAATTTTAAATTGTGCCCACAGATATTAAAGTATGATGTCTGTTTTTGAAGCACTTTAAGCTGAAGAAAACAATATGCAGGGCAAAGTGCATCAATTATCAATTAATGAACCTTTCCTTGAAATGAAATTGAAGCACCGCCTTACCTGACCTTCCTGGAAACAGTAGCCTGCAGAAGACTCTCTAGGTCCCCAGATATCAATTCCACTCCCACCCTTGTTTAAATATGATCTCATCTCTCCTGCTTTCCTGATAGAGTTGAGGTCACCAGGAACAAAAAGCTCTCCTCTGTCTCTGGAAATTTGGTTTTGGAAAGTCTTTAGAAGAATCCACAACCTCATTCACCTTTCATGGTCCTGCAGTACTCCAGAAACTATGGGATGTCTCTTTCATTTTCACTTCACAATTTTCACTCAAATAGAGCAACTTTGTTGAAAGGGGGTTTTGAAAATCTCCACACTGCCTCCTAACACTTAAATATTAATCTGTAGATTCGGAGATTTCCAGCCCACTGGTCTTCCTTCTTTCTCCACCTCTACTTCAGGGTTTTAGTTTTTGTTTTTGTATCTTTATTCTAGTTTCTGTTACTGTAATTTTGGTCCATTAGATTGGTATCCCAGGTTTGAATATACTGCAGTGAAAGAAATGATGGTACCACTGAGATGCAGGTACAAGACATATTTTGAAAAACATTTACTGTAAAAAAAAACCTATTTTTATATGTTTCTGCTGTGTGTTATGAATAAAAACCACACATTTTAAATAAAATAATGAAATTTGGGTTATATGAAGTGATTAAAAGCAAAGGAGCTACCTCAAACACAAGAGGTAATAAAATAGAAGAGACATATAAAAGAAATACAAAGAAGCTAAAAATTCATTCACAGGATTAAAATGAATGCAAGAAAATGTAAGGTCCAGATCAACAGTGGACAAAAAAATGATGTGAATAACAAGTCTATGAAGATCACATAAATAAGGAGGGAAGATACTAAATAAATAAATAGTAAGAGAAATGGCACTGAGATAACAAAGGTAGCAGAGGAGTTACAGGTTACAGATATTCAATAGATGGAAAAATTGTGTTCAAAGAAGGAGAAAAGCCTTGGCTGGTGTAGCTCAGTGGATGGAACCTAGACTGAAAACCAAAGGGTTGCCAGTTTGATTCCCAGTCAGGGCACATGTCTGGGTTGCAGGCCAACCCGGGTTGTAGAGGGTGTGTGAAAGGCAACCACACATAGATGTTTCTCTCCCTCTCTTTCTCCTTCCCTTCCCCTCTGTCTAAAAATAAATAAATAAAATCTTTAAAAAATGAGATTATATTTACAAAAATGTTTTAAATGATAATTGGAGTGTAAAAGAACACAACTTTTCCAAGCTAAAAATGACTACAGTAAATCATAGGTACCCATTTGAAAGATTAATGTAAAATAATACTGCTATAGATTAACTGGCTGTGCCTCTTCTGTCCATTTCATATGTTGAAATCCTAACCTCTACTGTGATGATATTAGAAGACAGAGCCTTTAGGAGGTGATTAGGTTGTGAGGACAAAGTCTTCGTTAATGGGACTCATTCCTTTACAAAACAGATGCCAGAGAGCTCCCTTTGTCCCTTCCAGCATCTCCATCATGGCAAGAAGGCAGCTTATGAACCAGGAAGTAGGCCCTCATCAGACAGCGAATGTGTTGGCACCTTAATCTTGGACTTCCAAACTTTCAGATCTATGAGAGAGAAGATTGCATTGTTTGTAAATCAGTCTTATGTGGTATTCTGCAGTCAAATGCTCTACCCCATTATATGGCGTTCTATTATAGCAGTCCATACTGACTAAGACAAACACCTAGAAATAATCTAAAGAATAACATTTTCAAGATCAAGAATGAAGAAATGTACCTGCAATCACTTAGGCCAGGGAATGGGAGTCAGAGTGGAGAGGAGTATCTGCTGTAGAAGAGAGACTGCATTTGCCGAAGAACAAAGCCCTTGGCTCCATAAATTTAAACTCCAGAAGAAAATGGAGCAATGCCGGTGAGTTTTTATACCCAACTAAGCTTTATTTCATCTGGAAAGAAAATGAAAAAAATAAAGGACTAAGATAACAAACATGTTCTTCTTTGAAAAGTAAAGCACTCAAGTCAAATTTCAGGCAAAATTATAACAGCTAAAAGGGGAGGGGATGTACATTTGTGGTATAAAATGGCAAGTGTTAGGGCTATTTCTAAGATTTATGAGCTAATTTTAAATTATCATTTTAAATAGGACCCAATGCAATAATTACTTGAATTCATTTATTCATTCATTTATTCCACAAACATTAATTAAATGCTTATTCTTCTGGTAGCTGGGACACTGCCCTAAAGGAAATTATGTCATAATTTGAAGATGTATTCAACAGGCCATAAAGAAATATGAAAAAAATCAAGGTATGGTAAGCACATAATGGAGAAATTGATGTGATGAAGAATGGCTTCATATACTTTAGGTTGGGCAGGCAGTGAAGCCCATCTTCAAAGAAGACGTTAAGCTGAGGCATCGGTATTACAAAGCTTCTTTCTATGATCTGGAGGAAGAGTAGTCCAGTAAAGGGAAGAGTTGCTGCAATGACCAGGATAGCAGTAAATGTGGTATGTTTGAAGAATCAGATGAAAACAAATGTGATTAAAACATAGTAAATCAGGGAGCATACATATGAGGAGGGACCCCCAAAAGTGCAATTTATTTATAAAAAATTTTTGTATTTATTCTTACATGTTTAAACTTCAGTCCCCAAGCAATATACCTATCAAGATGTTTCTCCTATTGCTCAAAACAGTGTTTGAAATCACTGATTTTGATGCCTTTTAGTGCTTCCGCTGCTTTTTGTTTCATCTTTTCCATATCGCAAAATGTTTCCTTTTGTAGACTTTTTCCAACTGGAGGAACAAAAAAAATGTTGCTCAGGGTGAGCTGAGGTGAATAGAGAAGGTGGGGAATGGGGGTCATGCTGTTTTTTTATCAAAAACTGCTGAACTCTTAGCCTAGTGTGGTCAGGTGCTCTCATAAATCACCCATCATGAAATGGGCAAACATATTGAAAGAGTCTTCAGAAAAATTCATTGAAGCCAAACGCAGCCTCTCACAGCAATGCCAGCTGGTACACTGATACAGATGGGTTTCTAGAACACTCATCTAGTGGGGTGAAGCCTGTATTATATGAGGCCTGCCCTCCAGAAGATAATTTCATTTTTTGGAGGGAGCCTCCCCTTGTATGTCTTAGTTATCCCAGTGTAGTCCCAGTTTTTACCTGTTGCCTTAATATTATTTTGATAGCACTCCATTTCGTATTCAATAGTGGCCCAATTTGGACAATAAGTGATATAGATACTCTCAAAAGGGTATGAAATAAAATCTGAAAGGTAATGCAAGATCATAGACAAAATTGTTGACTCTCTACTTACTCTTACAAAGCCTTAATTTTATTTAGCAGTAGATTAGAAAGGAGTGGATACACAACAGAGATGCTCAAAAGATTATTTTTTATAGTACATATGACTGAGGTAAGTGGGAGTGCTGTAAAAGCCCCAGTTACCCTATAAATTACATGATTTTCCTCTTCATATTTTTTCCTGATGTGGAACCTCTATAAACTCTTCCACATACTTAAAAGTGTGGCTATATAGACTGCTTTGGTACACCTTGAATTTGCATGTGGCTTTTCTACTTATTGCATAAATATCATTTTGCAGGTGCTCCATCACCAAGGCAACAAGATGTAGCGCATGAGCAGTTCAACCTTTGCAGATAACCCAGATTTAATTGGTCATTCTTCACTCTGTGGTGAGAAGAATGTAAACATTCTGCAATCCTTTATTATTTTTTTTAGCTCCTTTGCAATACATCACAGAAGAGTGCATTTTCCCATGAATCTAGTTACTTAATTTATTTTATTTCTAGCAATTCATGTTGATGTATTTTCCTTCTCTAATACAGTAACGTTCCTTTCTGATCAATACTGCGTACATAATAGAAATGCCGCTGGACTTTGTAAACCAAGGTAAAGGATTTAGATTTTGTTCTGGGTGTCAGGAATATCATGGCAAGATGAAACAGAGAAATAATACAATCCAATGATTGCTCTGACATGGTGAGAAAAAAAATTGAATAGAGAAGAATAACAGTAGAAAGATAGGAAATAATTCCAGGGTTGTGGCAATATTCTGTTTCAGAGATGAATGTGGGTTGGAGTAGGATGGGGCATTAGAGATGGATAGAAATGGATGAATTCAGGCTATGTTTTGAAGGTACATTGAATAAGACTTGCTAATGGTTTGGTTGTGGGAAGAAATACCATGTAAAGTAGAAGCCAAGAATTTATCCTTCATTTTGCCTAGCTAATTGGATGGAAAATGTGACCAATTGTTGATATGAGGAAGACAAAAGGATAAAACAGGAGTAAGAGATGTCTCAAGAGTACAATTTTAGACTCATGCCTAGGATGCCCATAAAACAGCTAGTGGAGGTAAAGGAGGTACAAGTCTGACATACAGGGACAGGCACAAATGTTGGAGTCACCAACATCGAGACATTATTTAAAACCCTCAAAATGAAGAGAACTACATGTTGAAAGGGTGTAACTGGAGAGGAGATGGGGTGCAGTGCCAGGACTGAGCCATGGAGTACTCTAATATTTAGAGAGTCTAGTAAAATAGGATAAGCCAGAAAAACCTTCCAGGCTACACCCAGTGATTGAGAAATATACACATGTCTGCAGACACTATATGGAGATAGATAGGCAGCCACAATACCGTGTTCTCCTGATTAGTGTTTCTTTCAGTGAGCGTGAAGGAATAGGCATAACCCTAGCAAGATTATGAAGAGATTTCCTATGATTTTTTTCTTATTGAAATTTTCAGAAAATATTATCCTCTCATCTGTGAAAATGTAAATATAAACCAAGATTTCCATATATAATCAAGGTTCCAGCTTCCTGGAGAAAACTGGTTTGAAAAATAAAGCTGATATTTATGCTATTTATGTAACTAACAATTCTATACCACTCAGTGACACCTGAAAAAAATTTAATTTTATTTACTGTCTCCCTCCACTGAAATATAAGCTCCCTGGGACCAAAGACTTTGTTTTGCTCACATGTTTCTAACACCTAGAATGGTGCCTGGCACACAGTAGATTTTTCAATAAATATTTTGAACAGTTGTAATATTCATGTATTGCATTGTCTAGAGCACTTTCACAAAAGGTATTTGTAACTAAGTAAACCAATAACTACTCATTAGACTCTTTATCCATTACCATCTGTATAACTAGTCTCATACCATTTATTCTGTTTAAAATACTTTCTCTATTTTTCAACTCTGCTTGAATTTTCCTCTCCAAATCCAAGGTTAAATTCATATCTGTAACCCAAAACATGTTATCATCTCTGTTATTTAGCAATTCCCATGTATTTTCTTACTATCTTTTGCCCTCTTTCTCATCTAAATATAAGCTTTTGAGGTTAAGCATAGGAGACATATACAATCATCTGTCCCATCCAAATCTCTTTAAAGACCTCGCTTTTCCATAGCTCAAAGCAGGACTAGGCATACATATCCTGTATGGGCACACTTGCAAATCAGTTCTTGCTTTCTGGAGACAGACACACCCAGCCCAAAGTCCTTCAGTCAGTTTTCTATCCATCAGCCATCAGATTTTATCTGAAGAGAGGATTTAAACTGAGAGAGGGTAAAGCATTGTCCTCTAACTTAACATTCTGTGAAGCCGAGGCTGGAATCATTACCTTTATAAGACAAAAACCATGTGTTACCCAATGTTATAGGAGAACGAAGACTAGACATGTGGTTATTTTGTTCCTAACAGTTGTCTACTTCCCGAAGGCTTATTTGTACTTTGTTTTCTGCCCTTGGGTCATATGGGATTGTCCAATCTTCCTTTCAATGTATCCCCCTTGCTTGAAGTACTTCAAGTGGATTTCTGCTTCTTGCAGACATCAGCTTCAACTGCCACCATAGAAACTAAATTCTCTACTGATTTATTTCCTTTGAATTGGTTCAGGTGCTTTACACATAGTAGGGATTCAATAAATCTATAGCAGCATGTTTATCTTTTTGCAATCTCCACCTCCACCTCCCACCCTGCAATATTTGCTTCATTGTTTCTACACAAAGGTCTTTATTATCTGTTTTTTACTACATGCATTTCATGCAACAAACATGTCATCTCTATTCATATTTAAGTTACAAGATTGATAATATATTGCTTCAGCCTGTTGTTTCAATTTTTGGTGATAAAGCATGAGTACTAGACTTTACGGGAACAAATTAAAAATGCTTCTTTAAAATGTCAGTGGTAAAAGCCACTTTGAAATTGTCTCTTTATACAATATGCATCTCCAGATTCCTGCAGTTACGGTGCCTCCTTTACTTCCATACAAAAGGATTAAGTCAAGTTGTTTCCCTCAGTGCTGTCAATATTCACTAGATTTATGTGCCCAATGGAGTATTTTTATTTTTTGTTCTTCATCAAAACATCTTTCGTCCTTGCTGGGCTGATGGCCGAGGATCAGAAAGCAATATTCCAGCTGTTCTTAAAACCAGCATTTCTTAGCAAGGTTAAGCAGTGCCTTTTCAAACTCCCCGTGCTGTATGCGTCATCTCCTGGTGAGTCAAACCTGTTATGTTAGTGCATCGCATAGAGAAAGGCCAGCAAACTTTCCAACTTTGAAAAAGCTGCTTCTCTTTTTGGTCTATCTAAGTTGGCTTGAGATGTGTTTATCTGTACTCCACCTGCGGCTTCAGACTCAATAAGCCCTTTTCTTTAAACAGCTGATGCCACTTCCTATTTATCGCCTCCATTGCCACTACTTCCCTCACTGGGAAGAGAGAAGGAATGAGGGTATAGAATCAAATCTTACCTTGGAAGAAACTCACTTGGGTGGGTTCTCTTCTTTAAGGGTTTGCCTTTGAGAGAAGGCCCTGAACAGCTAGACAATAACCCTTCTTCTTCCTAACACCTGAGACCTGATTCTGCCTCTTACTATTTCTGACGCCCTTGATCCTGAACCTTGGATAGACTCTCCACTGCACTAAAATAGTACATGCCTCAGTGTGTTAGTTGATGGAATGCAATAAATATAGAGATGGTTTTCCAAGTCTGAATAATTTGGGAAATGTTGGGCTAAACGAACTTGATGGTTTTCTCACTGTGGACATCCTCTGGGTCTTTAAAATGTTAATTAAAGTGCATTTGGCATTTTCAGCAAGGAGATAATGGATGTCTGTTTGTCAGGCTTATTTGATCACAGAACCCTTTATTTGGCGTGCACTATGTTAGGAAGCCTCTCGTTAGTGCAGTTCTCAGCTTTGATCTCCTGGACTCCTGACCATGGTTTGGTATGGAAATTTTGGTACCTGTTTTGGTCTTTGGCATATTTTGTGTTCCCAGTCCCAAGACCCTCATGTCTCCCTTCCAATTGCACTTACCCTTTGTCTAAGTTTAATCATCTAGTCCCACCTACCCTCACTTACATATTATAATTTATATATTGTTACTTATATCCTATCAACCTAATGCTTCTCCATTTAAAATCATTGTATCCCCCTTCTTTCTGGGAAAAAAAAGGAAAGAAAAAAACCTCACATTCTCTTTTATGGGTTAGCTCAAATACTGTTGCTTCTTTTGTCCTTGACTAGAGGTGACATCCTGGAAGAGATCACAGTAATTATTCTGGTTCACATATCTTTTATATGAGAAATGTTTAGTAGAGGCAACACAACTTACCATGTGTCACATTGGAAGGGCGTGCAAGGACTGGACCCTAGTGTGGCTAACTGGACCACATATAGAATAAGGCTTCTATGAGCTGTCAGGACTAGGTGAGAAGACAGAAAGCAAGTAAGAAATAGGTAGATTTTGGACATTGTTTCCCCCAAAACAAATGGAGTCACATACTAATTTCAGTGGCCCAAATATACAAAACAGTTGGATTAGGAAAAGCAGCAATGCCCATGATCAAATCATAGATTTAAAAAGTAGAAATTCTTGGCGTTGGGGGAACATAAGGTCCTGGTTCTTCAGATTAAATCATTCAGCCAGTAAGAGTTTTTCATTGATGATCCAAAGCCTACTACATTGATGTATTCATCAAGGAATGCATCACTGGGACTTACAGAGAGGCTTTGCAGTTCTTTGAGCTTCATTGCTGACAGCGAATTCTAAAACCTAGGTCTCTTGACTCCAGTACAGCATTCTTCACTATAGCACACTCTCTTGTTAAATGGGAGTTTGCTAGAATTTCAGGGGGAAAAATTTATTGGATCTCAGGGTGATGGGAAAGAATACAAGATGACAGCCTCACTCTACCAACAGCAGGAACTGCAGTGCGAATTTTTCATTGCTAGTTATGAGGATAACTCTTTCCTGAGTCATCCTTGTTCTTTCATCTGGTCCCCTGCTGAACAGAATTTAAAAAAAGAAAACAACACCACTACTAGTTTCTTTGTTACTATGTAGTTGAGATCTACTGTATCACCAATAATTATAGTATAACACATTTCAAATAACTGCTTTCTACTCACTACACAGCCATTTTTTAACAGAGATGTTGAATTTGTAACACTGAAGGCCTATTATCTCATTATGTCTCTGAAATATTGAATAGAATCCACTGATTTTAAGGTCGGTACTCCTTTGGCATGCTCTGCATGTTAGACTACTTACAGAGGTCCCACATCCTTATGCTTAGGTGCTGCTACACTTGAGATCCCACTGGAGATTAAAACAACCTTTTCAAAGCAGAGCATCTTTTTTTTCCTCTTAAACAGGCTTTTCCTCCTGCATATCTATCTTAGGAAATGGTATCATCATCCCCAATCAACTAAGCCCAACTTCATCCTGGACTTAGCCTTGATAAAAATCTCCACCTCTGATTAATTAGAATTTCAGATGTCTTACTTCCTTAATCCTTGCCTTCTTTCTTGAATCATTGCTTCCTTTCTATATCCATGGCCATTATACAAACCTTCATCATTCTAGCCTAAAATGTAATAATGGACTCTTGAGTGATCTCCTTGTCTCAAGTAGTTACTCACCATTGCTGCTAGGAGTAATGTATCTGAAATGCAATATGACTATGCCACTTTCATTCTTAAAATCATACAAATTATCATCTATGGGGTAAAGATGTCAAAGATGTCTAGTATTGCCTTCTTTCATCCTTTTTTTTTTTCCTCTCTTCAGTACTTTTTTGGTGATTGTTTCATCAGGTTCATGTATTTTATTTTTTATTTTATTCTTTATTTGCAATTAAAATTGGCATTCAACATTATATTAGTTCCAGGTATACAGCATACTGATTAGAAATACATGTAATTTACAAAGTGATCACCCTGATAAGTCTAGTACCATCTGGTACCAAATATAGTTATTACAATATTACTGACTACATTCCCTATGCTTTACTTTACATCGCCATGAGCACGTTGTGACTAACTGCCAATTAGCACTTCTTGATCCCTTTACCTTTTACACCCAACCCCTCCAAACTCTCTCCCACCTCATAATCATGAGTTCATTTTCTATATCTATGAGTTTGTCTTTATTTTGTATGTTTATTTTGTTTTTTAGATTACATGTGTAAGTGAAATTATAGGGTATTTGTCTTTCTCTGTCTGAATTATTTCACTTAGCATAAGTGAAAATGAGTGGACCTCTGTAGGTCCACTCATATTGTTGCAAATGGTAAGATTTAATTCCTTTTTCTTATGGCTGAGTAATATTCTGTTGTATATGTGTACCACCACATCATATTTATTCAGTAATCTATCCATGGACACTGAGGTTGCTTCCATATCTTGGCTATTGTAAATAATGCAGCCATGAACAAGGGATGCATATATCTTTCAGAATCAGTGTTTTGGATTTTTTTGGTATATACCCAGAAGTGGGAGATTTCTAGGTCATATGGTAGTTCTATTTTTAATTTTTTGAGGAACCTTCATCATGTTTTCCATAGTAGCTCCACCAATTTGCCATCCCACCAACAATGCAAAGGGGTTCATTTTTCTCCACATCCTCACCAACACCTGTTGTTTGCTGATTTTTTTTAATGATACCTATTCTTACTGGTGTGAAGTGTTATCTCTATGGGGTTTTAATTTGCATTTCTCTGATTATAATAACATTAAGCATATTTTTATGTCTGTTGGCCATCTGTATGTTCTTTTTGGAGAAATGTCTATTCAGGTCCTCTGCCTGTTTTTTTTTTTTTATTGGGTTATGTGTCTTTTTGGTGTTTTGTATGAGTTCTTATATATTTTGAATATTAAGTCTTTATCAATGCATTTTTAGTTAATATCTTCTCCCATTCAATAGGTCGTCTTTTATTTTTTTATTATTTTCTTTGTTGTACAGAAACTCTTTAGTCTGATACAGGCTTATGTGTTTACTTTTTACTTTTGCACCAATAGGTTTTGTCAGAAGGTGAGAGAGCAGTTAATTAAATGGCAGCTTGTGTAGGAGGGGTGGGGAAAGTTGACATGAGTGCTCACTGCCAAGGGTAAAGGTAAGCATGGCAGAACTTGGAGTTTCCAGGTAGTGTGCCATGGCAGCAGGCCCCTGAAAGCAGGCCAGCCTGCAAAAGAATATGAGAGGGGAAACGCAAAAATGAACTAATGCCACTTTCACCTTTCCAGCCTACCTCTCCCTACAGCACCTTTTCATTCCATACTCAGGCACCATCCCCATGATGCTTCCAGGACCCAGGAAGGGAAGGAAATAACATGAACAATCTTATTTCTCTCACCAATGTTAATGCCTCATTGGCAGCCAGGAATATTTAGTTTTTAAACACCTTCAGTAATTGTTTATTACCTACAAGATATAGTAAGGTAACTATAACCTTAATAATATGACTCAAAACTATTACTCCCAGCCCAAATATTGTCACTATTCTCAACGACCCTATGCACCAAAGGGTTCTCTAGATTGCTAAATGGTCATGACAGCAGTTAGGGGATAGAGTCAGGTGTCTTCATCTCAAGGACAAAGAAAGAGATAAAAGAAAAATGAAGGAGAACACTTCTCCCCTTTGCCATGATGGAAAAAGGAACAAAATGGACAGTCAGTAGAAATCTACTTCAGTAGAAATGCTCACAAGTCTTACTTTACAAATGAGGAAACTGAGATTTTAGTGAGAATAAAAAAATAAGAGGCAACTATCATTCTAGGTAAGTGACAAAGCTGTGTCTACTAGTCCCAAAGCCCTTATTGCTTCAGGTGTAGCAGAATGCCACTTCAAGGTTAAGCCCGCATGAAAAAAAAAACAGAGCACTAGGTAGAATCTTGGGTCTGTGCTAATTACTACTGATATTTAGGAGATCTGTCTTCAGGCCCAGAATATGCATACACAGGAATATGGCAGCAGGGATGCTAGAAAACACTGTGCATTTTACATATTCTTCTCTCAAAGAAGAGAAAAAAGAGGCACCTGATCTGGCATACTGAGAAGGAAACATGCTTTGCTGGTTCCCTTTCTCCAACCTCTAAGGAAAGGGTTGGGAGAGAGCCTGTGGCTCTGGATAGAGAAGCAGCTGCCTCTCTGGGGGAGATGAACTCTAGTTCAGCCAGGCAGGCAGGCAGGCAGCCCAGAACTGAAAAAGAGAAGCATCCTCCTCCGGGTTGCTATCATGAGACCCTCAAGGGGTTAAGGATGGCAGATTTCTGTGGTTGCTATGTGCAGCCAGAGAACAAGCAGATTGTTGCTGACAACTCCAGGAACACCCCCTTTAATATGTGAAAGGTGGTCTCAACCACAACACGTTTGCCGACGTGCATGCAGCTGGTCCCCAGAGACTCCAAGCTGTTTGTGTGTGTGATCAATATAACAATCCACTGCTAAATTTAGGGACCCTGCATCCTATGACAGTGGCACCTCACCATGGCTAATTAACAATAAAAATTGTGGATGGTTTAATTATTTAATCTCCAAGGCTTAATTAAATTAAAACCCCCCAAATTACACGACACAGCCAAAAATTTATACTACATAAGTTAAAATGATAAAACAATGAGGATGATACTACAGATCACAAGAGAAAAAGGGTCTCATGACCTAATCTTTCCGTGTGTACGAGATTCGTTGTCTGTGTTTGCGTATCACAGGTGGAGAAGGACTCTGCCGATCCTGTGGATGTTTTGTATATATTTTGTGTACATACAAATTCTATATAGATATGTGCAAATGGTATGTGTGTATCTGGCATATACAATAATATATATTTATACAATGAAAATAGATTATGTAGTATATAGTACAATGTATATGTGACTATGGCACTAGGTATACAGATATATGCATAAACACTTGAGATGTATTTGTAAGTCCTACATGTTAACCCTGTAAAATGTTACCGTATGAATTTGTATTCAATTGAAAGTTGTGATATGGATAATACTGGAGATATGTGTGACCATGTTCATTATATTAGAGATCCCACATAGGAAATGTGCATAACAGTACAGATCCATTGTGTTTGCATATAACATTTTTTAACTGTATAAAATATATAAAACATCAAATTTGCAGTTTTAATCCCTTGTAAGTGCACAGTTCACTGGCATTAAGTACACTCACATTGCCGTGCAACCATAGCCACCATGCACCTCTGGACCTTTCTCATCTTGCAAAGCAGAAACACTACATCAACTGAGCGATAGCCCTCTCCTCCCTCCTGCTTTCTGGTCCTAGAATCTGCATTCAACCTTCTGTCTCTGTGTCCACTCTAAGTACTTCAAATGAGTAGAATCATACAGTTGTTGTTATTTTGTGACCAGTTTATTTTACTGAGCATGTCTAAAAGGTTCGTCCATGTTGTGGCATGCGTCAGAATTTCCCTCCTTTTTAAAGCCAACTAATATGTCATTGTATATAGACCACATTTTGTTTACCCGTTCATCTGTTGGTGGACATGGCTTTTTTTGACCTTTTGACTACTGTAGATAATGCTGCTGCTATGAACATGGGTGTACAAATATCTATACATGTCTGTGCTTTCAGTTCAGTATTGTGAGTATAGGTATATACTCACAAGTGGAATTGCTGCATTATACTGCACTTCTATTTTTAATTTTTTGAGGGACTGCATACTGTTTGTCATGTAAGTGTGGTTCACTATATAGGGAACATGTGCAAAGTCTGTCCAGAAGGTATCCAGCCATGTAATATGAAAAATAGAGACATTCATTGAAGAAGGTACAACATAAAAGAAACAGCATACATAGGACAATGACATCTCAGTCCCCTTCAGAGTAGGCACCTTGGGACTGCACACAGTTCTCCCAGTCTCCATCAGCTGCCCCCTTGTATTTTCCTGAATCTCATCAACAGTCTGAAATCTCTTCCCTTTCAAAGGTGATTTTAGTTTTGGGGGAAAGCCAGAAGTCACAGGGTGCCAAGTCCAGGCTATAAGGGGGCTGAGTCAACAGGGTGATTTGACGTTTCACCAAAAAGCTCTGTGCAACACATGATGCACATATCAGCCATATAGATGAAGCTTCCAGTCACAGTTGCCCATAACAGCAGCCTTCTGCATCTCAACAGGTTCCATGGAGGAACATTCAAGCTTCATGCAAAATATGATGCAGATTCATTGCTCTATTTGCTCAGTCATTTTGAATGTGATGGCCACACAGTACATATGCTCATTCAACAGTGTCTACCACCCCCTCTGATAGTACAGTGAAGTCATCATTATTTATGCATGTGCATTCTGGTCTGCTCTCCTTGGCTGCCAGGTTACATTGATGTCATGAAAACCATTCTCATTATATTAATAATTGCTTGACTTTTTCTAGACAGACTTCATATAACTATGCACTGATATTTTCATTTATAAAACTACAGATAGAAAATGTGACTATAAAGCACTGGCTATGTGAGTATATATATGCTAAAGCTAGTTCCTGAATGCACAACATATATGTGTTTGTATGTATAATAGTGATGATTTTTATTCAGTCATTTTTACATTTATATGTCTTCCCTCATTGTATCAGTGGCCTTTTTGTATAAAAAAAATCCTAAAACATATTATCTCAGGATAATAACAGTATATTTATCTCAGGATAATAACAGTATATATAAACTTGATAATTTGCCAGTGCTTGGCAGGGACAGCCCTTCCCTATTCCAAGAGGCATAACCTGGGGTAGCTTGACTGGAGCTGGAGGATCTGCTCTCATAATGGTTCATTCTCAGGGCTGGCAAATTGGTGCCATCTGAGGACTTCAGTGTGGCTGTGGGGTATCAGCTTCAGTTCCTGAAGCTGTATATGGGCTTCTCCATGGGCTGATTGGGCTTCCTTACCACATGGAGGTGGGGTTGTAAATGAAAACATCTCAAAAGAACTTAGTAGAAACTGTATTTCATTTCATGACCTACTTCTGGAAGTCACATAGTGTCACTTCTACCAATCAGATACAAGGGAAAGGACACGGAGCCTAACTATTGCTAGAAGGAGTGTCCAAACCTCATTGTAAGGAGAATGTGTAGGATGGGAGATACTTTTGTGGCCATTCATAGACAGGATAACCCACCACAGTCACAGGTTATCACTTTAGAACAGTTTGAAAAAGACATCAATTCATTCATTCATGCAACAGACACTTATTGAATGTATACTATATGCCAGCACCGGAAATTAAACAAAACTGAAAACATGCAAAGTATGTGACTTTATGGGGCTAACATCTGCCACATCAGGGGATAATAAGTGTTAGGGAGAAAGTAGAACAATGTAATGGGGGAAAGGAATGGGAAGGATTGGAGAATTACTATTTTATATAGGATGGTCTGGGAAATAATCTCTAATAAGATGACTTTTGAGCAGATAACTAAAAGAGAGGGGGGAATAAGTCTTGAAAATAAAGTCCTCCGGAAGGTGTTGTTCTAAATGGAGACTGATAAAGGCCTTGAGAGCCAACCCTGCTTAGTATATCTAAGAAATAGCAAGGAGGCCAGTATGCCTGGAGCATGAGGGGGAGAGTGGTAGGAAATGAAATCATAGAGGCTATGGGTCCAAGATTATGTTGAAATAGGAGAAAGATGATGTTGTTCTTCCTGTTGCAAAAAAAAAAAAAAAAATCCCAAAGGAAACATACCACTAATAACATAATTCTTTGTAGCTGTATTGTCTTTGTTTCAATTACACCCAGTCCACAGACACCGGATACCAAAGAACAAACCTTTATGTGCTAAGTTAGTGGGCATCAGCTGTCATCTGGATTGGTAGGAAGTTGGCCAACTGATGGAAATTGCCTCTAACCTTGGAGATGAAAATTCAGGTCTCAAAAGGGTATGAGACATCCCTTCTGTCTGAGTCTGTTCTCCGCCTGCTTCATGCCACATCTGTGCAGATAAAACGCCAACACATTCACTGACCTGAATGGCAGAGGTATTAATGGAGCTGGCATTTAGATGTTTAGATTTGTAATCACGAAGGGCACTCACCGAAGATTTTGAAGGTTGATTGTCCTTGTGTGCATTTCCCTACTCCCCAACCTCTAATAAAATTGGGTGAATCTTTGCCTTGTCCTCATTAACATCGGAAGTAATAAATAGAGAGCAGCTGCAACAAAACCTGCCGAATATCCAGCACATTCTTAAAAGTCACTGAAGGAGTTGATTTGGTGTCCCGTTGTTTCCAACCTGGTGATAGATTAGCAGCACCTGGGGAGCTTTGCCTACCTCAAAGCCCCAGAGTTGGGCACAGGCATGTTTTCCTGTTTGCTTGTTTGTTTTGTTTTATTTTGTTTTGTTTTAGCTTCCCAGGTGATTGTAACATGCAGTCGGAGTTGAAAACCACCACTGTAGCTATCATGCAATGACTGCTAGTTAGGACAGGAGGACTCATATTTCATTCTGTCTTAAACAGTACTGTACAAAATAAAGGCATATACCTGAATACTGAAACCTACTAACATCCCTATTTCCAAATAGTTTGTTTCTCTGAAGGGCCATTCCTTGGTAGATGCTAAATTTACAAAATCACTGGAAACATGTGTGATATCCCATGGCCTATCCAGCACTCCACCCTTTCTTTCCCAAATCCACTCTCATTTTCTTTGAAAGAGCCAGCCCCATTGTTCCTCTCTTGTGAGAATATTTTGTGTGAATATCAGCCCCTTAAAAAATTCCCTAAGGCTGTGTTTTCATACTTTGGTATTATGAAACTCACATCCTGATTAATTTAAAAATGTTTCTTCCATTCCTTTGTTTTTCTTTCTTTATTTTTCTATTTGCATGGTAGTCAACTTGTTAATTACAATGCATGAGATTAAAACATTGATTAGTTTGGGCAGACATGTGTTTAAATTACTTTGAGGAGTTTGGGGACAAAGTATTAGTGATTAGAAGGGACAAGCCAGAATAAAAGCATTTCCTCCATTTAAGTTGATATAATTATCTTCTGTTACCTCTTTTTATTGTCTCATCCCCAACAATAAGGCATGTGAACTTCTCACAGACCCACCTTGACCATATCCATTGATATTCTTCATTTCACATAGCTGTACAGTAATGCCCAACTGATCTCATAATGTGCAAAACAAGTCAAATGTTCTGCCATCTCCAAGTATGCTTCTGTTAGTGATATCGCCTTATGCAGGGTTCCCAAACTAGAACTTGTTGGAGTTATCGTCCACCCAATTGGTCTCAAACGTTTCTTTAAGAAAGATTTTTTTATCAAGTAAAACAGTATTTACCAACATAGTAAATATATAAAAATATACTTTTGGGGAGGGTGTTGGGGATCTAAATATCATTACTTTAGCCTCCCACATCCTACCCAACATATGAAGATTTATCGTAGGAATTGGTTCATGCAGTTATGGAGTCTGTGAAGTCCCACAATCTGCCCTGTCCAAGCTGAGGAATGAGGAAAGCGGCAGGTGGGGGGTGTGATTTAGTCTCAGTCAGAAGCCTGAGAACTGGGTGTCCAAGGGCAAAAACCTTGGTCTCAGTCTGAAAGCTGGAGAACCAGGAGCTTTGATGTCCATTGACAAGAGAAGCTGGCTGTCACAGCTGAAGCAGAGAGAGGGAATGTCTCCTTCCTCTGCATTTTTCTTCTATTTGAGCTGGGCCCTCGGTGGATTGAATGATGCCAACCCACATTGGGGAGGACAATCTTCTTTAATCAGTCTGTGCTTCAAATGCTAATCTTTTCCAGACACATCCAAAAACACATCACGAACACATCCAAAAATAATGTTTTACCAGCTACCCTGGCATTCCTTATCCCAGTAAAGTGGACACTTAAAATTAACCATCACACTGTCCTTAAACTTTCTCCATGGAACACTAAGCAATTTGCAAATTATTTCTCTACAACATCCTCTCCACATCAGTCAGTCACCAAAGCCTCTGATTTTACCTTAGAAAAAACACCTGATCTCAGCATTTCTCCTCCATCTCTACTAACCCTGCCTATCTCTCATCTGGACCATTATAATTTAATTATGTCCTTCCCTCCAGATTTTTGCCCTCTGAGGTTCATTGCCAACAGTTTACTTTTAAAAATGAAGTCATTCTTGTCATATCACTCTGTCTTTAAAACTGTAGTTGAGCTCATACTTCCAAAGGGATTATGGTCAAACTCCAAGGCTCGATACAACAATTCTTCATATCCATTGTGTATTTTATTCTCTAGACTCACTCACTGACACTTTCTTATAGTACATGATGATCTCATCAACCTTTATGGCTTTGGCATCAAAATGTTGAAAACCCACAAATTCATATCTTAGGCCTAGAACTCTCTCTCTCTCTGAATTCAAGTATCTTGCATCCAATTATTTGCTCAGCATCTTAACTTGGGTCTCTAGTAGATATTGAATACCTCAGTAGTTGAAAGCAAAACTTGATTATCTCCTATCCAAAATTTGTTTCCCTGAAACTCCTATCAACTTAGAAAATGATCATCCCATCCTTCCAATTGGGTAGGGAATAATATTTTAAAGTCATCCGTGAGTCCTTTTTTTATAATTCATCATCATTAAATATATAGGAAAGAAACCTCAAATTTTCCAAGTGACTATAACACATTGCCTTCCCACCACCAATTATGAAAGTTTCAGTTGTTCCAGACCTGTTTCAACACGTGGTTCTGTCAATTAAAATTTTTTTTGTTGTCATTCTAGTGAATGTGTAGTGATTCCTCATTGTGTTTTCATTAGAATTTTTGTAATCATTAACAATCTTAAGCCTTTTTTCAGACTGTGATAATTTGTTTACCCTCTTTAGTGAAGTATCTGTTAGAATCTTTTACCCATTTTTTTAAATTGAGTGCTTATTATTTAGTTGTGTTAGCTCTTTATATATTTTGGATAGAGTACCTTTATAAAATATTTGTTTACAAATATTTATTCCCAGTATAACTTCTTATCTTACAATTTTGTTGAACCCACTTAGTTCTAGAAGCATTTTTGTAGATTTCTTAGTTTATTCTCACCACCTCTGTGTATAATAACTTTAGTCCTACTTTCTAATCTATATGTCTCTATATATTGATTTATTGCATTGGCATAGACCTCCAAAACAATATTTGATAGTGTTATTGTTTTAATTTTGCTATATTTAAGATCTTTTAGGAAATTATTCCATACTTCTACTAAGTATGGCACTAGGTATATATTTTTCCTAGATGTCCTTAACCAATTTGAGAAAATTTCCTATTACTCCAACTTTGACAGATTTTCATTATTACTATTATAAATAGGCATCAAATTCATCAAATTCCATTTCTGCATTTATTGAAAAAATATGATATAGTTTTTCTTTTTTATTTTGTCAATATAGTATTCTATTGCTGGATTCAATTTGTTAAGCATGTCTGTGTCTGGCTTTGTAAGAAATACTGCTCTATAGATTTACTTTCTTGTAGTACCATTGTTTAATTTACATATCAGGGAAACTCTGGCCTTACAAGGTAAATGAAATGTCTTCTCTTCTATTTTTTAGAAGAATTTGTATGGAGTTGAAATTTTTTTCTTTTTCAAATTTTGGGAGAAATCACCAGTGATACCATCTGTACCTAGAGTTTTCTGGATATAAAAGTTTTAAACTAGAAATTTATTTTGTTAGTATGTTTTGAGCTATTCTGATTATCTCTTTCTTCTTTAATGTGATTTGATCATTGGTATCTTTCAAGGAATTCTTCTGTTTCATATATATGGCAGAAAGTTGTCCACTTATTCTCTTCACAACTGTAGGGTTTGTAGTAAAGTTTGCTTTCATTCTGATATTAGTAATTGGACTTATTTTCTTAGTTTGTTTGATTTTCATCAGTCTGGTTAAAGATTTATCTATTTCATTGATATTTTGAAGAACCAGCTTTTATTGATATTCATACTTTCTGTTGTGTTCTTGTTTTCAAGAACAAATTCAATCTCTGGAACTCCATCATGACTGGAAGTTAAAGTCTTATATATTAAAAATAGCAGCCTTACTGTAAGTATCCACAAATTGTTTTTCAAAAGTCAGTGGAGTTTATGTTTCTAATTAAAATAATGTAGAAGGGATACTAAAAAAAATCAGGAAAACTAAATGTTGAACTTTTAGGTGGAGTAGATCTGTTAAATACTCTTAAATAAGAGATATAGAATCATAAATATATTTAAGTTATATTTGTGTGACTATGGATTTTCTTCCCCTGACCTCAATTAATTTAACAAATGCTCTCTGGTTGCAAAACACTGCCAAGGATAGGAAAGTAACTAAGACCTCAGGGCTGCCTTAGAATAGTTTACAATAAAGCAAGAACATTTGATTTAAGGAAATAGCAACAGTGCAAGCTGGAATGAGATTAGTGTCATAAAAATATATGGATAACATATTACAGCATTTCATTTTACTATATTTGAAAGAGTTTTCATAACTCATAGCTAGAATCAGTCTAAGAATCAAGAGAACTCAATATTTTCATTAGAAGCTCTATCTTTTTTTTTTCCTAAAATAGAGATGAAAGCATTGAGATTCTAGAAAAAATTCCCAATTGCTTACTTGCAAAAACCAGAGACTAGGCACAAGATGAAGCAAAGAACTAGAGGCAGGTAAGAAAATGTAGGGGAACTCATAAACACTCCACATGTTGTAGACGTCTCAGTGAGTATAGTATTTCAAATAATTGCCTTAAAAACTCTTTTTTAGACAGAATACAGTTATGAAAATAACTGTGGGTCCTTTTATGAATGAGTTCATAGTACTCAATTTGGTCTAGAAACTGTTTTCTAATTACTAAATTATGAGATATTTCAAAGATATCATAAAATTATTACCCACCATTTCATTGTTTCCATACTTCATGGGAGTTGTGAGTTGAACTTAGTATTTCTGAGATGTATCCACCATGTTGCTAAGAGGGGAAGCAATTTAACAATTACATTATTTTTCAAAAGAAAAGGCTTAAGTGTAAAATTAGACCTGCCTTATGGTGTCATTATTGTCATATCCTATTATAAGTGACAATACCATTTGGCCCTTAAAAGAATTGCTGTTACCGATTCAGAGCAAGTTCTGTGTTGTTAAGAACGTAATGATCTAAAAAACACTTTGCAAAACTTTGCACTGCAACAATTAAAGTATATTTTCAAATGTTTTATTGTTTGGGAAAGTGATTGTAATGTAATTATTAAGTTTACAAAACAAAAAAATAAACAAATACAATGGAAACTTCTATGTAAAGAAAAATATATTTAAAATGCCTCCTAAAATACCAAAATATTAGGATTATAAATTTTATATGCTAGGTTATTATTCTATGATAAAGATTTCAGTTCTGAGTTTATAAGTGTTGCCTTCACATGTTTTGTTTACTGTCCAAATGCTGTTTTTAAATTTTAAGTATGTTGCCACTAGAAGGTACCTAAGTTTTGGAAAGTGAGCTATCTTCTCAAAACTATGTAGAAATGTATGATAATAATAATGTTCTGAGTGATAGACTAGGTACTGCGGAAAAGTATTGATCATCTAATCCCTTTCTCCACCCTAAAAGAATCCTAATTTTGTAGTAGGATGGTCCAATTTAATTTATACACTTGACATTTCCTTCTGCTGATAACACCCATAGGTTCAGAAAATGACTTGACCAGCAGGAATCAACCAGAGCATAAAGGTTGCCAGGAGCTTTAGGGAGAAATATTCTCATGAAAGATACAGAAAAATAGCACCTTTTCTGTGCATATTGTGAGGAGTGGATGTGATTGGAAAGGCATCTCTCCTCCTCCTGAGGATAAAGTGCAACCCTCGAAGAGAGCAGAGCAGAAGAATTTGCAAAAAAGAGAAGCAGAGTCACTGGATTAAGTCTCTTCTCCCATCAGATCTATTTCTCAACTTTCTGACAGATTACTCAAAACAGCCACAACTTTTTTGAGCCAATTTGATTTGAATTTCTGCCGAATGTAGCCAAAGCCTCCTGACTCAGCAGACAGTCATCATCTCCAGGCAATCTCTCTGCAGGGCGGGTACCCAGTTCACCTCAGGACCCCTCATAGTCACTGTCATGCTTTCTTAGTTGCAGCTTAAAGTTTATTTTTCCAATCGCCATCTCTTAGTCAGAATGATAAAAAGCATGCCCAAAGGAGCTTTTTGAAAATAACTTTTTCTCCTACTCACATATATGTGCCTGTTTAAACAGACAGTACTGATGTACAAGTGTGTGTGTACAATAGGTGTATCATTTGTGTGTGTGTCTATGTCTGTACAGCTTCATCATGTTTTTCAACGAAACTTTCAAAGGCCAAAATGCATTTATCAGGTTTTCCTCAGGAAGGTTGGGATATATAGCCCCTGAATAAAGTGTAGAGTTTTGGTTGTTTTTTTTTAAATAGAAATAGTTTATGAAATCAAATCAGATCAAGTGACTCGCAGCTCAGCCACTCTCTAGCTATGTACCTGGGGCAAATTAGTTCCTCTTTTCTCTTCAGGAATATCTTTGTTATTAGTAATAATAGGAGCTACCTTACAATGTCATTTACAGGTTTAAATGAGATAACATTACATTTCATACCGCAAATTCCAGCACAGGCAATCATCCAAGTGTTTATTCCCTTCTCTGTTTCCTTTGGTCACAAGAGAAGCTCGTGTGACTCTCATCCCTCTACTTGAGGAATGAAATCCACAAGGACTATAATCCTTCCAAAATTAGAAGGTTTAATACTTTATTGTTATAATGATTTTTTTATTTTTATACACAGAGCTCTTTAATTTTTTCTGAACTCCAGGAAAATCACTTAACACCATCACTTGAATTTATTTTTCTCCAGAAACCTCAGTGACTTCAAAGGGGTTCTAATGCTTCATAGAAAAGGAATCTTGAGCAGACTAATTAAACAAAAGTGATCAATGGAGAAAAAGCCAATCCTATCACTGCCTTTTACTATAGCAGGAGAAATCAAATTCCCAAGGCCCACCTAACGTCTGCAAGGTATAAAGATATTTACATTTTTTCTTGTTTTCAAGAAACTGAACCCACCAAGTACTTTGTCTTTCAGGAACATATTGCATATTTATGTGCTAGTCCTAAAGTTTCCATGACCTTGTAGCTTGCTATTAACATATTCCGTAGTCTTTGTCTTGGCTAAAGATATATGAACACATTTTACACAGAACCCAAATGCTAGCCAGACCTTCTTTTTGCATAAAAGACAGATCTTTCCCTTGAAACTAATTTTCCCCTAAGATATATTACAGAATATGTTACATTTTTTGTAGCTAGCAAGAAAACCGTGCTCTATTCAGTATCAAATGTGTGAGTTGATACACTAAGAATTTTCAATAATCTTGGGTTTTTAGACTGGTAAAGGAAATGGAGCCATTTTTAATTTCTAAAAAGTCTGTCTATATTACTAGGACCAGATTAACAAAAACAAAACAGCAACAACAACCAATATTTTGTATTTATTATGTGCCATGTGCTGTGATCTTTTGTGTTTATGTGCATTTTCTCAATTAATCTTTAGAATATTCTGTCAAGTATGTGATACTTATATGGCTATTTCACAAAAGGTATAACTAAAGCTTAGTGAGTTTGAGAAATCTGACGAAGGTGGTTGGGCTAGAATATGGCAGAAGGGATTTAAGGTATTATATCTAAAAATATGTCTAACTCTAGACCCAATATTGTCAATTTGAGTAAGATTGACAATTTGGGTATCCTCCAAAAATGGCTGGGTTTATGCTTTAGTTTTAAAACATTCGAAAACAATTAGTCTAGTTTGAAATGTATAAGAGAAAATAATGCTGAGAAAATGACAAATGTATTTTATTTAATTCACAAGAATACATGAAATTTCTTTTAGTCATAGGCATTTGTTCACTAGAATAGCATTTACAGACATTTTCCAAAACAGCGAGTCTTTATTTCCTTTGCATTTCCCAATGATTCTTCCTTATCATGCAGAGCAAATTGACAAGCATCAAATGCTATTGACTTATTTTGTTAATTAAATATGGCATTGATTTTCTAAAAGTTTATCTATATTCCATCTTAAAAATTCAATACTGGACATTTTGTTTTGAGCATTCTTCAATCTTGACTTCTACAAACTTTTAATGTATAATTACTGAGCAGAGACCACATAGAAGATGCTAAAATACTAGAATAATTATTGCCTAAAATTATGGTAAGAGCTTTTAATCCTAAATCAAAAAACATCTCTACTTCTACAAAATCCACTTTAACACAATTTATGAAAGGCATAATTAAACCTTTCAGTTAAAAAGAAAATACTTATAGTTTGCTTCAGTTTCACAAATATTCTTCGTTAATTAGAAACCATTTGCGAGAATCTTTACATAAACCAATAAAATCAATTTGAATGTTGCCCAGTGTAACTGTAGTAGATCTATTTTAGGCAGAGGACCACTATCAGGCTTTATTTAAAATTAACTTTGTATAACCTATGCAAAATCCAATTTACAAGCCAATTTTAAAGCAGAGATTACTATGAGTTTCAAAAAAAAAAAAAAAAAAAAAAAACCTGGACTATCTTTTCACTCTTTTTCTGATATAATCTAATGTTTTGCCACTGGCTCCATAATGTAACGATCAAATTGGATTACGATGCAGTCAAGTGAATTTTATCTGGTATGTTTGAAAAATATCTGTGAGGATAAGCCTAGCTGTAACTCTCAGCAAGAAATGCCCTAAACTAACCATTCCACCCCCCCCCCAAATACTTATACAAAAAAATCCAGTATTCTCAGGAATTCATCCTCAGATTCTGCATGTAACAGAAGAATCCCATGGCAACACCCAGGCTTCTGTCCTTTTCTGGCAGCTTTAGCACTGTGCGTGCACTCGTATTGGGTGAATGCATGAGGATCAGCTGAGAGTTCGACAATCTTACTGCTGGACAGTCTGGAGAACTTCCATCCTACTCTTCAATTCTACACCTGGGAAGACCAGACTCCCCTGAGTTAACTGACTATGCCTCATTGTTAAGGCCACACCACTAAATAGTGGCAGAGAAAGGATTTCGACATTATGAGTAAGTCATTAGCTTATCATATAGCTTTCCAGTGAAACAGCTAGATGAGGTAGAAAGATCTTAAATGTCCTCATCACACACATAAAAAGATAACTTATGTGAAGGGATAGATTTGTTAACTAACTTTATTGTGGGGATCATTTCACAATGTATACATACGGCAAACCATCACATTGTACTTTTAAGATATACACAATGTTATATGTTGATTATGTCTCAATAAAGCTGGAGGAAAATACATTTATCCTTTTTGTGTTTCTGTTTCCTCCTCTATAAAATAACAACAGTACCGGTTCACAAGAAAGTTATGAGTACTAAGTGAGATAAGATATGCAAGGACTTAAAATGGTGCTTTGACTATAATTAGTACTACCTACATGTTTCTGACGTTTTAAAAAATGAGAAAAATTGTCCATTTTTATTATTGTTAATGAATGTGATCTTGACACAAATTACCATAATGCATCAAAAATGGTGAGCTCTATTAGCTATTAAAAGATAAGCTACTACAGGATTTTGTAAAAAGTAAAATACTTCAGGCAGAAAGATGATGAGAAATTTTAAGGAAGGAGGATATATTGAGAAAAGCCAAGTGAAGAGGTAAAGAAAGGACCTATGAACTTTTGGGAGATGAGAGCCCAATTATGCATAAGTTGTGGGTGTATACCATACCGTGGATTCTAAGTTGTGTAGAAAACAGAAAATAAATGATACAGGATTAATTACTGTACTATTGTCATCTCTAGCTAATAACAACGTGGAGCTCAACCCTGCTGTTAAGTCTCTCTGGACGTATTTGTTTGCCTTTGGCAGAAATTAGGGAAGCAGGAAAAAAAGATAACACAAAATAAAGTTTGTACCTTGGGAGGAACAGAATTTATTATTACTTTGTCACTGCAGGCAACAGGGTGTGAAGCCAGTAAGAAATCAAGCCAGTTCTTGACGTCAGTTATTCTTGATTTGGAGAATTGAGTGCATCTTTGACTTATGTGCAAGGGCTGATCATTGATTAACCTGCAGGGGTGTTTCCTATGGTGCTCCTTTGGCCTTATTACTGTGAATAGCAATGCGTTGTCAGGTTGCTCTTTGTTTAGTGCTTCTGTTTTATTCTCTTTCTTCAGAAGACGCTGAATTAAAATCTTTGTGAAGTAGGTTAGAACCAAATTTAGTAATTTCCAAAATATTAGACACATAATTTTTCTGATTTCAACCTTTAGCTTTGGGAAAGCAGATGTAACATTTTGGAGGTTTCCTAGATACAGAGAAATGTTGTAATCTCATGTCTTCAAATTGGAATAAATGGTACCAAGAGTGATCATTTTGACAAGAAAAATAAACTGTTCAGTTATTACACAGTCATAATTAGACTTCAATTTAAATTAAATATTAACTTATGTTGTGCTGCTATGAACATTGGGATGCATAGGTTCTTTTGAATTGGTGTTTCAGGATTCTTAGGGTATAATCCCAGCAGTGGAACTGCTGGGTCAAAAGGCAGTTCCATTTTTAGTTTTCTGAGGAAATTCCATACTGTTTTCCACAGTGGCTGCACCAGTCTGCATTCCCACCAACAGTGCACTAGGGTTCCCTTTACTCCACAACCTCTCCAACACTTGTTGTTTGTTGATTTGCTTATCATGGCTATTCAGACCAGTGTGAAGTATTCATAGCCCCACAATTTACAATAGCCAAGTGCTGGAAGCAAACTAAGTGCCCATCATGTAAATGAGTGGATAAAATATGGTACATTTACACAATGGAATACTATGCAACAGAAAGAAAGAAGGAGCTCCTACCCTTTGCAACAGCATGGATGGAACAGCATGGAGCATTATGCTAAGTGAAATAAGCCAGGCAGTAAAAGACAAATACCATATGATCTCACCTACAAGTGGAAAAACAAACAAACAGACAAAATATAACCAGGGACATTGAAATAAAGAACAAAGTGACAGTAACCAGAGGGGAGAGGGGAAAGAGAGAATGGGAGAAAATAGAGGAAGTGCCATCAAGGACCATGTATAAAGGACACATGGACAAAGCCAAAGTGGGTAGGTTTGAGGGTGAGAGGTGGGGATGGGTGGGGTGGGGGGAGTAGGGTAGGAAAATGGAGACAACTGTTTCAAAAAACAGTAAGAAATGATAAAAAAAGGTAATGTAAATAATTATTAAAAATAAAATAAATTAAATATTACCTTCAAAGAAAACACCACTGTGCAGATCTATTTTCAGGGTGTAGGGAGTTTAAAAGGGCATTTCATATTTGATGAAATGAATAACTATTGTACAATCTAAGGAAGTGACCAATATTCTCAGGTTGTCATGAAGAAAAATGGAAAGAATCTGGTTTCTGATGACCTTATGGAGCTTCTGAATTACCCAACTCTGCCACTACAGTCTCTAAGTGTGTTTACTTGAGCTTGCCATGTCCTGCAGGTCTCACTGTCTACTTCTAGAATGTTATCAAGATCTTTTCAAAAAATATGTACAGGTTCTTCCCTGAGATGGGTTTGAATATCATTTCTTAAGATAAAGCTAAAAATGATCTCCCATCTACAATGAAAATCTGTTAAAATTTTACTGTGTGTCAGGTATCATTCTAAACATTTTACACAAATAATCTTATGTACAGCCCTGGAATCGTGCACTAAAATAATTCCCATTAAACTGTGGAGTGGTATTCCCCTTTGAAAGGGGACTTTAGGTTCAGTGAAGTTTAAAGAACTTGCCTGTGTTCAAGCAATGCATCTGACTGAATACCGAATTACCTTTAAAAAAATTCTCTTAGATTAGTTGTTTAATATTGAAAATACACAAGACTAGTTCCACGTGCATCTCTTCATCTGAATATGGATGACTCCCCATCAGTTACCATCTTTTTAAGAATTGTGTCTGTATTTTGGGTTCCAGCTAAGTTTTCTCTGTTTTGTTTTTGTTTTTGTTTTTTCAGTTTTAAATTAAAATGACTTCAACTCCCTATTTCACTTCCTCTGAGAATTCTAATGCTCTCTCCAAGTTTTCTCATGGTATTATCTGTCCTTCAGTTATTGACACTTCTGGATTCTCTCATTTGCATGAGTTATCTCTTACTTCTTTTCAGTTATTGCCAACTCAGATGTAGATATTGGCCCCATTATGATAGTTGTGCAAATTTCTTGTAAAAGGCATGGGGTGCAGAGAAAATGTCTCTAAGTTTTTGGAATGATTGTAAAGGTTTTCCTAAAGCAATGAAGAAAACATAAAATTAAGTATTAAGTTCTTTTTTTAAAAAAAAAGTCTTTCGCTCTACTGCCAGAAATTTCTTATGGACCCTCTGGCTTTGCAGGATCATCCACCTGTCCTGCTGGTTTCCACTGTACACACTCACATTCCTGCTCATTGTTCCCCTTCTTTCTATGTTTACGTATATTTATTATACAGAGTACTTTAAATATACTATTTAAGCTGGTGTTTGATATTCTGCCTCCAAAATCTCAATTCCACATTAAATTTACTTAGCCAGGCATTCTTTTCACCAAAAACATTTTTTTGCCCCAAAATGTAATCTTGTGCCTGTTGATAACATAATTAATTTAAAGAAAATCTGCTATCCATTCCTAGAAATTTTTCCCTAATGCTTTTGTGAGGGGTGGTGTGCAGAATTGAAACAGAAAGCAATATTTGCATGTCCGCTTAGGCAAATAGCTAAACCAACATGGGCAGATAATAAAATGTTAAGACATGTAACCTCACCTGAAAATAAATTACTGGGGGAAGGGGGCTTAAGGGCACTAAATGGTAATGGAAAAAATACAATAAATACTAAATAAAATTTAAAAAATTAAAAACTGAAAGAAGAAAATAGACACACCTGGGTCATTAATTCCTTAATATTTATACACCTAGATACTGCTGCCATTGTCATCCTCAGCTCCTCGGGGACCAGCTCTACTATTCATTGGAATGTAAGCTTTTTAAAAATGTATCTAAAGACAAATATGAAAAAATGTTGGCCACTTATTATCAGATAAAAATGATAAGAACTGTTTTATTAGGTACATGCTTTACCATAAGTACAAAGCAAGACAGACAATTTACATTCTTTTTAATTCCTCATACTAAACTGAGAGATAAGAACTATTGCCACCAGATGACTGACTGATAGGGAAACAAACCTCTGGTTGGTTAAGCAAGTGGCTTGTCACACAGTTTTTAAGTGATAAAGCCAGAATTTCCCACCAGATCTGTTTGATTCTAAACTCATGTAATTCTATTTGGTGATTCGGAGCACAGCCACCCTTACCCCATATCATTTCCAACATATCTTATTCAGAGGGAAGAGGTAGGAAGTAAAGGCATCTTGCCGAGCCTCTGTTCTTTAACATAGAGTATGTTAATAAAACAAATCATTTCCAGGACTGAAAAAGCATGCAAAAACTGCTTTACATTTCACAAGGTTAAAGGAAAATAGAAAAACAATCAACAAAGAAGAGGTAGAGTGACAGATGCTGGGACAGATTGTATCCCTTCTTCCCAGCCTCAAACTAGAAAAGAATGAAAAGAACAGGAAAAATGGAGAAAAAGAAAGAGAGAGGGAGAGAGCAAAGCCTGATCTGTTCACACAGTGGGCATTTTAGGCCTCCTCTGGCAGACTGATGCCTAGCTCCCCTAAAAGCGCAGTGCACGTTGCAAATGTCCCATCATCTGCCCTACACCTCCCCTGTTGGCCGGAATAGCATCACTGGCTCCGTGCAGACCATCTCAATGTCTAATGACTCAGTATTTCACTATTTGGTTGCACTTGTCTAAAACAAATCTCATGCTTTCCTCTGCCTCTGAGTAAACTGGGCTTGTTAAGATGCTCAGGAAATATAATGTAAACATTTAAAAGCTTCCCTTCATATTTTCACTTCCTCATTTGTGAGGCATTTGGAATTCTTCTACCACATCCTCCTGTAGGATACTGCTAGTTGGTATGTGGCTTTACTACTTACCTACTTACTGACTTTGCCCTTGATCTATTTTGTTTATTTTTACAAGTCTCAAAAGAAAAAAAAATATTCTGGAGTTATAAAATGAATACAAGGCTAAGAATAATACTATTAAGCAAAACTGAAAATGCTCATCTGAGTCAGTAGGATGCTAAAACATCTGGCTGCATGTAAAAAGTTTAGACAATCACTCTTGAGTAAATATATTGAGGTTTCATTGTTTTGTCCTATCTCTGGATTCCCCAAACCTATGAGCTGGTCACACTGGTGCAGCATAAACCCCAGCTGTAGACTGATTTCCATCTTGTAGAGTACTTGAAATACGTAGTTACTAGAGCATGCTTTAAACAACACCTAGAAATGAGGTGGGGGGAAGGAGTCAAGAGTTGTTGAACACTTGTTGAAAATTACACTATGATGTAGATGTTATTCACAACTTAAAGCTGAAAAGTTTAGAGAACGTAAGGAATTCATCAAAGCCCCGGCTGGTCTGGCTGAGGTGGTTGGAGAATCATCCCCTGACTAAAAGGCTGCAGGTTAGATTCTCAGCCAGGGCGCATGGCTAGGTTGCTAGTTCATCCCCTGTGCAGGTGTGGGCATGTGTGACGTCACCTGGTCAGTTGCACAGGATCCCCTGATTGAGGCTTTTCTCTCCCCTTGATGTTTTTCTCTCTCCCTTCCTGTTTCTCTAAAAGCAATGAAAAAAACGTCTTTGGGTGAGGATTAAAAAAAAAAGAAAGAATTCATCTGCAGAGTTAATTACATATGGAGTTGAATTTAAGATTTCATCTGTGAAACTTCAAAACTTTACTTTTCCCACTATGCCAACACAATGCTGGAAATCACGTTCCTGAGATTACTCGGAACTAAATTTAGTAAACATTTATTTTTCAATCATTTCATAAGGATCATTTCAATACACAGTAGGTGAGCAAAGTTCACATAGTCCTCAATAGGAGTAAAATAAAAATGACTATGAATGACAGTATTTCACTACATCACTTAATTCAGGATAATTTAGAAGACTCTATCAGAGTTGAAAATCTTAAACTAATCATTGGAGACCTGAGGAAGCAAGTTTTCTAGGAGACAGGGTAACTAGTGTTGACAGGTTCCTCGTATGTATGAGACACTATTATTTATTTAACTTTTTTTAAGTGCCAGAAACATGAGAAAGTACTAAGCATTCTACATATATTACATCCTTTAATATTAACAATGACCTTGTATGGTATGACACATTATGAACCTCATTTTATGGTGAGAAAAGTGCAGTTGCGTAGTAGTGAGGCTGGAATTCAAACCCAGGTCTTTTGTGCACGTGCTGGAAGACACATCCAAAGCCAGCAGCTTTTGCCACAGCGTTGGTGGTATCGTGGTTAGCATAGCTGCCTCCCAAAGCCAGTACCTTTTACAAATAAGTTCTGCCCAGAGCAACTCCATGGTTGCTTCCCAGACTACGAAGTGAGCAGAGAATTTTCATCACTTTAAAGATGAATTGCTCAAGAGTTTCCTTCATTCTTTAATTAAGTCATTCCTCAGCCAGTGCTAGTCTTTGGCCAGCCTTCCACAGTCTCCCAGCCTCATTGTGTTTATGGACAGGTCAACCAGCAGAATAATTTTCATCCGACAAGTTCCAATTGAACTTGTTTCCCCGGATCATTAAGCACATCGGCGTTTACATTTACAACTATTTTCTGCCTTGTTGGTTTCCTTCTACTTCATTCACAAATTAATGAGAACATAAAGAGGACTCCGCTAATGTCTTTCCACGCACCGCCACCAGCCTTCTTGATGGCAGATAGTGAAGCTTTGATGTTCAACGAGAAAGCCTGGGAACAAGCTGAACTCCTACTGGAGTCAAGATTCATCCGCGTTTTCGGACTTGGAAACTATGCCAATATAAACAAATCACAGATTTGTAAAATCAGATTTGCTTTAGACATTGTCAACATGGCCTTATCCACAGCCCTCTAACCTGAGGTTCTCAGCCTCAGCGCTATTCACATTTGCAGCTGGAGAATTGTTGTTGAGACCACCTTGTGCACTGGGGCTGTTTAACAGCATCGTTGTCCTCTATCCACTAGATGTCAGTAGCATCCTCCATGCTCTCCCCACCCCTTGTAGTGAGAATTGTCAAAAATGTCTCCAGGCATTGCTGAATTTCTTCCTCTTGCCTCTCTATGCTATTCTCCTGGACTTCTGAAATTAGCAAAAGTCTTGAAGACCACATTCTCTTGTTTCACTAATGGAACTAAAGCCTCAGAAGAAAAGTGAGTTGCATTAAAGTGAGCAATATTTGGGGAACATAGACTGTGTACCAGGATCTTTTAAATATACTGAGGGTATCCTTGTGAGAGAATCCTCACTGCTCTTAATTCATAAATACAGAACCAGATCACAGAACCAGATCAAAACTCCCATCCACTAAGCTGACTTGCTAAGACTCGTGTGTGGGAAACCTAAGTTTGAATCCAATACAGAGATCTCTTGAAACTTTTACAAAATCACTATAAATACTTGCAAAAGTTTTTCTTTAGAATTTACTATCTGAAATGAATGTCAACTCTAATGGATTCACATGAACACAGCAGAAAAATATTTCAGTTGCCCTTAAGTTTGAGTGGGAAGATATTGAGTCCTCTACGTATCACACCCACTGGTATGACACGATTGTTTCCCGGTGGGTATCGTCTCCTCTGTTGTTTGACATGTTTGCATTATTGCTATCATCTTCCCCACATTTTTTCCTCAAGGTTTAACTCTTCATGGGTCCCCAGTGTTTCTTTTTGCTAGGTCTTGGGATACTATCAGCCAGTTCCAATTCATAAAATACCTTAACATTTTTAACATCATCTCATTGTTTGTTTACTTAAACATCCTTTAATTCCTTAAATACCTTGAAGTGTAAGAAAAAAATAACCTAGTGCATATCTGGTACTCCACAGTATTGTAACTTACTACATAGATATGTTAGTTCCTTAAGTCTTAAGTAATTTGATGCATGGTCTTTTAAATGCTGTATTTTATGCTGAATACCTGCTTGAGAGTGTTTCAGCACTATTTGGGGAACTTATTTAGGGTTTTGGAGGATTGGGAACACTCTTACTTTCCCATTTGTAATACCTGAAAATGCAATAGCCAAGACATTTATAGGAATACATTAGAAACGGCAAAACAGAATCCCTCTGATCATTTTTCTAAGCATCCAGGATCCTCACACTTGTCAGAGTTTCTCTACAACCTCTTTTCCTCCCCTGAGAATTTGGTTGCCTTTAGTAACAACCTGTACTTTGACCTTGAACTTAATGACAATGAAAACGTAGGTGGGAGTTTTGAATCATGGATCTAAATTGTTTGGTTGTCTTCCCATCAAGATTGGGGTCTGTGTCCTTTCCCTTTGAACCTGATTGTTTTGACTGCTAGATTTGGTGGAAGTGATGCCATATGACTTCTGAGACTAAGTTCTAGGTCATGTTGTGTCTGCATTTGTATCTTAGAATGCTCATTTCTGGACACTCCCTCTTGAGATATTTTATCTGGGAACCCAGTGTCCACATTGTGAGGAGCCAAGCCATGTGAGGTCCTGTGAAGGTCAACAGATTACCAAGATGAAGACAGCTTTGAGTAATCTTACCACAGGGATGTAAATACATGTGAGTGAAGGAGCCAATGTGAACTTGAATCTTCCAGCCCCAGATATTTTAATTCATAGCTATGTCAGTCACTCTCAGCTCTTAGATTGTATAACTCATGTCCCAGACGCTGTGCAGAGGAGACGAAACGTCCCCACTTTTTAAAATCTGGATTCTGGATCACAGAGACTATGAGTATAATAAAATATTATCATCTTGTACCACTAAGTTTTTTATTGGTTTGTTATCATCCATAGATAATGGGGGCATTGCATATATGCTGGTCCATTCCCTCTGGGTCCTGCTCTGTAATAGTTAATAATGGAAAATATCTGAGATGATCAGAAAGTTTCATAAGTTTTAACCTAGTTAAAACAGGAGAAACCTTTTCTAGAATATAAGATTTGAGGCTGACCATTTAGAAAATTACTTGGTCATAAGAGAGTTCCTGTCAGGCCATTTTTCAAAATATACCTAATCACTATAAAAATTTCCAAGGATGTAGGAGGAAAAGAAAAGGTAGGCTCTAAGACATATGGATAAAGGACAAATGAAAACATAAATAGAAATGTTTTGAAGTTAACAAGAAAACTATAAAACTTTCTATTGCAAATCTTAATCTGAACAAATGAAACTGACTTTTAAATCAAGGAGCAATTAAGTTTGAATTGCACTTTTCAAATTATGCTCAACAAAATAATACTTCCCACAAAGTAAACATAAATTGTATACACACTTATATGCACTGTGATGGTTAAATGTTTGTCCGGATGTTGCTCCGAAGATACTGTTCGACGGACGTAGTTAACATCTACAATCAGTTTACTGTAAGTAAAGAAGATCGCTCTCAGTACTTAGGTGGGTCTCATTTAATAAGTTGAAGACCTTAAGAGCAGAACCTGGTTTCCTGAATTAGAAGGAGATTGGCCTCAAGTTATACCATAGGAATCCTGCCTAAGTTTCCTGCTGCCATCCGGCCCTGCAGATTTTGGACTTGCTATGTCCAACAACCGAGTGAGCAAATTCCTAAAAATCTCTCTCTCTTTCTCATTCTTCCTCTTTTTTTTACACACAAACCTTTTCTTTCTCTGCAGAGTCCTGACTGATACACACACAAATGCAACATGCATGCTTATAGACATATTATATACACACATGGACATACATATATAAACACTGACATTAAACATGAAAAACATTAGGATAAGCCAAAATTAACAACATAGGAATGTCTCCAAAATTTACTGTGCATGCCACCATATACACTGCTTATCAAACTTTTTTTACCAAGGAACGTTTTTGTGACCAAACATTCTGTGAAATTTATATTATATGGGAAGCATTTTGAGAAATTCTGGGTTAGCAACCGGAGGAAAGCTGGAAAAGTTTGGAGTACCTACCATGGGAAAGTGAATGAGGTAGGTCACATGCGATTCGAAGAGTGGTGCTGCCCCAGATGTTTTATGGAGCACAAATATTGTGCAATCAGTTGGCCTACTTTATGGCTTTCTTCTCGGGGACAGTAGATAGTGGGATTTACACACCTCTTGGTATCAGCAAAAGGTACAGTATAAAATCCAAAGGGTACATAACCCTAAATCCTGAAAGCTGGCAATCATTATTGAACTTCTCCTTCATCACTTTGCATCATAAATGAGCAAAAGCAGATTATTATTCCTCTTAATTTCTCTTAATTCTGTGTCTTTTCCTCAATCCATCTTGCATTAAATGGGTCCCATCATTTTTAAGCTATATTTATTTATTTAGTAGCTTGATAGATTTCCCTTGGTTCAGTTATCAAAGGATGCTCCTTGCTGTAGCCAGAAAGATATTTCTAGAACATAAATATGATCTTATTACACTGAGGCTTAAAACCCATTACTTTCAAAGTAATGGGAAGATCCAAATTCAGAAAGGCTTACTAATAGCTACACGATGCCACTCTTCCCAGTCCTCCTTCAGCCTCCTCCCTTACCGTATCCGCACATGAACCATAAACCCAAACACAATATATGGAATACAGTTCCCTAAGTCAAGATGGCATGTTTGCATGTCTTCATGTCTCATGAAAGATTTGGCCATTGCTCGGGATGCTAACCACTGAGCCATCGAGATGCAAAGCCATGTATAAAACATGTACTCACAGTTACATGAGTGAATGAAAATGGATCTAAGAAAGCGGGGGCTTCTGCAGCCAGTGCTTCTTTTGGGGGACAGAGGACTTAGAAATTTATTTCTAATTTAAAAACATGCATAAAATATATGCAATAATTGTGGAGTCTCTCCAGTGTTCAATTAATTAGGATCAGGTGCTCATAAGTTGTGCCGCATCTCCATTTTATTCTTTATTGTTTTAATAATACATTTTAAAATATTTGCTAGTATATTCTGAAGCTATATAGCACACAGCTACTGTAATTGAAATAATCAAATGTATACATATGAGGAAAAAGTGACAAATGTATTACACTAACAAAAACATTAAATTATAAATCATTTTGCTGTCCAACCAGTTACTTTTCAAAAAATAACATTTTATTATAATTGTACTACAAATTATTTATTTAGAAATTTTAAAATATAGACACACTTAAAGAAGAAAAAATTTTGTCCATACATGTATTTTTCAAAAATAGCCATTACTAACATTTTGTTTTGGTTTATATCATTTTATCACATTCTTTATGCAAACATAACTTTTTGTATTAATAAAACTACATTAAACAGTAATGTTATCTGATAAACTATTTTTTCTAGAATAAAATATACTGTGTTTATCTTTCCATATTATCATATATTTTATCATAGAATAATTTTCAAAGGCCTCATAGTGCTGTATAATATGGAACTACTGTAATTAAATAATTAATTCTCTATGCCTAGATCCTAAGTTTCTTTTCACTGTTGTGTTAGTATAAGATTAAACTATAAGATTCTTATAACTATGTCTCTGTGTACCAAAGGCCCCTTTCCCCTTTAAGACTGATTCCTAGAGGAGGAATTGCTGAGTCCAGGGGTACTGAAGTTGAAACACACTAAGAATGTAATGCCATATTTCTCTTCAAAAATGCTGTAACAATTTTCATTCCTATCAGCAAGGTATGAGACTGCCCATTTTCTACAACATTGACAGACTTAGCTGTTTAGCCATTTCTAAAATGATTTTTTCAATGATTATTTGTAGCCAATTTCCCTAAGACCTTGTCTTTGCTGCCCTGGTTTTCTTTTTTTTTTAATAAAAGAAACTTTGATATGAAAAATATGATTAGTAAGAAACATAGCTCACCTCCCAGTAAGCCTAAAAGACAGGGGCAATGTGGAGAGGAGGGGATCTTACATGTCTAGGAAAATTATCACAAAGAGAAGTAAGAACTCAGGTACGTGATTTTACAATGTTCTATAGCTGTTATTTTTTAGCCAGTTAGATAGTATGGAAAATATTAGGGAATCATATGTGTGAGTACGTGTGGTGTATGTGTACTTTAAAAATTTTTGGTTAGCATAAATTAACTGTGTTAGAACAGACTTAAATTCACAATCAGATAATAAAGAAAATGCTGTGGTAGGATATTAGGATATAAAATGAGAACATTCCACAGTATGTTTAGGTTGGACTAATAGTCCAGTGGATAAAACAGAAAGAAAGAGAAGGAATACATTGAATTAACTGATTGTGAAAAATTAATGAGAGAAATAATGATATATCTACATAGGCTTGTAAGCAGGACTTGTTTAGCTAAGCAAGCTGACATTGATATTCAGCTGACATTGGGAGATTAAACCAACAGCAACAAAAAAAAAAACCTGACTATTATTCACCGAGGGCTATAAAGCACGAGACTACACATGTGTCTGTTTTTACACTTACCCTCCCTCACTTCACACATTCTCACTATGCCCATGTTAATTCTACTGGGCAGCTTTTACATTTACATTTCAGTTTTCTCTAGGTCGCTGCAAAGGAGCACTTCTATCAAATGGATGTAATTACGACATTCAAATCTTATCACTGTTGTCATTTTCCTCCCAAGAAAATAAGATTGTTTTATTTCAACAAAACCTTGCGTGCAAAATGAAGAGCCAACTACGGAGTTCTCTGTACACAGAAAATAAATATTACATAGAAGCTTTTCCTTCCCCTTGGGAGTAGCCCAGAGCGAGGCAGAGCACCTGCCCTGCCCATTCAGCGCAGGCCAGGGCTTGTCAGTGGAGTAAGAACCAGACATTTAATTACATCAACAGGAGATGGTAACAGCAAAGAATAAAAGGGGAATATTAGCTGAGAAGGCCTTACTCCTCCTCCAGCAAAACTGGTCATCCTAATAAAAATACAAATAAATGAGTCAAGGAAGAAGGACCAGCAGGTCTGACAGGCACTATCATGGGGCTGTCCATAATTTATTCAGGGAAGTATAATCTTTTCTAACAAAATAGTGTTCAAGGTAAAAGAACTGGGATTTGTGGGAAGAGAACCTGAGTCATGACAAAGCCTTGGTTCTTTAAACAGATCTTTCTTCTTTCTTTTTAAATTTTTTTTTTAATTCAGAGAGAAAGGGAGAGAGATGTTGATTTGTTGTTCCACTTACTGTGCAGTCACTGGTTGATTCTTGTATGTGCCCTGACCAGGGATCGAACTGCAACCTTGGGATATGGGGATGATGCTCTAACCAAATGAGCTATCCAGGCAGGGGTGAGGAGGTCTTTTTTTATGCATGTTCTAGCTCCAGTTCTCAGGGTCCTTCCCTTGTAGCAGCTGGGCTGAGGAGAGACAGAGAGATGGCTTGCTTTGGATTCACACTAAAGAAATGCAACCCCTGATTTCACATTAATTAGTAAGTTGTATTTTTCATGACTAGGTTGGAGTGTAACTGTTTTTCTCCCTTTCTTTTTTACTTTTTAATTCTTTAAAGCATACCAGCCAGCATCCTAGCGATTGCCAAGTCCATGTGCACATTTCTGTGAGTGCCCATGTGTTTGCATGAGATTTACCTGTATGTGAATACTCTGACAACAACATCATACTTGACCACACTGTCCTCTATGGCCTGTAGTCATAGAGAAGACTAATCAGAAACCTGAATTTGATAAATGATCTCTTTTTCCTTTTACAATGCAGGGGTTGTTTAGAGTCTCTGTGTGATTACAAATGTGTAGCTTTATGAGGTCTGTCCATAAGGTATCCAGCCATGTAATATGAAAAATAGAGACATTTATTGAAGATATAAGATACAAGAAACATTGGACATAGGACAATGACGCCTCAGTCCCCTTTAAAGTAAGCACCTTGGGACCTCACACAGTTCTCCAAATTGCCATCAGCTACCCAATTGTATTTTCCTGGATCTCATTAACAGTCTGAAATCTGTCGCCTTTTGAAGGTGATATTAGTTTGGGGAAAAGCCAGAAGTTGCAGGACACCAAATTTCGCCTATAAGGGGGCTGAGCCACCTGGGTGATTTGATGTCTTGACAAAAAACTTCAGGAGACGTGTTGCACGAGCAGGCAAATTGTCGTGATGAAGCTGCCAATCACCAGTTGCCCATAGCTGCAGCCTTCAGAATCATCGGAATAGATTCCATGGAGGAATATTCAAGCTTCATGCAAAAATTGATGCAGATTTGTTGCTCTACTCATTGTCATTTTGAATGTGACAGCCACACAGTACACATACTCACTCAACAGCATCTACTGCCCCCACTGACTAGTACAGTGAAGTTATCAGTGATCACACGTGCGCATTCTAGTCCACTCTCCTTAGCCACCAGGTACATCAATGTCATGCAAACCAGTCTCATTGTATTAACAATGGCTGGACTTTTTCTGGACTTACCTTGTATTGTGCAGATTGTAACACTGAAATCAGGTTGTCATGAATACTTACACTCTCTTATTCTGAAGGAGCATTTTAATTAAAGGGCTGTTGGTAGCAGTGGTGGAGCTGTGTGGTTGTGGTGGGGAAGGGCAAAGAGCTGCTTTTAGAACGCCAAGGTATTCCATAGTCACAAACACATCATGCTATTTAAGTTATATCTTTTACCCACTGCAGTTGGCAACCATCAGAATGCAAAGGAAACCAGGAGGGGGAAAAAAACAACATCTTCTAAAAAAAGTGAAAGGATTGATTTTTACATCAGTTATTTGAATGAGTGATTCTCTCCAGAGGGTGCAGGGAGGAGGCTCCTCTCTGAATGCTAGGAGTGTCTGTGGATTTGAATAATGGATTAAGAAGTGCACAAACATCACGATTTTCAGATTTCTCCTGCTGAATCAGGACAGCTTGTCCAAAGCATCTGGGAGAAAGCTATTCTTTACCTTGGAAGTGCTGCGACAGGGGGCCCGAATAATGACATTGCAAGAGGGAGCAAGTCCCCAAAGACCAGTGTGGCATGAGGCTGGGCTAGAATGATTAGAGGCCTTTAGCTGTAGGTGGGTGGGCCTCTGAGTACTTTTCTGTTTGTCATTTTCTTTCCACTAGGGCAGCTGTGTGGGGGCAAGACACTGTACATTCGGAATGCTTTAGGGAGAGCAGGTTGTTGGGGGAGGAGGGAACCTAACTGTGTTCTGACTAGAGTCTTTGATGGTGCCATCCTTAGAGACCCCCATGCTGCCAGCCTATTACTCATTTCTGAACGCATGTTACTTTAAGAGAGGTCCCTGGTTTATGTGACATCTGAATGGAAGCCAAAAAATCACTAAAATAAAATAAAATAATAAAATAAAATAAATAATAATAATAATACTGTTCAGTCTACAGGAATTGGAAACCATGGTATAACCCACTCCTATATCTTAGGGAAGGATTATATATTTAAAATAGGCAACGAGAGCTAACATAAGCAATCCAGGTCTCCAGCACTTTCTCTGAAGGGGAAAAAGAAACATTTACCTCAGGGGGTGATGGGGAAAGCTGTAGGGAAGAGTTGGCTGCTTGACAAGAAGAGGATAAGACAGTGAGTGGGAGGGAGGACAACCAAGTCATTTTTCTGGTCAATGAACACCACCAAAAATTTCAGGGGTGGAAACAGACATCTCCCATCTCCTTCTAAACAAAAAAAATGGAATGAGAAGCCATATGTGAGGCTATGTAAACAGGACACTTCTTCTGATCCCAGGAGTTAACAAAGACAGTGCCAGGAAAATGAGTCATTCAGGCATCACCACGAAAGCCAAGGCAGAGGTTGGGGCTGAGTCATATGAGAATAAGATCTAAACTCCTGTCCCTGCCTCCTTGTCCAGCTCCCTGGATGGTGCAGGCAAAAAGGACTCTTAGCTGTGCCTTCTATGAACATTGGCTGTGTGGATAAATAAGCCATAGAATTAAGACTTTTGAAAAGGATTTTCTTAACTGTAGTTTTTCCCACTACCTTAGCCAAGTGAGCCTCTCAGCCCTTCTTTTATTTCACCTGAGCTATCCAGGCTAGCCTCTAGAGTGGGGAGTAACTGTACCCAAGACAATAGCACACTCCAAGGAGTCCTCAATAATTAATGCCTGGAATTATCCACATGCCCATCTGGCCAAATCAGGACTATTGGGTGAGTAACAATCCCTGTACACAGAACACCTTTCCTCCGCCTCCTGAAGCAAGTCCTCGTGTCCCTGAAGAGCTCTCTTCAATCTCTGACTAGGACATTTAATGCTGGCTTAGTCAGCCCTTGTGTCTAGGACAAGTCATAGGCCAAGACGTAGTCACAGAACTCACAGAACGAATAGTCTTTTTGGTAGGATGAATTAAGTAAACGTATAACTTTCAATCATAACAATAAAATAAGGGAGAGCCAAGTTTATAAGCTAGAATCAAGGTAACTATATAGACAAAGTTACAGGCATCTCAAGGATATATTTTCTAAAAAATATATCTGTATTGTTGGTCAATGAGTACAAATCTCCAGTTATAAAATGTATTCTAACATGGTGCATGTTAGATTTTGGGGATCTAACATGGACCATGGAGATAATTTATAACAATATATTGTGTTCTTGAAAGTTGCTCAGAGAGTAGATTGTAAGTGTTCTTATCATACAAGGTTAACTATATGACCTTAGAGAGGTGTTAGATAACACTACAGTGGCAATCATATTATAACACATAAGTGTATCAGATCAACATGTCATGCATCTTCAATTTACTCAAGTTATATATGTCAATTATATCTCAAAAAGCTGAAAAAATAAATAACAAAAATATATCTATGTAATATATATAAAGGTATACATTTATAAGATGTGTGCATAGTCTGAGATGGATTTTAGAACTGAGATGGGATGATCTCAAAGCCCTTCAAAAGGTGTAGTAGTGAAATAGGCAGAAGGGAAGAAGGAAGATACTCCTCTGTTCATAGTGGAACACAGCTTAGCCTAAAGAGAATACTATTTTTAACCCACAAGTAAGCACCACACAAGCCACTTTAAAGTGTTTCTTTCATCTTTACAACTCCTTGAAAACTTGGTCTGAGATACCCTCTAGGATGGCCAAAGTTACACATGAGTTGAGGAATCAGGATTGACACCGAATTATTTCCTGACTGCAAAGCCCATGCTGTCTACACGGCAGGTATGAGATTAAGATAGACACATTGAGAAACTCAGCTTCTACTTTTCCCATGTCTCAAGAACATATAGTAAAGTCAAATAAGTAAAAGACTTGCACATTTTTGGAGAATTTCTATATACATAGGATTAAAATATGGAATCTTCCTTCGACATTTAGCAACGGTTTTTCAAGCATGCGCTATCATTTGGGTTTTTTGTTTCCAAAGTTGAATAGTCGGCAGCAACCATCTTGAGTTCACTGTGAGTTGAATTGAGTGCTAGAGAATCAACTCTTCCTGGAATCCTGACGATTTTATCTTTGTGTCTGTTTCATTAAGTTAAGGAAACCTATCGTTTTATCAATTTAGCCTCAACACTCTTTCTTTCTTTTCATTTTTTTTTTAATTTAAGAGAAAAGCATGAGTGAAGCATTTGGTGTCCATCCTGCGTGCAGCCCAGGATGGCTATGAATGCGGCCCAACACATAATGGTAAATTTACTTAAAACTTTTTTTCCTCATCAGTTTTCATCAGTGTTTGTGTATTTAATGTGTGTCCCAAGACAATTCTTCTTCTTCCAGTGTGGTTCAGAGATGCCAAAAGTTTGGACACCCCTCATTCACTGCAGACATTGTAGCCAAAGATGGTGGTACTTGTCAAATTGTTTTGTTTGGCCAGAAAAACAGCACCTGCATTTATTAAATGTTCATTTTGGAGCTGACCTATGGAAATCCCAGTTCTGGGTACAAAATGAAGCCTCAAGTTTTTGAACAATGCGCGTGTGGAAGTATAAGAGATGTAAGGAGTCAGGTTGAAAAATGCTAGTGTTGGTTATTATAACATGGGTCCCTGCATTTTCAATGGTCTGGAAATGTGGAGAATAATTTAGTCTCTTGGAAAGTAGAATAATTTTGTATTAATTCACTCTTATATAAGATATTCTATCAAGGAAAAAAAAAACAAAAAAATGCTTTCAAAAAGTGCTTCTCTAAACCAGAGTTTGAAAAACATATTTATGTTGTATATGAAATGTGACATATGACACATATATTAATCATCAGAATGATCAAATTTTTGTATATTTGGTATGATATTTAAATTCTAATTTCTCAGCAGTCTGTATGGGACTAATAGTTTCCCCAGAGCAATAGAATTATAGGGACAGATCACCTTGGGAGAACTGAGCTAGAAATGAGTAGCATTCCTTACAGTATATCAAAATGAATCTAAAGAAATATGTATACATACTAGTGTTATGGCTAAGATGAACTAGCCACCACAGTAAGAAAAATGACCTGATTTATAAGGTGGAATATTTTATGTATTTATGTTCTGAAGAATCACTCAAGTAATAATGACCTATATTTTCAATACCTAAGGTTAAGGATCACCTATCTATTTATCTATCTATCTGACTATCTATCGATCTACCTACCTACCTATCCACCTATCTACCTCTTTATCATATTTCCAGAGGAATATAAATGTAGTAGATACATATATAAATATATGATCAAGTATGAAATTTAGCTCACAACCAGAAAATGCAAGACATCTTTTCCTCTAAATCAGATTTAATTGCCTCAAAGTTTCCACCAGTGAAATACAGGAATTTCATTTTGAATAATTTGGAGACTATCTACCTACAGGGATAGTCTTATGATATGAATGAAGCTGAAGTCTTAATCCATGGAGGTTGTCATTTTTTTATGACCAGTGACGCTGTTGTCACCTACCGGTCCTCGCCATCCTACTCCTTCAAACTGCTGCCGCAAGCTGTCTCTGACATGACCCTCACACAAACTCCCTCATTAACGTGAGGTCCCACAGCCCTTCTCTTATCTGGGGTTCTGAGACATGCCCACAGTCCCTACCATCCCGTCACCTGGCTCTTCCCCAGTCTAGGAAAGAGGGAAACTTTCCCTGTGGGATAGAATCTTCCCCCACCCCCGTTCGAAGCACGTCCTTCCCTACGTGCCCCCTTATCTCCTCCTTGGCCTTTAGAAACGTAACATTGTTGTTGTTAACTTCTCCTGTTATATATGGAGCTTTCATATTGTATAATTTTTAAGTTTATGTTTCATTAATCATATTCTGGAAAATTTGTGAGACAGTTCACTCCATTCAACAATGCCATACACAGTGTGAATGACTGTGCATTAGGTCAGCGTGCATCTGAACATACATACAATGCCCAGATCATTGATGTAAAAATGAAACTTCTTGGTGTTAGATGCACATATCCCTTTTTAAAAAATTTTGTTGTCCCATTACAGTTTTACATTCAATATTATTTTGTATTAGTTTCAGGCATATGACATAGTGGTTGGACAATCATATACTTTACAAAGTGGTCCCCTTGATATTTCCAGTACCTACCTGGCATCATACCTAGTTATTACAATGTTATTGACTATTCCTTATGCTGTAATTTATACCCCCATTATTATTTTGTAACCACCAATGTGTACTTTTTAATTCCTTTGCCTTTTTCACTCAACCTCCAACCCCTTTCCTCTGGCAAGCATCTGTCTATTCTCTGTATCCACAAGTCTGTTTCTGTTTTGTTTGTTCATTTATATCGTTTTGTAGAACCCACATATAAGTGAAATCACATGTTATTTGTCTTTCTCTGATGAACTTATTTCACTTACCCTTTTTTAAAGATCATTTGATACTGGATACTAAGTATCTCAAAGACTCACAGTAGGAAAAAAACATGGTTGTTAAAATAGCCTTGTACAGTTGCTATAAAGAGAATTTTTTAACATGCAAACTGTACAGTGAGTACAGTGTTTAAATCCACAAAGATGCTTTAAATAGAGTATTTCTGTAATGCAACATCTTGTGTTTTCATATTTCCTATCATATTCAAAAATACCCTTCAACATAAAGAAAAAGTACAATATATTTGCATAGTAGGAATTAAGAGCTAAAAACACCAGAGACTGTACAGATACTGGAAAAAATATATAGTACTTTCTGATTTCTGTATATTTTAAAAGTGTTTCTACTTATAAATCATTATATACAGATTACTATCAAATTCGTGATGTTTTTAAAAATAAAATAACAATGTTTTATTTAAATGCTGGAGTCACAGGACTTAGCTATGATCATTTTCTTGAGGCCAAGTAGATGTCGCAATAATACTTATTGACTATTTTTTATAGACAGGGATAAAACTAAGCAAAAGAACATAAAGGAAAAAAATCTAATAATAACTGAAAAATTAATTAAGACTTATGTTTATGCATCTATCAATAAAGAAACCTACTCACTTTTTTGAAAAGATATCCTGCTTTCTTTACAAATCACTTATAAAAATAATTAGGCATTTTAATTTTTATAATTAAGCTTGCATTTCATTCATGTTCTACTTCCTTGAAGGAACAAGACTACTGGGGGAGGAGGGGATGGTTTGTAGGTTGCCTCAGGCAGTATTTGCCTCATTCATTCAATAAATATTCATTGTGTTATTTACAAATCATAGAGAGTTAGTTACAAAGCATATAGAGCAAGGATGTCAAACTCATTTTCACCAGGGGCCACATCAGCCTCGTGGTTGCCTTCCAAGGGCCGAATGTAATTTTAGGACTATAAATGTAACTACTCCTTAACAGTTAAGTGAGAGCTCTGCACTGCCGATGGGTAGAAACAAGGTGACAGGCTGGATAAAACAAGGTGGAGGGGCCGGATTCAGCCCATGGGCCCTGTATTTACCACCTGTGGTATGGAATAAGACAGGCACAGTCCAAGCCCTCATGCAATCAAACCCAGGCCATTATTAAATTAATAATGATTATGCATCAAAATGTACATAGACACAATTTCTTGGTTTTAAATTAACCTATATTGTTCTTAGGTGTGCATCCTAGGAATACATGAATACACAAATGTTTTATTTCTAACAATGAACTTGGCTGTACATTAGTTCTTTCACCACACATTACATGTGGCTTGTTGTCTGTAACATTCCACTATTTTGGAAAGAAGGACCTTACAAAGGGAATTGGATAATTCAAATAAGAAAAGTTAACAACATTTGAAAAGCCATGTTTCACAGCTAATGATGACCCATACTCAGCTTATTGATGGTTTATTCCTAAAGTTTGGTTCAAAATGATAATTCATTTCTTACACACACTCTTGGTATTATTTCAGACCTCCTGGCAATTTGTAACATTTTGAGTGTAGACTAGAATTGGAAGTATTTATAGTCAGTTATTGCTGTATAACAGAAAAAAAAACAAATTTAATTGTCTAAAACAAAAAGTATTTGATTATGTTTGTATATTCTGTGGGTCAGGAATTTGGAAAAGGCACAGCACAGATGGCTTACCTATGCTCGTCAGTGTCATCTGGGAAGACTTAAAGACCTGAGGTGACTTGAAGGCTAGAACTGAGATCATCTAAGAGCTCACCATTCACAGGACTAGACAGTGGTGTCAGCTGTGACTGACCTCACCAGTGGCTGTCAGCCACAAGAGCTACTGTGGCTTTTCCATGTCATTGTTCTTTCTCTTCACAGCCTAGTGACTGGCTTCAAAGAGTGAGCTTCTAGGCAGAAACCATATTGCCTCATAGGACTTTACATAGTGTCACTGTCACCGTAGACATAAGCCTACACATTCAAGGGGACCAGAGACCCGCATTTTAAAAGGAGTGTCAATATTGCAAGATAAAATGATAAAAAGAACATGGAGAATGAGATAGCTGGTTGTGGTCATGCTAGAAAACTCAGTCTACCACAGAGGCAACTAAAATTTAAAGACTTTTCTTTTTCATCACATGTGTTGACTATGAGCATCTTGTTGTGCTATATGCTTTTGCAGAAATGCTTCCTTTAATAGTAATAATAATAAATAATAATAGGGTATATAATATATTAAATAATTATATATAATATAATTTATAATATAACAAGTAAGTGTACTATAAGAAAAAACATTACAACAAATAAAAAATACAATAATAACTATTATTTTTTATATCATGGCTACAAGAATTTATCTATAGATATGCTTTTTATGATTCTGAATTTAGTAGATAGAAACTTAAGGATTAGTATTTTTAAATAATTGAAATGCCATATGTTAGAATAAAATGGGAAATGTGAGAATGCTTTATGCATAATAAGTATTGCTCCAAGAAATTTTCATTTTAATTGTGTGTGTGTAACTGGCTATGAATAAAGTGTGTGTCTTGTCAATTTTCAGTTAAAAAGGTATGAAAACCACTTCCCTAAACTATAGTAAGAGAATTGTAGATAAATTTTGCAAACTGTGAACAAAGGAAACTAGACAATTAATTACATAAGATTGTTTCTTAAAAATTGTTTAAAACTTAGTTACTATTTTTCAGTGAAAATTATTTTACTTTTAAAATAGATCAGATCCCTCCTTCTGTAGAAACCACTAAAAGAGTCCATTGTTTGTTCAGGATGCCTGAAATTTAAATAATGAAAGCAAATAAGTCATTGTTTCACATATAAGTCATTGTTTCAACTCCTCATCTCTGTGTAAAAGGAGATGAGGAAAGATAAAGGCAGTTCTTTGAAAGTGAATCCAGATCATTAAAGAACAAGGTTAAAAAGATGGAGAACATAGCTCTGGTTTTGTTTTTGTAATAGTATAGGACACATGCTATATAAACATTTATAAATGAGGAATCTTATGGTGAATTTTGACCCTTTGGCCCATACAGGAACCCTGTCCAGAGACTTAGAGGAGCAGTGACATCAGTGAATGCTTTATATGCTTGATAGTGCTCCACGTGGACTTTTCCACTAGAAAAAAAAATATATTTTAGGTGAGGCCGGAGTGTCCTGCACTGAAATTTTCTACATTGAGTAGCTGTCTTACAACTGGAAGACATGACCAATCAACTGGAAGGTCATGACTAAAAGATGAGAGAGATGCTCTTTGCAAATATGAGATGAACTCTTCCCTACATCCCATTGAAATACTGATGATGTCCCCCCAAATAAATGTGAATTACCTAATGATGATTATTCAGTTATGCCTCTGTACATTTAGCAAATATATACTCTATTATATGGCAGGAGCCATGACAGACTCAGGAAATATAATAATAAACAAAACAGGTAAGTTCCTTGCTGTCATGAAGTTTGCACTGAAAAGTTCAGTTGTAGAGAGTGACTCTGAGAAGCAATTATTCTATAATGTTTCAAGTATTTTTTTTCCTAAACTCTTGTGCACATGAATTTTTCTATCCCATATATTTTGCATCAAAGCAGTCACCAAGTTACCAAGAGCAACACTGCAGGTATATTGTAATAGTCTAACAAGTTGTAGAAACCCCTTTTAGCTTTTTTTAATTGATACGAAGCATGATGTAGTTTAAGTTAAATAAATCAGTACCAGCAAAACAATTAAGCCTATGAACCAGAAATTTTAGCCAAAGCAGGTATCTGTAGTCTTCAATTATAAATTACCATGATAAACTACAAACACTAAGATGTCTCTGGGCCTTATTTCCCTTATTAAAGTCAAGTATCTTTTGTTGCCACCATTTAAAAATTTGGGCCTTGTTTTGTTTCATTCTCCCTTCAAAAGGGGAAGTGTGGGAAAATTGTCAGGTGCTTCTTACTCATGTTTAGATTATATAATTTGTACAGAGTATTCCTCCACAGAATTTTGTTAAAGAAATTAACATTAAGTATTCATTGGTTTTAGAATTTGAGCATGTGTACAAAGTGGGGAGGAACAACTTGCAGCAAAAAAAAAAAAATGTGTATGTAGACAGGAAAAAGGAGAGAGAGATTGAGGGAGAAATGCATTTATTCTTCTTGTGCTTTAGTTTCAAAACTGCTGTTATTATAGTTGTCATTTTTTCTGGGGTGGGTGGGGAAGCCAGTTCCACTCTTTTAACACTTACAACTGAAAGTCATGTTCAAGTAACTAATATTTCATACTCACTGATCTCAAACACATTTATAGGATAGTTAATGAACAGAGTGATCACATTTCCCACTTCCAATTTCCACAACAATGGTCCCAGAGAAATTAATTGTGTTTCTTTTAACTCTCAAAATTGTCCCTATTTGGGCAATAAATTCCACGGTCATTTTACTAGTGAGGGATTATGGAAGTTTCAAAAAAAGTTCAATGTAAAGAATCAAATTCTGTTTTGATTTTGGCTTTTGTATGGCAGAAATCATTAACAATCACAAAATAAGAGAAGGTAACTGACTTTTAATTTTGAAAAGTGTTTCCTCAATAAAACTCTAGATTGAGGACTCAACCTGCATAACTCATTATGTTTATTTTGGTGAATGCCAATAAGAGTGGGAGGAGAATCATTTGGAACCAGACTTTTAGGATTTCTGGTCCCATGTGGATCAATCCTATACTACAGTGCCTATTTTACGTCCCATGAAACCAAACCAAACCAAACCAAACCAAAGCCACACTGCTGAGTTTGAAAATCTTCCCAGTAACAGGATGAAGCCAAGTGATGCGATGGTGAAGGTGAAGGAGCCAGGACCTCGGTTTGAATCCTCACTTTGCCCCTAACTAGAAGTGGGGGCTGGGGACCTCGGAGAATCACCCATCTCACTTGGGGGCTCCATGCCATCATCTATTAACTGAAGAGGTTGGGATCCATCTGGAGTTTTCAGACTTTGTTGTTTGTGTGGAGTCGAGAGACAAGGAGGGGGTGTCAGTCAGAATATCCAGAAGCTCTTTTCTCTAACTAGATCTCAGGGCAAACCCTTAAAAAAAATGAAAAAGGTAAAAGTGAACTGCTATACTCAGAAATTTCTACCCACACCTCACTGAACTTATGCTGGTCAGGACTCTTTTGGTGGCAAATGACAGAAAACACAACTCAAACCAAAGTATCCAATGAAGAGAACCTATTGGCTTATACGCACAAATGCCAAAGGTAGATAAGACTTGAGGCGAAAACTCAAAAGGTGTCATAGGGACATAGTCTCTATTTTTGACTTCGTTTGTCTTTGTATTGCATTTATTTTCATGTTACCCAAGGTGGTAACATAACCACAAAACTCCCCCCGTGTGAATTATTCCAGATTCTGTTTTCCCCAAATCTTTCTAGTGTTTCTAATACAACGTCCAGAATTCACATAGACTGGAGCATTTTGGCTTCATTCTCTCATCAATCATTCATGCCTTAGGGATGGGGTACCCGTTAGGGTACCAGGCCAGGCCTATTAAGAGGCAAATAAATGTTAATTCTGATGGACTTGACTGTTCCTGATCTAGCATGTGTCTGATCCGCAAACTGATGTAAAATTGCAGCAGACCCCTGCACAGCATTCTCCATAAACAAAGTACTTTATGGCTTTATTTTCCTCCATAGTACCTGTCACTACTTGATATGCTTATTTTTGCATATTTGTTTATTTATTGACTATTCCTCCTCAACTAGAACACAAGCCGCATAAGAGCAGATATTGTTATCCCCTGACCTAGAAACGTGCATGATATTTGGGGGTGGGGGTTTATTAATGAATAACCCTGTGGGAAACATGTTATTATTCTATTCACATTTTATAGATAAGAAAGGAAACTGAGGTACAGAAGTAAATGTTCAAAGTGTCCAGAATCATGGAGCTATTAAATAGCTGAGCTGGAATTCACACCACAAAGTCTGACTCAGGAGATCACACTTTTAATCATTATACTAGTTGCCAGGAAAAAAAAAAAAACCAACATATGTTTTTTTAAGCATTCTGAAATTACCAGGGACATCAAGAGTCAACCTCAGGCTTCCACACTAAAACAAGGCCCTACTACAGAAGATTATGTCATGGTCATAAAAGAGCAACCCGATTTCCCTGAAAATTCGTGCAACTATCAGCTCCATTTGCACAGCAAAGTTTGAAGTGAGTATTTCAGCCCTATCAGCATCATTACCTTTCACTTATTGAGCTCAGACACCCCTATGTAACTTTCTCAAACTTCTCCCATTCATAGATGACACAGCTGGGTAGAAATTAGTCTCTAAAAATACTTTCACACAACCGGCTTGTTTTCTAGTCACTGTCTGCTTATGTTGTGCTCATTCCATCTGTCAATAGACGTGAGTCACACATTCGACCTTTCAGCTTTACTTGCGCACATAAATTTCTTCCAATTTCCTGTGAAACAAACACTTTTACCATTTTTTGTAATTTGTCCACAGGTCATTCAGGGATGATTCAAAGAACCAAGAAAGCCCTCCATGTGATAAATTTGGCTTGAGGCCTTTATAACAGAAATACATTTTTCTTTTACTGTTTGACTAATAAATGTAGATCAATACACAGAGACAGACTTACATATATAGTTGTATTCTTATGTGGTTGTATGTACATATAACCAAAGCTTCCAGGGCTTTCCAGTATGGAGAAGCAAAACAGTTTAAAGAAGACACATGTATCTACTAGCAAATGCCTGCTAACCCTTCCCAGATCCATGTAGTTTTTCCTCTCAGAATTTATGTGAAAGACGACTTGAAAGTTCTGGTGAGCAAGCAAAGTTGATCCCTCTCTAACACTTACTTTTGATCACTACCATTTCATCAAATTGGTCTATTTTTTTTTTTAATTCTGACTACACACAATAAACTATCCAAGTTAGAAAGAGTGATGGCAGAAACACATCTCTGTTTTGATAAGTTATACATGACTGAGTTTAAATTAAAACTAGGTCCACGATTTCACAAAATCCACAAACCATCCCCTGCCCTGACAAGGTCTTTTATGACAAGCACACAGTTTCTGAATAACAAAATGGTGAAACTGACAAAGGTAGCAAAAACAAAGTGTTCTTATCTAAAAATATATTCTTATTGTGAACAAAAAAGAAATAACAAGACCTGTTTCTTCTCTTCCCTCCTTGGTTACCAGTCCCAGAGTGGCTGAGTGATGGGGGCTCTTCCTTCAAGAACTTGGGAAGAGAGTTGTACCTGTAAAGCTCCAGGAAAATGGGAAAGAAATATTCTTCCCAGTTTTGGGGTAAAGACTATCCATCTGTAGCATTTATATTTTACCTTTTGTGTCTCCTTTCCTATTACTTGGCAAACCTATTGGCCTAGATAAAATTTTCTGACTGTACTTCCTATATTTTGGATACAAGTCTAAGATTACAGGCACAGAGAGTTACACAGGAGATGGTCTAGGATTTTTACTAATGCAATCAAAAGATCTCATCTAAGACCAAGTGAGGGGAAGGAATTTCCCCTGGTCACACACCTTAGATGTGGAATCCAGAGAGCCACATTCACTGACCAGTGCATGGTAGGCTATGCCACACTAATCCATGCATCTGTTTGAGCCAGTAGAAGTGGGTGTTCTGAATCATTCTAGCAAAGAGTATAAACCACTGTTTATCTTTAATATATAAATCTTAAATCCTGGTGTGGTTTCCCCAGAAAACCTTTTGTAGTTTTCTTGTGACTAAAATGTAAGAAGAAACATAAAATGGCCAAGGGATCTGGGAGCAGGACATAGCAACTCGGCACAATGATGCTTAGGGGCTCCTCTAAGCATATGGGAACAGGGTGGAGATGAAGGAAATTTTACTACAGATTGAACACATGGCACCCATAGAATGTCAGAGACACATCCCATTCCAGCTCTGCTGATCTGAAAGTGACCTGAAATTAGTGAACTAGGTGATATAGTATAGATAAGTCTGTCTTTGAAATAAGGCAGACATGGGATCCAATCAACATTTCCAGCTCAATGGTCTTACAGAAATGCCTTAACTTTCTCAGCTATAAAATGGAGAGAAGGAAGGACAAGAGTAATCATATCTAGCTTGAATTATTATAGGGATTAAATGACACAGGACCCTGTCAGTCTTATTCACCATTGTATCCCCAATTTCTTGGTGCTTTTCAGGAATCAATCCCCAGTTCCCCAGGTTTGGCACACAGTGGGAGTGTTGTTGGTGGAAATCAGGATTTTCCACAGGATCACAAGGAAAGCATTCCAAGGACCCATGAATGGGAGATGGTGGTGTGGCAAGGTTTCTCCAGGTAAAATAGAAGCTGCCCCTGGGATTCCACTGTCCCTTCTCTGTGTGTTCTGCTATGGAAAAAGTCCAACCTTATCTTTAGCAAGGCCAAAGCAAAGGCCAGTATCCAGAGTTTCTGCTTCACGTAAAGATTAGTCCCTCAGAGCCCATTCAGTCGGCCAGGGTCCCCAGTTGCTCCTAGACCCACATGGTTGCGTGCTCCCAGGTGAGAGAGCACCCATGAACACAGAGGGAGAGTGGAAGAGAGAGCAGGTGTGGGGGGAAGAGAGAGAGCATTCTTTTTGTTCTTCTGGGACTATATTAGATTGGGTTTGGGAGGGACCAGGCACTTTTTCAAAATGATTAATCAACATCCCAAGTTTTTATGGGCTTTTGATAGGTCAATCTTCCAACCAACCCCCTTTTTCCCCAGGCTAGATTGACAGGCCTCCATGATCCAGCTCCACTCCTTGTGCCCCCCAACAATCCAGTAGTGGAGAGAGGAAGGGAGAGTGTTAATCCCTTTGGCAAAGCAATGTTATGATCCCCTGGGGTGTGAAGCTGTAGTTTCCTGGTGAAACAAACAGGGTCCTGTTCCCCAGTTTATTAAGGTCAATGTGTAATTCTCTTTGTGCCCATTCTTATTAATAATTGGGTAACTACCTACAGTAACAGGTCCTCTCTATAGGTTAGTTGTTCTCTGCTCTCTCTCAACTTCTTCTGCCTAAAAGTAATGGGTCTTCTTTCAATTGTATTAATATTCATTATCTTGTGAGCGTATGAATAGTGAAATGACTAATCAACTTACTACTAATGATTTATTTGTTTATATTAATTAGTATGGTATTCCTCAAAAATAGAAAATCCCAATGACAGGTGTGTCTGGAGCACAAGCAATAATGGAGATGTCTAAGAGGTAAGAAGGGACATTTAGCGTGTGACCAATCACAGGGTCTGTTGTCACAAATGATACCCCATTAAGGAAATAACTGTACTATATCTCATAGCTTTAGCAATACTAAGTTCAAGAGAGTTTGGATTTCATTTAAAAAATGAATGAAATTTATTACCAAGAGAACATCACTCAAGTCCCAAACTAAAGGGAAAACATTCTACATAGAAAATGTGCACCGGTAGTTTGGAACATCCAAAGAGCCGGAATGATGCCAAATCTGATTTTAGAGCTATATGGAAGAAATAGCCACAAAGAATTTCAGCCTCTTTGCCCATGCCCCCCCCCCAAAAATAATCAAATGAGACTTTACCAGAAAATGAAAAGAACAAAATGTGGTTGAAAATAGAACTTTCTGGCAGGAAAATCTATCACCATGATGACTCCTTCCAAGAGGGTGATTCAGCCAGCATCCCAGGAGGCATATAAACCCAGGTTGCACAGGGGAATAGAAGGTACATCATGGTGAACCGTCTGCTTCCCCAGTTCCGAGTGTGTACTGGCTCACCAATGAAGTCTTTCCATCTTGATTCTCTGTGATTTCAGCACAGATTGCTTTGGGGGGGTTCCTGACCTCTGCTGGAACTTGTGAAGTTGCCAATAGGTGACTAAATCAGTGGAAAAGAGGAAAATAAGGACAAATCAGATGACTATGTAAATATTAGAGACATTTCAGAGGGCCCAAGGTATTTGTACACTGGTTTCTGATTCAAAAGGCAAATTTGTTCTGCAGGTATCTATGTTTTATGACCTCAGCCTACTGTCCAGTTGTCAGTGTTTTGAACAAGTAACTTTCTAAACTATATTTCATGACATCTTAGTCACAGCACAAGGTTATTCTCCACAGGCACTGAGTAAAATGGAAGTGGCAAACAACAAACCCACTTTTGTAGCCACTTTGCTTCAACTAGAATTGAGATGGTCACTTATATTTCTTTTTCCATCCTTTGATATTCTGGGAAGTCTATTTACACCCTGTCTGGAACAAGCTGGGAAACAAATAAATAGATAACGAAAACTGATCCCATTCCAGTAAGAAAAATCACTACTACAAATTATGAACAAAAATAGATCAGAGAAATAGAAATCACAGTACCAGTTATGTTGGATTCTTCTCCAAAAATTTTCTCCCCACATTAAAACTCAATAAACCTCAACTAAATCAAATTGGCTGGATACACAACAGAAATTTAGCTTTCAAACTTTGTATTTCCACTCTTCATTTTAGCCAATGTGTGCATTTCAACAAGCTTACTCCAAAGTTAATTCATATACAGCAAGTCCCATTTTCCTTTTATTATCTTTGATACAACTGAAGTTACAGTGAAATGAATCTCAATTTAAAAAGCAGTGGTTGTAAATAATACTGCAATGAACATAGGGGTGCTCATATTCTTTCAAATCAGTGTTTTGGGTTTCTTAAGATAAATTCCCAGGGTGGAATATCTGGGTCATAAAGCCATTTCCTTTCTAATTTTATGAAATAACTTCATACTGCTTTCCACAGTGGCTGTACCAATCTGCATTCTCACCAACAGTGCAAAAGGGATCCCCTTTCTCAACATACTCGCCAGCACCTGTTGTTTGTTGATTTATTGATGATAGTCATTCCGATACCTAATTTCTCTGATGATTAGTGATGTTGAGCATCTTTTCCTATGTCTATTGGCCATCAGTATGTTCCCTGTGGAGAAATGTCTATTCAGGTCCTTTGCCTATTTTTTAGTTGGATTGTGTTCTTTTAGTGTTGAATTGTGTAAGTTCTTTATAAATTTTGGATATTAACTCCTTATCAAATGTATCAGCAAATATGTTTTCTGATTCAGTGGGCTTTCTATTTTGTTGATGATTTCCTTTGCTCTGCACAACCTTTTTAGTTTGATATAGTCCCATTTGTTTATTTTTTCCTTCGTTTACCTTGCCTGAGGAGGTTTATCAGAAAAAAAATATTGCTATGAGCAATATCCAAAATTTTACTGTCTATGTTTTCTTCTAGGAATTTTATGGTTTCAGATCTAACATTTAAGTTTTCAATCCATTTTGAATTTACACTTTTGTGTAGTGTAAGAAGGTGGTGTACTTTCATTTTTCTGCATATACCTGTCCAATTTTCCCAATACCCTTTTAAATAAATAAACTCTCTTTAAATAAACTCTCTTTAGCCCATTGTATGTGCTTACTTCTTCTGTCAAATATTAATTTGTTATAAAGGCCATGGGTTTATTCCTGGGACCTCTATTCTGTTCCATTGATTTATGTGTCTATTTTTATGCTAGTACCATGTTGTTTTGTTTACTATGGCCTTGTAGTATAGTTTGATATTAGGTAGCATGATTCCTC